>VWZE01024688.1:127292-150272 GCA_013396675.1 Eubucco bourcierii
AAAAAAAAAAAAAAAGCTGAAATGGACCCCTTAGGATGATCTCTTTGCTAAAAGCAAGAAATCTCATTATTTCCAGATACAGCTGTGTAATTGCTTCACTATTTAATTGCCTGTTCTCTTCAGATTCCCATTACCACAAGAAATATTTGATAATCTGTCATACAAAGTATTGATTAACCTGAAGATATATGGAAAAAGAATCTCAGCCCATACGACTGAGTAGATGGCATTGCCTTTACAAAGACTAAAAGCCTTAGTTTTTGAAGAAAACTGAAATGGTGCAGGGCCAAATGATGAGGCTGCTGAATTCAGAACTCTTGTGATTCACATGCTGGCCTCACAGTGAGCATCCATGCTCTACCTGTGTTCTGCCACAGCTGATCTGTCAGCTCTGCCATGGCTACACTGTGTACACAATAAATTCCTTTGGGCTTTCTTACACCACCTTGGGTAGATCACTAGGGATCTTAAGTTAAACATCTGTTTACATGTCTGCTGAGTAAGAATAGCTTACTAAATGCAGGCCACTATCACCTTCAAATACATTTTGAAGTATAACTGACTAGTAAACATCAATATTTAATTGTGTTTCTATAAATAAACCCTGCTTGATAAAGCGTTATAGGAACAGGATATAAACTGAGTCAATTTTGAGAAATAGCTGGTATTTGCACTTGTACAATTGTGTCGTCAGTGCTGTTGGATACACTGCAAAACAGATCATATAACAATATTATTGTGTGATATATATTGGGCTCCCCGGTTCAAGAGGGACAAGCATCTTGTAGAGAGGGTCCAACAGAGAGCCACGAGAATGATTAGAGGACTTGAGTATCTCCGCTATGAAGAGACACTGAGAGACCTGAGGTTGTTTAGACTTGAGAAGACTGAGATGGGATCTGATTGATGTCTATAAATATGAGTGGTGAGTATCAAATGGAGGGGGGCAATCTCTTTTCAGTGCTGCAAGTAATAAGAAGAGGAACAATGGATACAAACTTGAACATAGAAGGTTTCACCTCAATATGAGGAGAAACTTCTTTACAGTGAGGGTGATGGAGCATTGCAAGAGGCTGCCCAGGGAGGTTGTGAAGTCTCTTTTTTCTGGAGACTTTCAAAACCTACCTGGATGCTTTCCTGTGCAGGAATGCAGGTGATCCTACTTTTGGCAGGGGTGGGGTGGACTCAATGATTTCTGAAGGTCCCTTCCAACCTCTAGCATTCTGTGATTCTGTGATATTTCTCAGTTAACAGAATTACAGTTTCAACCCACACAAAACCAGGAAATACAGTTACACCCTCTTAAACCAAATGGGTTATTTAAATGCCTTTGACACAAGGCTGCAGTCTACCCTAGCTGGCTTGTTGAATATCACACACACAGGTAGTTCTCTCACTTCTGCAAATTATATCCTTGGAAAGATTTTGTTGCTTATGTCCCACAGGCTGTCACTGATTCACTAAACAATCCATCTCCATTCTGGTCAAGTAAATAAATGTACTTCCTTGGTGTGCTCAGAAGGCAAACCTGACTATCTGTATAGCCATTCACGGTGGCTGGCATGTACTCAGTTGTTATACCTTTGCAGAGTGCCAGCAGTGAAGTCAGTAAGAAGTATATACAGACTAATGAGAGCAGATTTGCTTCACAAGTTAAAGTCTGCCAATACTGAATATCTATGGTTCATATTTTCTCTGATGTTCCTCATTGTTCTTTTAAGAATGATGAATGAATTGCTCACTGTGTTGTGGAACACTAATTTGACATGTATTGTAAAATTCTGAACTGAAAGTGTCCAATCATTGCCCTTTATAGAAGAAATGTATTCTAAGATTTTAAAGGAAATGCAATACACATATGCTATAAAAACAAATAGATTCATAAAATCATAGAATCATGGAAGAGACCTTTACATTCATTAAGACCAACCGTCAGCCCAGCACTGGCAAGTCATCTCTAAACTATACTCCTCAGCACCACATCTACAGAGATTTTAAATCCATGGGATCATAGAGGTCATATAGCTCAGCCTTCCACTTGAGGCAGGACAATTGCCAGGTCAACAATCACTCTAGTTAGCCAAATCTTGTAAAACTTCCAAGGATAAAATCTCTCCATAGACTCTCTGAGAAAGCTGTTTCAGAACTTCAAAACTCCCATAGTGCAAAAGTTTTTCCTGATATTGAACCTGAATCTCCCTAACTGCAGTTTGGAGCCATTGACACTTGTCGTAGCGTTGAGCACTACCAAAGAGGTTTTGTTTTTGTTTTTTTTTACTAACGCAAATACAATTTACCAGTTGCATTTTTTCAATGTCATCTATGGTGGTCTGCATGACAGGGAAAGAATGTTTTTCTTTTGGTGAAGAATGTCATAAGGTGAGGTCAGTGGTTTCCTGTGGTCTCAAGAATTCCAACAGTTGCTGGATGTCTTCCAGGTGTTTAAAAAATGAGGAAAAATTAAAATCTAGTCATTTTTGGCACACTATACAACATTTTAACTTTCATTAAAAAAAAAATTGTTCAGAGCTTTGCTAACTAAAGCAAAATTTATTAAAAAGGATTTTACTGTGGTTTGGACAACTGAATTCTAGTCCAGATCCCAGTGTTTCTAAGTCTTCTTGCTAATCACAAGCAAATCAACTGTATTGTTCATTGTGAAATTAAGCTACAGCTAGCATTCTTTATATCACTAAAATATCATGAGGAAGAGAATTCTTTCTTTTATAGTCTCATAAGCTACAAAAATCAAAGATGGAACCATGTATCAATCTAAGAAAGTTAGGTAGAAGTTCTTTGAAAATGTCTTAAAGACAAATAATCTGGGGCTTTGTTTGTTTTTTTGATCTTATTTTATTTTTCCCCTGTAGGCAGTAGAGGTTTCATATTTGACTTCACTAAGAACAACTCAACGATGGAATAAAATAGTGCAGTGAGTCATGTGTTACAGTGGAAAAGGACTGGTTAAAAGTTAGCATTGGAAGCACACAGATGCTTCTCCTCGTGATGTGAGAAACAGCCTTGAACAAATCACTTCTCTGCCCTTTCCCTCTTCTTACTGCAAAAATGGAACAATACTATTCATCTCTTATATAAAATACTTGTGGAGGACAAGAGTGTTATAAAAGCTAGCATTATGACAGTCTGACATAGCCACCAAACATAAATATATACAGTGGCCTTGAAATGCTTAGCCTTTCCTCCAGTCTCTTTCTTTTTTGTCTTGAATGACATGTGGGATAATGACTGCAGAATCTTTTGTCCATAAAGTTGACCTTTCTATACAAAGCAGCAAAAGGATATTGTCATTAGAGTTCTTGCTATTCCAAATAGTTCAACAGGGATTTGATGGACAGAAAACTGACGTTCACTTGCAATGTTACAAAATACAGAAACTGGTAATGCTGTAGTTATCACCATGATAAACTCTCCAAGGGAGCAGTGGGCAATACTTCGGACACAAAAATAAAATTAGTGTTTTGCTAATTCTAGCACAAAACTGTATAATCTGTTACTGAAAACCGAATCTAATGAATATTTAATCTAGCGTATTTTAAATCTTCATATAGGTTTCCTAAGACTCTTCAGTATTTTTGAATGTCAGGAGGTAAGAAAAATTTTCTGTACTTCCACTTATCCTTTGAGGAAATTTCAAATGGATTTACTTACCTATCTAAGTGTATATCAGTCGTAAGCTTCTGTAAAATGTTTCCTTTACATCACCAAATCACATTCAGGTGGTATACTTCTCCCATAAAGAGATAATCAGACTCTGAATGTATATTCATGGTATAAAATAGAAGGAAAACATAGTATCCATTCTGAGTATTTGGACTCAAATTTCATCAGAAATTTTGAAGACAAAATTAAATGGTTGTAGCTGGTAATCATAGACATACTGAAAGCCATCTTTATTTTCTTAAAACACTGCTTCATTTTAAACAGACTTACATTCTGCTAGATTGATTCTTTCTGAACAGTTCCTTTAGCTGATGCCATAAAAAAAGTTAACCTTGAGAAATAAGCTTCCAAGCTATGCATCTATGAAACAATGATCATATTTACTTAAAAGTAATTAAGAAATTCCTCTTCAGACAGACACAGAACAAGGTGTCAAAACAGTAATGAAATGTGCACTTTTGTCTGACAATAAGATGGTTCTGCAAAGCCCAACAGGACTGCACCAAAGCACTTTTGCTCTTGAATGAAAGCCTTGCTGTCATCAGACTAAAGCAACTGAGAAACTAGAGGAAAAGAGGTAGGAAATGAAGCTGAAACAATCCCAAGTAACAACCATCTTCCCTTGTAATTAAAGAATAAATGTATTTTAAATATTACCAAAAGATTTATTTATTTTTAATTGACTCTTGCAATAGTGCATACCTTGACCTCCAATAATTTCTGAACTGTTTAAATCTAACTTCTGTGATATGCTTATTATATGTGTGTTATCTATATTAACCTTTCTGCCTTTTATTGTCCCTAGAGGTCTTGCACTCAGCAGACAACTTGAACAAAATACTGAAAAACAAATCTCAGAGAAAACCCTTCTATAGAAGGGTATTTCTTCACTAACTGACAGACTGTGTATCTCTGGTATTTGTCATGATTTAACCCTGCCCAGCAACTCAGCCCCACATAGCTTCTTGTTCACTCCTCCCCAGTGGGATGGGATAGAGAATCTAATGGGTGAAAGTGGGAAAATTCATGGGTCAAGATAAAGAGAGTTTTATAGCTGTGTGTTCAAGTGAAACAAAACAAAGAACTCATTCACTGCTTCCCATCATTAGACAGTGCTTCAGCTATCTCCAGGACAGCAGGGCTCCATCATGACTGATGGTTACTTGAGAAATAACCATTGCACCAAACATCTGCTCTTTCTTTTTACCCTGGCTTTTATTACTGAGCGCAATGTTATTACAGTATGGCATATATACTTTTGGTCAGTTGGGGTCAGCTGTCCCAGCTGTGCCCCTTTCCAGATTCTTGTGCATGCTCAGTCTTCTCACTGGAGGAGTGGTATGAGATGCCAAAAAGGCCTCAATACTGTGCAAGCATTTATTAGCAATAAATAAGTAGAATAAAATCACTGTTTTCATCATAGATCACAGGATCACAGGATGTCAGGGGTTGGAAGGGACCCAAAGAGATCATTGAGTCCAACCCCCCTGCCAGAGCAGGACCATACAATCTAGCTCAAGTCACAGAGGAACACATCCAGACAGGCCTTGAAAGTCTCCAGAGAAAGAGACTCCACAACCCCTCTGGGGAGCCTGTTCCATTGGTCTGGGACCCTTACATTAAAGAAGTTCCCCTCTTGTGTTGAGGTGGAACCTCCTGTGTTGCAGCTTACATCCATTGCTCCTTGTCCCTATCACAGGGAGCAAGTGAGCAGAGCCTGTCCCCTCCCTACCGACACTCAGCTCTCAGATATTTAAAAACATTTATTAAATTCCCTCTCAGTTTTCCCTTCTCCAGGCTAAAATGCCCCAGGTCCCACAGCCTCTCCTCATCAGGCAGTCCTCCAGTCCCCTAATCATCCTTGTAGCCCTCCGCTGGACCTTCTCCAGCAGATCCCTGTCCCTCTTAAACTGGGGAGCCCAAAACTGAACACAGTACTCAAAGATCCAGAACATAATCCTATAACAGCTACTAGGAAGAAGTTGAGCTCTATCACAGAGAAAACCAGTGTAGTATAGTTGTGGTAGGCCTAAGCAGGCCAAAATAGGCTTATACATGTCCTGGCTTGCTCAGGCATGTTTTTCTGCTCTCCCTCCTTCTGTTTTGGGGAGGAACAACCATGGGAAAGAGGACAAAGAACCTGGAGCCACTGAGTCTGATGACTCTGGCTTCCCCAGACTTGTTTGCATCCTGTGGCAAACAAGGTACACAGGCTCAGCTTGTGTATGCCTTGGGCAAGGCCTGTGTTCTACCCTGAAAAGAGTAAAGCAAGCCTATGGTTTCACCTGATATGGTAAGGCTTGGTTAACTGCCATTCTAACTGGCTATTCTGTGAAATTAACTTTTAAACTATTGTGGTTATCAAATCATTTTACAATGGAGCTTTATCCTCTCTCATGCCTGGTGATTTTAGTGTGATAAAAAAATCAATTGTGAACATAATCTAATCCCTGGTTACATCTGCTGAGAAACATTTTTGCACCTTCCTCTCAATTATGCAGGATAAAAGGTATTTTTAAGGTGTTCACTTCCAAAGTATGCTGGCACTTTCTCACTGGCTGCTAGATAGTGAACAGAGGCTATTTTGCTCATATGATAGGTCTATCTGCTTCTGATATGTACTCCCACCAGAGCAAGACTGTTGATATTTAGCTGCACAACTCCAGCAGATTCAAATGCTGTTCTCATTGTAGTTCTTACTGCAATGAGATCCGTCTGTTTTTAACATGATTCACAGTAGCAAGGAACATGAGGAAGTGATATCAAACTGTATCCAGGAAAATGCCCAAGCCTATGTTCAAAGAAAACTGTGTGGCAGTGATCATATACAAACCAAGCATTTTTTTTCCAGTGACGACGATGTTGTTGTTGTTACTATTGCTAATATTACTACTACTACTTTTTTTTTTTAGATTTATCAATTCTAAGGGCTACTTATTTTTCATATGGACTTTTTTCTCAGTCATGCTCTCACCATGAAGAGAGATAATTTAAAACTAAATTTCAATTCATAATCAGTGGCAATGAAACACGTAGAGCTCAGTTAAGTTACTATAGCAATTTCTGAAAATAAACAACGTATTTTCTAAGTGAGTTTGTATTGATCGTGAATCTATGCATTCCTTCTTCAGATGCAACGGACGTAACATGAATCACCAGCTAGAGGTGATGGAGGCCTGAACTGAGTTTATTTCCAAAGCCAAACCATAACCTCTAAATTATTTCTTTACTCTTCAAAAATCTGTCAATTTCTTGGCTACAATTACTTGTTCACTAAGGTGCTGACAGTCCCACAGGTTGTTTTTAAGTAAAAACTTCATGAAACTGATAATTAATTTGAGATCCAGATTATTCCCTTCATTCATAGTAAAAATTAAGTGAGTATATGAACAACCTGAAACTCACAGGGATGCTACAAGTGGGAAGTCTTGCTAAATAGCGGCACTGCCACTCAACTTTGATGTTTCATTTAAAGAATATGTGAATTTCCACCACCTGCTTTGAAATCAAAAATCTTACTTCTCATTGCCAAACTTCTGCAATAATATTGTAGCTGTATTAGTCCTGTGTTTAATAAGTTGGATGTGGGATCAGATATTTTAGTTATTTAGAGCACTTTAAGCAATTTAGGCCTCATTGATTTGCACTATAAATGAAACTTCATGTGAGCACAGGGGAAAAACCTAATTTCCGTTCCAACTGCAAACGTATCTGCAAAGACTATAAATTTGACATTTGCAATCATCAAATGAGCAGCTGCATCAAGAAAGAAGCATATGTGTATATAGATCAAGATATCTGAGAAACATCAAGTGGAGGATGTCTCATCTTCTCAATCCTCATTCATTTTAGTTTATTTATTCAGCACAAATACAAATTCTGTTCACATATGGACTAATTCCTGATCTCATCAAATTGGAGGAACCAAAATAACTGCATCTTTATCCCTGGTAGAATGATGCAAATGAAAGCTGGAACTAGTCCATAGTCTTAGTTTTGCTTTAGATATTTTTTTTTCCTCAGGATTACACGACTTTGCAGCCATTAGTTCATGAACCAAGTATCCCAGACATCCTAACAGATGATTCTGGCAAGCTATATCATGCTTGATGACACGTAGCAACTTTTCATATACATATTCTTATCTCTTGGTATCTGCAAGGTTTACTTTAGTGAGCAATAACAGAGGTTTTGATTAAATTGTACTACCCTGTATACCATCAGGTTAAGGTCATGTCCATGAAGAGTTACAGTTGATGCACAGTAATTTCCTAAATGGTGGCACTTGCTCATGTGTGTTAGTAACTCCACAGTTATGTTACCTCTCTTTGCTTCCTCCAGTTACCTGTGCCCTTATTTCCTGCTACATGTGAAATCTGTTACAAAGGTTTAACTATAACTGCATATGAAAAAAATAATCTGAAGGTTTGTACTCCAAATATTTCATAAATCTAGAGACATTTCAGGAATAGTGAATGTTAAAATGAACCTTCAATGACTGATGAATAATTTATTCTCCTGGCCCAAAACACCGATCGACAGGTTTTACACATTGTGTTACTTATCTTCCAGTTGTGCGGCCAGAAAGAACCTCTCCTTACTCAAGCTACAATGGGACTACATCGATTCATTACAATTTTCTCAAGCAAAATCAAATAATCAACACAGATAATCCAATATTTGCTTCAGGTGATGTCAAAATGAAGACTTGTTCCATTTCCTGCAGATGAGAGGAGGAGAAAAACATTCCTTTTCCATAAATATATGACCAACCAAGGATGGATTTTATACTTTACAGAATATTGGTTTTTTCAGCTACCAATTAAGACCTAAGCTAAGCTCAGATCCACGTGCTGAAGGGAACACACATATGTTTATATGATGATGTCATATTAAACCTATGAACAATCCCAACTGTTCTTTCAAAATACAAAGCCATCATTGAAGCATGTGACATTAAGATGTTACTTTGAAGTTGGAGTGTGTTTGAATTCATCTGGAGCATTCCAAATTCCTTACTTCTCTCTCTCCACCCCCCACCTGCCCTGCCCCCATAGGTTTGAATAGGGAGGAGAAGAAGGTGCAAAAACTGCTTTCCCTCCCCACCCCCCGATCAGGCTTGAAGGGGGAACAGCAAAAGGCGCCTTTCCACACATGTGCTGACCCATGTGGAAGCCCCCACTGGGAACTGAGATAGTGGTTGGCTGGGTTTTTGCACCCAGCATAAAATGGCAAATGCACACTTTGTCTAGAAAAGGATAAATAGAGCAAGAGAGAAGGCACCAGATCCCCTCTGGTTCCCACCTTGACAGAGTTCCTGGTTTGGATGGTCCCCGCTTTTGGACAGCTTCTACCTTTCTGCGTGGCTCTTGGTTTTGCACCATCCCTACCTTTGAATGGTTCTCCCCACTTTTTCACTATTCTGTGCAAACTTGCAAGCTTGGCAAGTCCTGGGGTCCATTTGAGAGAGCTCCTAGTGGCACCTGGATCTGGCTACTCTTGGACCATACAACAGCCAACTTCCTGACTGCTATTCTGAACTGGGGAGACCCGAGCAGTTTGGCTCTCTCTCTTTCTGCTGAGGCAGTGTTGCTTCCACAAATCCCTGTCTTGTGGAATCCATGTCCTGAGACATTTCTGACTTTGGTAGCTTTTCCACTCGCCTTGGACTTCTGCTGCATGAATCCAGACTATTGGATATTGCTTGCAGCGTCAGAAGACAGACAAGGCACAGAGAAATCCAGCAAGGGAGCATCACCAAATACGTATTTCACCTTCATGAGTAAAGCCTGCTGGTCCCTTAATTCTCTGCTCAACCTGATAGAGAGTAGGGTAAAACTGTATTTATAGCTTAGCCTTTTCCATTTCCTGACTTCCTAAATCTGTAATTTTGTCCATAGCATACTTTGAAGAATTCCCAATCGAATTAGAACCTGTAAATAAATCTAAACTAGTTTTGTATATAGTTTGGGAGCAGGGTTTTCAGAAAAATAAGATAATTCTATTTTTGTAATTCCTGACTCAGACACATTAATTCCCTGCCTGCTTGACACTTTGTAACATTAGTTATGAAGTTCCTGAGAAAGTTTCTGAGAACTGTTTCATTCCAATTCAAATTGACAATGGCTGTTAGATTACTCAACACACCTGTAGAGTTTTGCCAGTGTTTCCAAAGTCTGAGAGCTTTTGATGTATAATTATAACAGTAGAGGCACACGAAAGCAGGCTAGTGAAATTTAAATTGGATGCATAAATGTGAGCTGCTTTTAGAGCGTTCTATCCAAATATCATTGCTTTTGATCAAATCTCATTTTCTTCTCCTTACCAAACCTGCAGCAAAATAAGCTAAGAACTCCACAAGCTCATCATTGCAATTTGGCTGTTTCTGTCTAGCCATAGCTAAACTATAGTAACATGGTCCTGGCAAAATAATACTACATTTTTTTGCCTCTTGAAAGGTGCAATTACATCAGTAATTTTTATGCCATCTCAACCTTCTTTTATAATTCTCTGAAAAATAAGACACTATTTCATAAGCAGTTTATTATGACAGTGCTTCAGAGTGAAATTCATCTTGTTTTTAGACTAAAATTGAGGTTAAGTAGGTTATCTACATCAACACCCTCTATAGTCAGAGAGGAGACTTTTTCTGTTTAAGACTTCTGTCTCACATACACACCCAGGGTCTGTACTCATGTACACATTAGGTGACAAGAGGTGCATTCAGATGTCCTGTGTTATTTCTTTTCTGACATTCTGAAAGCAGAATTAGTACAAATTGCTAAATTAGACCAGAAATCTAACACTGGGGAAATAAAGTTACAGGAGATAAATCTGGTTCTTCATATATTTTCTGAGTCAACAGCCATAAGCAGTAACACTCATAAATTTTGCTTTTGGGAATATAGGCAATTATTGTGTTTAGCATTCCCACTATATCTTGCCTCAAAATAAAAATTGCACTTGGTCTATATTATATGATTGAAACTCACTCTATGTACAAATCAACATCTCATTTTTCTTATCTGGAATTATATTTATTGTTTGTCAGTGAGATCTTTGCTGATGTGCAAACTGTGATTCATTGTATTCGTTACATTTCTTTTCAGAAATAAAACCCAGACTATTTAAGTTGGAAGAGACCTATGGCAATCCTCTAGTCCAACTGCCTGGCCCCTTCAGGGCTGACCATGTGTTAAAGCATGTTTTTAAGGGCACTGTCCAAACTTCTCTTAACCACTGACAGGATTAGGACAGCAACCATATTTCTAGGAATCCTATTCCAATGTTTAACCACCCTGTTGGTAAAGACACACTTTTTAACGCCCAATTTAGACCTCTGCTCACACATATTTGAACATTCTCACACTTCCTTGTGAGAACTGGACACAGTACTCAAGGTGTGGCCTAACCAGTGCAGAGTACAGGGAGAGAATGACCTCCCTGCTCCTGCTGGCCACACTAGTGCTGATGCAGGCCAGGATGCCATTGGCCTTCTTGGCCACCTGGGCACACTGCTGGCTCACTTTTAGGCGGGTGTCAATCAGCACCTCCAGATCCATTTCTGTTTGGCTGCTCTCCAGCCACTCCCACTCCAGTCTGTAGCTCTACATGGGGTTGTTGTGGCCAAAGTGTCAGTTTTGCCTTTTAAAGGATAGGTCAGAGCTATGCTGTTTTGGCAGTGGAAAGAGTTTGCAAGTTCTCCCTTGTACTCAGTAAATCACTGTCTAACCCATACATTCAAGGTAAATCTTTATTCTTCAGGATGGATGTAATTCTTTATAGGTTTCATGGTTCATCAAACTGAAGAGTTGTAAATCTGTATTTTCTACCTACCTGTAAAGTATACCTGGCTGTTTTGCTACATGAGTACCATCTGCTCCAGCAATTCTGCTTTGCAAAAAGCAAATAAGGTTTACTGGTCTGAGAGTACAAGCATCTGGAAATAGTAAATTATAAGACCCGGATTCTAACTTTTGAACGACAGTTATTATACATTTTTCTCTATCTAATATGCATAAGAAACAGAGATCAGAACTTATAATTTGCTGTTCAGACACTAAGTTATCACTTAGTGCATTGGTAGGGTTTCTACACTGGGGACAGAGCACGTCATAGAACAAGTTAGTGAAGAATTTAATGGGCTTGCCTAAAACTGACTTGAATATCATGTAGAATTTCCTCCTAAAACTGCCTAGCATTTTTAATTTGAGCTTTTTGTTAACTTAATAAATTCTGAAGATAGCCTTAATTTTATGTTTCATTCCAGCACAGCATTTCTTTTATTATTTCATTCAAGCTTAAAATAGCACAAATTAACATAAACACATGATGAATATCATCCTATTAATTGCTTTAGATAAATCCTAAAACCACTGCAAAATACTGACTCAATGAATTTTGAGAGGAGATTTTATTGGATATATTGGTTGCTATATATTTGCAAAAAATAGACAAAGGTATACTACAGCAATAAAACACCATTTCTAAAACAAATTGTTATATTTTAAGTAGTTATAGTTTAAATTTAAGTGTTACATTATGCACATAATTTTATGTGTATATACTTATATAATACATTAGTATATTGTGATATATTTCATATATATGGGCATATTTCCTGCTAGAAGAGAATAATCTTCAACCCATAGCTCACAATTAGCAACTTAGCAAGTTTAGTCCATAAATCAAGTTTATCAAGTTGTCTCTTCATAACAATGGAACAATGTTTTATAGTTAAGAATAAAATCCTTGGGCTAGGATTATTTTTATGCTGACATAATTCTCTAAGGGTCTTATTCTTTATTTTATGGGTCATTCAAATACTTTGATCCTGGATGTGATTCTTTAAATCTACTGCACACTTGTAATTCTTTTTAACCATCTACTAAAGTTAACTGCTCCCTCATGAACGTTCAGGAAATTGTCCTCAGGACAAGAGCAGAAGCAAGACATCATTTTGTGGTTCCTTTGTTTGATCTTCTGCACCTATAGCAAAGCTTCACCTTGTCAGCAGTATTAGAGATGTTTATATGTCACAGAATAAAACCTAGCAGCATTAGACCTTTTGTTAAACAAAAGCTACAAAGCTGCTTTATTTGTAGAATCAAAACCTAGCAAACTGGGAGAGATAGAAGTATCTGTTTAGTGGTACAGGAGGGTGAATGGAAGGGTTGAAAAGCACTACTACTGGGCCCTCACTCTGAATTCACTTGCCCCTCTCTCTGTAACACTTTAGAGTTGTTTAGGAGCTTGAAGGTCTTAGCAGGCAACATGACACCAATCAAATGCCTGGATTTTCTACCTGATTCCCTGTATTTCATGAAAGAAATTTCTATACAGAATATAAATTCTCCTAGCTATCCAATGTCATTTTCCTCTCTTACACATTAAATAGTGAACCAGGTTCTTCTAATCAACTGAGTATTGCTGACTTCTGTTTAACAATGTCAACTAAAACTGTGTGAGGACCTGACTTGATTTTTAGAACACTGCTTTTTCCCTTAGCGAGGGCTTCACTGTTTATTACTACCGTTTTTTACAACTTTGCTGAAGAATTACTGTGAGTCTTAAGTACTTGAACAGAGAGAATATTCTTTCTCTGTTGATAAGCATCACTTGAGCTCAGCAAAAGCAGAACAGCCTGCACAGATTTCTATAGAGAACATTTCCTACACCAAACCAATGCATGATGTGGTTACCTGTACACAAATATATGCATAGATATTATTTTCTTTCTTAACTCTAACAAAAGTTGGGTGGAATAACTACATTATAAATCTTTGATTCTTTGCATGTAATTCTACCTCAAGATGAAATAGTACCTCTAGTCTTATGCAATTTTTTTTATTTTAATTTGCTCCTTTCCAAGGAAATTAAATCATAACTACCACCAATCTTGAAAAAAGACAACTGAATAAGGTAAGTAGATGACTGTAATTTAAATGAATGAGAATAGCATTTTGGCAGCCTCAGAAACTTAATGAGAGTGAGGATTCAATTTAGAGCTTCTTGGCCTTTAATAAAATTTAAATGTAGTGCTATTGTTCAAAAGTGAATGCTGTTTTTTATGATAATCATCTTGTTACTGGTTTGGTAACACTATTAGAATTTAAGGTGACCATTAGTCTCCAACAGAGTTTTACATGTTTCTCCTAACTCATCTCTGTGCTAAGCTGATATCTGATCTCAGTCACACCAGTGCCAAACACAACTAATACCAGTCAATAGAGCTGAGTGACACCAAGCAACTGTAAACCTCAGCTCAGCTGCGTGTGCTATTGCTTCAGGTATAAACTTCTCTACATCTAACAATATTGTAGACATAAACTTCTTCCACCTAGTTTTTCTCACTAGGGACATTGCTCATACAGTGAGCAAAGATGAGTGATCCTTGAATTGTCTTGCTCGTGGTGCAGAACAGAAAAAAAATTAGCCAGGTTACATGTCAAAGGGCTGGACTGACCACTAAGCAATGACAGATGCTCTCTATTAGCCACTCTCCCTTTCCAAAACAGAAGAGAAAATGAATAAGGGAGAGAGACTTACAGATAGGAAAACTAAAACAGCTTTAACAAAAATAATGCTACTAATAATATGAAATGTATAGGAATATATCCAAAAGCAGTATCAAAACTCCCACCTTAGCAATCTCATCACTGTACTGTGGGCAATCACTAAGTACCAGACTCAGAAACAAACGGGAACAGGATTCAGGAAATGGGTTCAGGAGATGAATTCGGGAACTGAATTCAGTAACTTACAGATTGAGATCAAAAGCAGAATGAAAAGAGTCCTCCTTGAACATCAGCCATTGAAGGAGATAGATTGATCCTTGATACACCTCAGCTTTATACTAAATATGACATATATGGGCTGGATATTAGGAGGAAATTCTTCACAGCCATTGGAATGGGCTGCCCAGGGAGGTGGTGGAGTCACAGTCCCTGGAGGTGTTCGAGAAAAGACTGGATGGATCACTTAGGGCCATGGTCTAGTTGATTGGGTAGGGCTGGGTGATAGTCACCCTGTCTTGGGACCCAGGACAGTTTGGTATTACATGATCTGACCATTCCAGCTCTGGTCACAGAACTAGAAAGCATACTCTAATAATGTTTTACGTTACAAGAGAATTGACTCCTGATATCACACTGTCCATGATTTATAGGTCTTGAGGCAGCCACATTCAGATTTCTTTTTTTTTTTTTTTTTTTTTTTTTTTTTGCCATACCTGCAACATGGTTTGAGAGTCACTACTTAATGGTCTGCTGGCTTCACCTTGAGGCCCAGAAACAGACTACTGCATTCATTGGCACTGATTTAAGGAGCTGATATAACTCTCACTGACATCAATGGAAAGATTCTAATGGATTTTTTTAAGACAGGAATCATGTACCAGATAACACAGAAAGGTGCAGACCTCCAGGAGCAATACTTCAGCCTCTGACTCCAGCAGAGAGATCAAGCCCTATTTATAAATTTATAGTAAATCAAGGTATAGATATGCACACAATGAATTGGATGTCTCAGTTCACAGGTCACTATAATGGCAGATGCTTTTAAATCTCTAGCATATTTCAGAACACAGTCATAATAAACATTTATTTTCTTTTAAACTTTTCTGTCCTAACCATAAATCATTCCAGCTGAGTAAGTTGAATTGATAAATCTGCCTCTTTTGTTATTATCCTCAATTGATTAGTTCTGCTTCATCTACAAGGGATGTACATGAAGAAATACTGTTTTGTTAACTAGGTGTAACCTATTGTAGGTTGAAAACAACATCGAGTGTGAATTTAAAATTCTTTATGAGATTAATTTCAAAAGTACAATCAATTATATTTTCCAGGTTCAGCAGATGAAATCTCCACTGCTAGGAAATGGCTTCACATCATTCAATGTGCCTTTTAAACTGTCATGCATTTTTTTTCAGTGTTAAGAGCTGGGGATGTGTTTGAGGATGATGATTAGGACACAGTAAGTTAGCAAAAGAATAATGATTTCAGTGGTAGGGCAATTCTTTATCTATAACACAGACATGATTGTACTTTGCCATGATAACTTCCCTTTGGATATTTGATAAATGGAGGCATGAGAGAACTGATGTCAGTAAAAGGACTTCTGTAATAGCTCTGATTGTGTATGGCAGAAGTTTCCTCACAGGACTACCACAACTTTGGTTTGCATCTATCTATGAAATCACATACTGTGGATGTGATATTCTTCAGGACATGCCACAAACCCCATTTTATCACCAGACATTTCCACTGAGAAATGTTTTGAAGGCACTAAAGAGAACTGTAATCATTACAGTAAAGAATGACCACTGGGGTAGGGAAAGGAAGGAATGAGTTTTGAGATAGATTACCTGAAATTTCTGCACTTTAAGTATAATTGTATTTTCTTGTGGAAGCATGAGGATATGGCCTCTTTGGGGAGCCTTTATAAAACCCAAGCAAACAGAGAGAAATAAACCCATGGATGGGCTAGGAGCTTTTGCTCACAGTATCGTAGACTGCCAACAGTAAAACTTGCTAGGGTTTTCACTTGAAAGCCAAAATCTAGTTCTGTGATGAAAACTAGCCATACTTCACTCTCAGTTTGCCATCTGCACTATTCACAGTAATACTTATTGAAGCCTCAGAAACGCATGGCTGCAGTTTCGTCTGCCTTGAACAAATGAAGACTTTAAATCCTCAGCTGAAGCCCCAGAAATAAGCAGATAAAAGAGGAAGCCAGTAGCCCTCAGATAATTCCTGTCTCAGGGCTGCTCTGAATTACTCCCACCTATAATGAGATCTTAGAAGTAAGAAGGTTCAAAGTGATATTGCCAAGCACAGGGACATCTCAAACCTTCTCTCTTCAGCTTGTCTGTGCCAGCAATTATGCATAGCGCAGCTGCTAATATAACCTGTCCCGTAACCAACAGGGACTGCTGTGTGGAAATCCTCATCAGGACTGCAATTACTTTCCTTTCTGCTTTTGCTGATGAATCAGTTTGTGGAAGTAACAGGCAGAGAAGTCTTATCCTAGGACATTGTATGGCTCTTCTGTAGGTTAATGCCTTATCAGCACAGAATGCACAAAACGAGTTCTGTTCTCACTCCTTTGTTGAATGAGTATATCAGGGTTGCAATGCATGGATTTTGGTGGAAGACTGATTAGGTATGGAAGAGGATTTGCATTTCTTTCTCTGGTGGAGTTATCACCCATCCATTTTCACCAACATGCATCTCGACTCTCATTCATCAACAATACTTGTAAACAGTTTGTGAAGCCTATAGCTAACTCACAGTGGTCATCTCAGCTCTCTGGAGCCTCTTGCATGAAATGTGAAGGGGAGAGATATACAGCACTCACTCTATGCTGGCATCACACAATTGGCATCTACAGATGCATTTCGTTCAGAACAGGAATGAATTTTTAAAACTGGTGGTTTGATCTTGGCTGGGCAGCTGGTATGCATCAAACTGCATTATCATTCCCACTTGTTGGCTGGACAGAGGGACTGAAAATATGCAAAAGGCTTGTGGGTTGAGATAAGGAGAGGGAGATCACTCAACAGTTACTGCCACAGGCAAATCTATCAGAGTAGGATAATGAGAAATAAAATCAAACCTTAAAACACCTCTCAACTTCACTCCTTATTCTCTCTGTCTCCACCCTCCAAGCAGCACCAGGGACTGGGGAATGGGGGATTATGGTCAGTTCATCACACATTGTCCTCTTCACACTCTTCCTCATCTCCAGTGTGGGGCCTCTCCCACTGGAGACATTAAATTCTCCAGCATGAGTCCTTCCCATGGGATGTGGTTTCTCAGGTACAAACTGGTGGTATGTCTCCCACGAGATCACAAGTCCCTTAAGAAAAACTTCTCAAAGAGTGACTCCTCTTTTCATGGGCCTACATGTACTGCCAGGAGTCTGTTCCAGTGTGCTGGTTTGAGGCTAATTGGAATATTTTAATAGAGAAAATTACACTATAGGCTGTGAAAGGAAAAACATCATGATGTCTACTTCACTCATACACTTGCTGGAGAATTGTTTGGGAACACTAACCAAAACAATAGATAAGTGAGTCTCTCTCTGTCGCTTGCTGGGACAGGAGCTGCTGGTGGGATCTAGCAGCTTCTGGGCTCTGGCTCTTCTGCTGATTAATCCTCACTAACCACTTTTCTTCTAACCCTCCTGGCCGATCCTCCTAATTTACCTTGAACATAAGGCAAACCTTGGAGTAAGGTACAGGGGTGGGGAGAAGGTGGAAGGGTGGTTGGGAGCCCCTCCTGGGGTCTCTGATCTCTGGGAGGGGAGTTGTGTTGCTGTATTACCTTTTACTTGTATATTTCTGTAAATATTGTGTATATAGTGTAAATATCTGCTGTACATTGTGCAAAGCTGTAAATAGAGCTTCATCACTTAACTTCCAGCCGACTGAGTGCTAGTCTGGGTCATTTTACAAAGTGTGGGGGGTGGGGGAACTCCCAAACCTTCACATCCAGCATGGGGTCCCATGGGTTCACAGTCTCATTTGGGCACCCACCTACTCTGATGTTGGATTCTTCACGCCGAGATGGGCATCTGCTCCGTTGTTGACCCTCCAAGACCTGAAGGGGGACAGCTTGTCTCACCATGTTCTTCATCATAGGCTTCAAGGGCACCAGCACCTTCAGCTGCTCCAGCACCTGAGGAAACTTCTCCCCCTCCTTTTTTGCTGACCTTGATATCTGCAGAATTATTTTAATTAATATTGCTTTATAATTTAGCAGTCCTGCTCACTCCACTTAAACATTTCAGGGAAGGCGCAAGAGTGTGGCAAGAGAAAAACACCTCATATGGTGTCCGCCAGCTTGGCTGCAGCTTTGAGCTTTTGAAATAATATATTTCTGTTTGCCCTGTGAAGGCAACAGTAGAACAATATTTATGTACTAGTAATTACAGTAGTCTCCTTCCATATCCTCCCCAGTAGCATGGCTATAGTTTATAGTCTGTCAGTATTTCCATTACAAATTCACTTTTCAGAAGTCAATAACTCGGGCATTTAAGACTGCATCAGTGTAAAACTTGATATACAAGTTGTCAAAGACTCTTAATTCACTTTTTATCCCCATGATGGAAGGGAAACATTTGCTGGCAGTTTTTTTTTTATTAATTTATGAGAATTTTGGGTGGTTTTGTTTTCCATTTTTTAGCTAAAATTTGGCTTTTTTTTAAATTAATTTATGAGAATTTGGGGGTGTTTTTTTTCATTTTTTAGCTAAAATTTGGCTTTGCTTTTAAAATGGAAATGTTGCAGATAAATTATCACTCACATGGGCTAAGCCTTTCAAGGTTTTTAAAGTAGAACTAAACAGCTACATCCAGATTAAAAACGTTTACCAAGTAGTCAATGCAGACAATTTTTTATCCTGTTCCAAAGTGAAGAATATATTAGTCTTAGCTGTTGTACCACTGGTAAACAGCATGATGTGGGTTTTCTATGATCATGTTATGCACAAAACAAGGAAAAAGAAAAGGATTCAATTCTCAGTTTAGGGCATTTGATGGAGTTCCATGCAAGGGCTGTGCTATGCCACTGGAAATTTAATCCCATGCAGTTGTGGATGCTCCCTCCCTGGAGGTGTTTAAGGCCAGATTGGATGAGGCCTTGAGTAACCTGTACTAGTGGGAGGTGTCCCTGCCTATGGCAGGGGGTTGCAACTAGATGATCCTTGAGGTCCCTTCCAACCTTACCGTTCTATGATTCTATGATAAAACCCAAGTGAAGATGCTTCTGTCACATATACAAGAGCTGGTTTCAATTTTCAGTTGCACTAAGGACCCATGATGGCACGAACTCAAGTGGCAACGCCATTGATGCCTATGTTCTCTTACTAAAGTGAAGGCGTACATTTTGAAATCAGGATTTATTTCTACCATATCTGGAGAGATACCTGGAGCTAGAAGTGTGGACACTGGATTTAGTCACATTTGCTATGGGATGATTACAGACTTTCTAAAAGCTGGGGTCCATTGACTAAGCACACCTTTTTACACCAAAGTATTTCCAGTCACAAGGAGGGGACATTGGGATACAGCATAGAGGCAATGAAAGATGTTTGGGTTTCTGTGTGTGGACAAAGGAAAATTGTAACTCAAACATACAAGCTTCTCTTTGTAAGAAGCAATAACTTTGGCTGTAGTGTTATGGAGACAATTTTTAATAACAACTCAGTATCTGATTATGACTTTAACATCCATTTCTTATCAAAGCAGATCAAATCACTTCAAACATAGCTCTATGGTATTTACTTACAATTCTTTCAGGAAAAAATAGTTTGTCTGTATTTTTGTTTGTTTGTCTGTATTACTATTATATGTAATAGCAAAACATCACAGTCTTGACTGCAAGATGTGGTTGCTACTGCAGCAGAGACACTCCACTCCAATCATAATCACTGTGCCACTGCCATCAGACGAATGCAGAAGTACAAGCTTCAATTCCTTGTTGATTACCAGACTTTCAGCTCATTACTTCCTTTTCTAGAAAACACTGACATGTCCAATCAAAGCATTATTACTATTCTGCAGTGAACAGGCAGATTTGTTATGCAGAGTGTGAATATACTTTAGATTTTTGCTACTGCTCAGCAAACATCCTGTAGGTATGTACAAAAGGATATTAGAGAAAATGTTAAGTCAGCTCTTAGGAAAAAGACCGGGGAGTATTTACAGACTTAGAGAGTTTGGTTTAGCAAGTGCTTTGCAGCTGTTGGTAACAAATATGTAATGATGTTTGCCTTAGTATCTTTTCTGTGCTCAGATCCAGTGTTTCATCATAACATTTTTTGGCAACTTCTCTTCCCCCACATACTGTCAGAGTTTAAAATATACCCATAAATATTAACTTTTGATAGAAATACTCATGTCTTAACTAACTTTATCTATAGAAGATCATAGTTACTGTGGTAGGTACACCCTAATCAGCCTGAACAAAGAGCATTCTTCAGCATGCTATGTCACAGGGTACCCGAGTATTGACTCAGGTTTCTAAGCTGTATTAAAACTCATATCACTTTACTTTTGTTGCAATCATTATCAGCAATTACCAGAGTAAAAATAGGTCAGTTATGCCTATATTAGGTGCAACTGTAGCACTGACTGCAGTGCAGACATATACTGATTTGTACAGCTTTCTACCTGACGTGACAGCTGGTTCTGCTTATTGCAGTGGAGAACGTCCCTGGACTTCAGTGTTGTTAGTATCTGCAAATATCTTGTATTTAGTCACACATGAAGGGTAAATAGAGAACTTTTACTGATGCCAACATAACCATATTGCCTTCTAGTAAATAAGAAACAGCCACAGTCTGCTCCCCCTCATTTTCCAGCCATCCTTTTAAATAATTGTGTGATTCTATGAAGAACTGGTCTGGAGGGGAAGATGCAGCTGATCAAATTAAATAAAAAACAGCTCACAGCCCAAATGTGGTCTTTGTGGAAAATGTATGCCCAAAAAAAACCCTATTGTCACAACAAGTCTGTTGTTAGACGTGGATAAATCAAGTGTTTAGTTGGGAAGCTGATACAGAAACTACTTCTTTATTCCCCCAATACTCCAGTAATATGTTTTTTGGACCTGCTTTTTAATTTCTTGTAGTACAGTTTACTGTCAGTCACTACAGAGTCTGCAGTCATTCTGGAGATATCTTAAATGTTTTATATGATGTTGCATTTTGAATAGCACTCAGATTTCTTCAATTATGTACAGTAAGAGAGGTATTTGTCTTTCTTGTCTTTAAAATTCAAAAAATGTTGCCAAAACATGTCACTTTGAAGCTTTGCAATATTACCTTTCTAAATAACTGCATTTTAAAAATGTGTCTAAGATTGATGTGGATGATTTATTCCTGAGTCTGTGCCAGCCATAGCTATGAGGATGCTTTAATGTCAATCATCCTCTGCTTCCTTTGACCTTTAGGAACAGCTTCAACATGATCTGGGATTTCTCTGTCCTTTCCTTAGTGGGGCTGCCTAGCAGCAAATCTGCCTACAAGCAGCTGCATTGCCAATGTATGAGGATGAACCATGACTGTTCCCCCGCTCTTTTGTTAGCATTCCCTTTTGTAGGTAAGAAATAAACAAACAAACGAACAAAAACCAAAACAAAAAAAACCCCAACACCATCAAGAAAAAAAAACACAATAACAAAATATATATACACATATAGAATATACTTATTAAATTACAAAAAAAAATCGTTAAATGCCAGAAAGTGTAAAAAAGTCTATGTAGTTAAATAAGTAGAGAGGAATCATTTTTCTGAGAGTAAAATCACAGATTAAGGATTGCAGATTATTTGGAACCATTCACAGAAAAATTAATGTCCACTATGAGTTACTGAATAAGGGAAATTATTTTGATATTTCCTGTAACAACTCTCAGCCACTGCATTGCAGAAACATCTTTGAGTATTGCTAACACATAACAGCTCTAATGCTTCCATAAATGCAATCCTGTAAAAGGCTACTATCATCAATCATTAGTTATAAAATGCTATCAAGCAATTTAACCTACAGAATCAGCCCACTGTAGCAAGCATAGTATAGTTCAATCCCTGTAATAATGCATATTCAATTATCTAGCTCATCTTCTTCTGTCTTTATTATAATTGATTGTCACAAAATGCTTAACTGCATCTCTCCATAAAAAAAAAAAAAAAAAAATTAAAGGAAAATGAAAAGACTGGCATGAAATCATTTCTACCCGTAGGGCATATGAAAAGGTCAGTATGTAATCTGTACTTTTCAAATGAACTTCGGTTTTGAATTCGGTTCTTAATTCAAAACAAGTCCATAAACTTCAGTCAGTGCCAACTGTGGCAGACATGCAGATCTCCACCAAAGATTTCTCTAGTATTACATCAAATGGTAACAGACCATGGGTGGAGACACTGGACCCAGTTACCAGCACCACTGTTACAGTGACCTCCAAGCTCCTCTGTTCAGGACTTCCCATTTTTCCACAAGTAATGCTTGGGAACAGATCAGGATTAGCATCAGGAAAAATTCCCTCAGACAATTTACATTCAACAGTCCTGCTTTGCAGCTGAAATGTGCCCAGAATCATAGAATCATAGAATCATAGAATGGTAAGGTTGGAAGGGACCTCAAGGATCATCTAGTTCCAACCCCCTGCCATAGGCAGGGACACCTCCCACTAGTACAGGTCACTCAAGGCCTCATCCAATCTGGCCTTGAACACATCCAGGGAGGGAGCATCCACAACCTCCCTGGGCAACCTGTTCCAGTGCCTCACCACCCT
>VWZE01024688.1:150748-201167 GCA_013396675.1 Eubucco bourcierii
AGGTTGGCCTGGGCCCAACTCTCCAGCCTGTCCAGGTCCCTCTGGATGGCATCCCTGCCCTCTAGCAAGTCGACTGTGCCACACAGCTTGGTGTCATCTGCAAACTTGCTGAGGGTGCACTCCATTCCTCTGTCCATGTCACTGACAAAGATGTTAAACAGCACTGGTCCCAGCACTGACCCCTGAGGGACACCACTTGTCACTGGTCTCCAGGTGGACATTGTGCCGTTGATCGCCACTCTCTGGGTTCGACCATCCAGCCAATTCCTTATCCAGTGAGTGGTCCATCCATCAAGTCCATGCTTTTCCAGTTTGGTGACCAGGATGTCATGTGGGACAGAGTCAAATGCTTTACTCAGGTCCAGGTAGATGACATCAGCTGCCTTTCCCTTGTCCACTGTCGCTGTGACTTCATCATAGAAAGCCACTAAATTTGTCAGGCAAGATCTGCCCTTGGTGAAGCCATGCTGGTTCCCACCAATCACCTCTGCTTTGTTTTCCATTTGCCTTAGCAGGACTTTCAGCAGGACTTTCAGAACATGCCACAAATTTAGTCCTGATAGTGTTTGGTGTATTGGATGGTATAAATGTATTTGTAATGCATCTGCACAAAGCTTGTGCTTTCAGGAGCAAGGTCAGTACTTTAAAAAGTACAAGCCTAGTCTGGAAACCTGATGATATGGGTTAGCATGGGCCTGCCTTCTTCATATGCTTCTAGTATTAGCCTATTTGACAGTATACTGAGCAGCCTACTTCCAGATACATTGAAGTATCAACTTGCCACCAATGTGTTTTAACCTGACTGGGAAAAAAATGCCAAACCTACATGAATTTGGCTAGTATGTTTCCATGGATCTGTCTCTTTAAATTGCCAACACAGAATGAAAGGGTTTTATGCTGACATGGGAGTATAAGAACATGTATTATAGAAGGCAACACTGAATATGCATCAACTGAGAATCCACATACATCAACAATTCAGGGATGCCTGAAGAGAAAATATAGAATAAGAGTAAGGAGTATTTGTCCCCTTCAATGTTCACCTTTCGAGTTCTAGCAAACAACAATTTAAGGATTTCCCAAGCTGAAGATGACACTCAGACACTTTTTTGATTCATTTCTGCCCCATGAATTCATTCAATACCCTTCTACAATCCATTATGATACCAGATTCCATAAAACCCCATGACAATCTCTCACAAATCAAGCCTGCACTGTGTGAAAAGTGTTTGAGATGAACAACTAGGTTACAAACAGGGATTATTAAAGAAATAATACATTCATTTTTCAATGTTTCGTGAATATTTCTCAGTGATGTGACATTTTAGAAACCAATGGATAACCAAAGCTTTTGAACTCTATAGCTTGATTGTTACAGCTTTTATATTGCTTTATGCTCTGAATACTTAGGCTTAAGGATTTAAGAGTCTTCTTTCAGCTGGAGGTTGGACTAGGGACTTCATGAGGTCCCTTCCATCCTGAATTATCCCACGTTCCTACAATCTTGAACAACAATGTCCAGAAAGGTGCATTTAAAGTAAAAATAAAATAAAATAAAGTATAAGAAAGTATTTCACTATTCTTAGCATTCATAAAATTCTATATGCCTTTCCAACAGAAACACCTTATTCATTTTTTTCCCAGGTAAAGTTCTTCGCAGCTGAGTTGATCTCCATACTAAGACTACCCTGAAAACTCCACAGCACATCACTTTATTAGAGAGGACATGGATATGGTTTCCATTGCTTCTTTACTTCACTCTTTAACATCTGAAAAAAAACCAACCCTGCAACTGGGATCAATGGGAGTATTGATGGGTCTTTTTTTGTTGTTGTTGTTTTAAATGAGTGGTTATTTTATGAAATAATAAAACAAGAGTTTTGAATGGGTTTAGAATAGACTCATTTCTCTTGAGCCACATAATCTTTCATTTATAAAATGCTGTAGAAAACTTTCAAATTCTGCTGCACTGCAAACAGAGCAAAGGAACCAGCCACAACTTTGTTTTGTCTCCATAACAACATAGATAGGAAAACACTTTGACAGAATAAAGCAATAAAATACAGATTGGACAGGGGAAAATGATAATTAGGGTCCAAGTATAACAAAAGTCTCAAGTTAAATGCATGTTTGTACTAGAAAAAATAACAGAACACAGCTCAGGTAAATGATAGACAAAATGCAAACTGTAATTTGCTAATAAAAAGAAATCTGAGGAGAAAATAAATAATTATTATATCTTTGTGATACAGAGATAGAAAAAAAAAAACCCAGCATGTAATAATAATAATGACATAGCTTGCAAGCGGGAAAAAAACAATACGCCAATGCCTGCTTTGCAATGCAATCATTGCAAATGCAAGCATTGGCCTGTAGTCAGTAGAGCCCAGTAATGGAGGGTTCTCAAGATACAAGTCTGCAGCTTTCTCTCAGCCTCCAGCAGTTTGTAGCTCAGGAACTCTCCAAGCCAGAACTTGTATCTTTAAATTCATTAACTTTCACAGGATTTTCTAGCTGCCTTATGAACCCATGTGAAACTTAGCAGTTATAATATCCCATGAGAAGGAATTAACACCTTATCTATACACCATGTAGAGCAGCGCTTTATTTTGCTGGCTTTAAATTCATCACCGACTAAGAATCAGACTACCAAGTCTCTCTTCATATTCTGCGTGACACTCAGGATCTATACAATCTGGAAAGTCTTTTGCTATATCCAACTTCTACCCAGTCTCAGTCTATGTTTTTAGTCATCTTTACAATCCTCTGTGTTTTGTTTTCATCTTTACTATATAGACTTTCTGAAACATGAAAAACAGATTATGTGTAATATTTAAGATATGAATACATTATATGTTTTTACAGTGGTATAAGGTGCTGTTTTCAGCTCTATCCCTTCTCTAAAATACTCACTAATCCATTTGCATCTTTCAATTTTAATGAGCATTAAGCTGATGTTTTCACAAATCTGTTAAAAACTTAGAATTTGTCTCTTAGTGTAAATATTCAGAGACCAAGATTAGAGATTAGTATTGTGAATCTTTAAAAAAAAAAATCCTTGATTTTTTACAGATGACTAAATTTTCCACTTAACTTGCCCTTGCTTTACCTCTCTTATGATGGCTATTTCACATAAGTGATCATAAAGAAGCAAATTCTTTCTGCTAGGTTTAATTTCAGGATGTATCAGCAAGATATATATTCCTTAGACCTGCACGAGTAATATACAGGCAATGTCAGAGAACATCTTAAGAGAGAAATGCTGATTAACAGCTACAAGGTTTGAAAGCCAGATGACAGGCTTCAGAGAGTTCCAAGGTAATGAAAACAAAACTTTGCTTAAATCTGTTATAATCAAGGTGTACTGGAGAATAAAAAGTGCTGTGACTGTCCTTAAGAACTGTAATAGCAACAAGTCAGAACTGCAAACTAGTAAGTAAACTAGAGCCCTCAGCACAGGAAGGACATGGAAGTGTTGGAGCGGGTCCAGAGGAGGGCCATGAAGATGATCAGAGGGCTGAAGCAGCTCTCCTATGAGGACAGGCTACAAGAGTTGGGGCTCTTCAGCCTGGAGGAGAGAAGGTTTCGAGGAGACCTTATAGTAGCCTTCCAGTATCTGAAGGGGGCCTACAGGAAGGCTGGGGAGGGACTATTGACAAGGTCTTGTAATGACAGGACAAGGGGCAATGGGTTTAAACTGGCAGAGGGGAGATTTAGACTAGATGTTAGGAGGAATTTCTTTCCAGTGAGGGTGGTGAGGCACTGGAACAGGTTGCCCAGGGAGGTTGTGGATGTTCCCTCCTGGAGGTGTTCCAGGTTGGACAAGGTCTTGAGTAACCTGTACTAGTGAGAGGTGTCCCTGCCTATGGCAGGGGGTTGGAACTAGATGATCCTTGAGGTCCCTTCCAACCTTACCATTCTATGATTCTAAGTTTTACCTGAACGTTGGCCAAATTGAAGAGGAAATGAAAATCGAGTTGGAGAGTCCACAGATGAGTATATGATGTTGGCAACATTCCATTGATTTTTATAAAAGAGACCCTTGCTCCTCTAAGCTATTTGAATTTTGCAAGCAAGCCAGCAAACTTAACTAAGAGAAAACCCAGTGATATGAATTATAAGCTTTAAAACTTTTAAATACAGAATTTTACTATTCTTGGCATAAATATATTGTTCAATATTTTACCGGAATTAATAAAAGGTTAGAAATTTTGATGCAGTTACATAAGAAAGAATAAAAAGTTGATTTGTTTAGGCTTTGGCTCTTGCCTAATTTTAGCACATACAGCTAAGACTTTAGTTTTGTTGTCTGCAGTCCCTCTTTACTTAACAGTGAGAAATAGATAATAATTTATCATATCCTAAAACAAAGCTCTGACAGGTCAGAGAAATTGCTCTTTGGAAACATTTGTCCCTCACTATATAAGGTAGGTGAAGTTCAAATGAGTTTTAAAAAATCATTTATATGAATTTTATATAGTTGGTGACATAAATCCCTCTCTCTACACTGATTGTGAGAAGTCATTGTCTAGCACCACTAGCATTGTAGTATGCTTGCATTTAGCTGGTCTTAAATATTGGGTAGATCTATTGATTTTCTTGTGCTAAATCTAGAAAGCCCACAAAAAGCTATCTTATCTAAGAGGTACAGTCCCTAAATGAAACAAAATTTTCAATTGTGGATTCGATTATTTGATCCACAGGACTTCAGTATCTCTGACTCTTAAGGCATGCATACTGGGACAGATTATTCTCAGCCTTGTGTGACAGAAAGGAAATAAGGAGAAGAAAATATGCATTTTAAACTACATGACCTTTTGGGAACTTCAAGGCTTTATGAGGAACATCAAAGCTTTTTCTAATCAGCGTATTCTCTGTCTCAATGAGTTACACGCTCACCTGTGCCACAGTGCCAGGGATGTTTCTGTTTAGTTGCTAATTCAGCTTATACATCATATAACTAAATCAATGGCTCCCATTACTCGTAATGTAAGTTATTGATTTTTCTTTATCTCAGACAGATGAAATGAAGGGATTCCCACAGGGACACTGTAGAGGAGAAAACAAAACCCCAAACAACTGAAACAACGAAACAGAAAGTAAGCCAAGTAGAGTGAGAAGCAAATGCCTTTAACTTTTTTTTTTTTAGGCTAGAGATTTTGGGGAACAATAGCTTACTCCTGTGTCATGAAATTATATTTGTGTGATGCACTCATACATTTGTATTGTTTACACAGCACTAGGAGTGGTAGAGGATGAAATGTAAAGTCATGGTTTGGGGATTTTTGTTATCTGTCATTTATGACATAGAAGTCTCAGCAAACTCTCTTATTTAGGTCACTTGAAAAGACCTTTTAGATTTTTCCATATTGTATATTTACAAGAAATAAGTTTGTGTGAAGCCCATACATTGAGTTTGGTTATTCTAGTGTTCTCTTTTATTTAAAAATAAAAGCTAAAGACCCTCTCTAAAACTAAAGATTTCTTTATTTTGGTCTAAGCAAAATACAGAAGCACCACTAGTCTGACACTAGATTTAGGTTTGATATTAGCAGAAACTTCTTGACTGAAAGGGTTATCAAACACTGGAATAGGCTCCCTAGGGAGGTGGTTGAATTCCCATCCCCAATAATGTTTAAAATAAGCAGAGGTGTGATGCTGAGGGAAAAGGTTGTGCACCAGACTTGGTAGAGATAAATAATGGTTGGACACAATGGTCATGAAGTCTTTTCCAGCTGAGGAGATTATGTGATTCTATCTGGGCACTTAGAGTTCTCCCAAGCAGCCTGGTCAACACACAGAAAACAGTCAACTGCATGCTGAGAGTTGGGTTACCTAAAACCTGATTAGCTGGCAAAAGATAATTCAATTCCTTTCTAGTTTGAATATTTAGAAAACAGGCAGCTATAAACCATCTTCAGATAGATATTATATATGTAGACAGCAGTTTACACTGACAGGGTTATTAATATGCTTAACATTGCCTTTCACTAATATTGATAGGAGAGTAGAAGAGTCCCTCTAGGGCCTTTTGGCAGCAAGCCAGAAGGCAATGAGTTACTTAGAGTTGTAAATTTCTTAAACAAAGATTCCAAATAAAAATTAATTGTTGCCTACTAGAAAACAAGACTTTGTTACCACACAGTATGTAGAGTTTGTCCTGGTATGAACTATTTTTTTCCTGTGATTGCATTTTTCAGCTAAGTCTGTTTTAAATGACTGCACTTTCTGAAGTTAACAGCATATCCTTGTAGACAGTTTCGGTTTTA
This sequence comes from Eubucco bourcierii, assembly GCA_013396675.1. Taxonomy (NCBI): domain Eukaryota; kingdom Metazoa; phylum Chordata; class Aves; order Piciformes; family Ramphastidae; genus Eubucco; species Eubucco bourcierii. The sequence continues at coordinate 157,018 of VWZE01024688.1, forward strand.
TTTGTAGTTACTATCAGGTACAGGCATGTAGAAAGGCTCTTGATTGTGTTTGCTCCATGGAGACCAATGTCATTCCTAAGTATTATATCCCACACTGGGGAAGCAGCAAGTAAGATGTTCCTGCAGGAACAAGCAGGTGACCCTAAACTGGCCAGCAAAATCTTTCATTCTGTGTCATATTTAATATAAACCTGAAGGGTCACAAGGGTTAATCTCTCTTCTTCAATAACCATTGTCTGAGGAGGTCTCTGTCCTTTTTTTTTTTTTTTTTTTTTTTTTTTTTTTTTTGACATAAATATACATGTTCCTGAATCCAGTTCCAGAATCCAGCTCCCGAGAATCTGCTACTGAGTCCAGTTTGGGATTTCCTCAGTGCCCACCCACAGTGTGCATAGTGACATGGTGGGGCTTGAGGTATCAACACTGATTTTGTATGTATTTGTTCTTTGGTTTGGTTTAGTTTGGTTTTAATCAAAGCTGGTTTAGATTTACCATCCATAAATTCTCTTATTCCCTTTTTGGCAAGTGAGAAGGATTAATTGAGAGTGTCTGTCACCCATCTAAAGGCCAGTCAGTCCCAACTCTTGTAAGAGTTTGAAAACAAAGCTGTATAAAAACCTATACAAAGCATATTGTCATTTACTTAGCAGGTGCTTCTCATTGTGTAATTTTAAGTTGAATTACCCATAACTAGATGTATTTCTAGTTTTTACGATGAGGACTATATCTTGCCTAAGATTATTGCTTACTTTCATCATTAGCCTGGAATGAATGAAAAAAAAAAATCATTATTGATAAGGTCTGTGAGATAGAGATATAAATAATATGATTAGTTTCATAGTCCATTTTCAAAACAGACAGGTATAAGGTAATGTATGAAGGCATTTATAATTTAGAGTTTGTCGAGTGCATTTGCCAGTGATGGGAGCAAAAGAGCTAATACAGTCTTTTAAGTATAAACAGGAAAATATGAACTACCAAGTGCAGTATCCTTGTGCTTTAGATACTGACATAGCTATGGTTGAAGTGCTTGCATTACATCTTAGATATGCAATTAAAGCAAGAAGTTGAGAAATTTGAGGTTTAGGAAAGAGTTATTCATATACCTGCTTAAAGAGAACTTTTAACATCATTCACTTGTAAATGTTCCAGGAGAAGAAACATGATTATAGGAGGACTCCCCTTTCAGATAGCACCTTGTAAAATCAGGTGAAAGTACCCAGGTGAAGCTAGGTAAATCCGGGTATGGTATTTTAGACATGACACTTAAAACTAGTAGTGGTTTTCTAGATACCTTCCATCCCCATCACAAATATTTTATTTTCAAAAAGGAGTTATACAGACTAAAAGAAGCAAAGAGCTGTATTTCCTTTATGTGTCTAAAATCTGTGAACAATCCTGCTCTTATCTTGTGCAGTGAGGAGGTCAATCTGCTTCAAAAAGAAAAAAAAAAAAAGGGAAAAAAAAAAAAAGGAAAAAANAGATACAGCTAATCATCAAGAACTAAATTATTTTTAAAACTCTTTCTGTACTGTACATGTGGTTTAAGCCAACAAGCTGTATTGTGTACAAATTGTCAGCCAGGTTGTGTTAAAGGCTTACTTTATTTCAAACTGAATCATGTTCTACATACAGAAGCTGTTTGTTCTACATTAGGACCTGAGCTGCTGAAACTCTGTTACTGAGGTTCCCTTCCCAATAGTACAGATATTGCTGGGCTAGAAAAGAAAGATCACACAGCCTCAGGGATAATGGTGACTTCTGAGCTGATAGCCTATAGAAGTATTTAACAAAAGTAGAAAAGCAGACACTGCTGGAGAAACCTTCCAGAGGAGGTAATATCCTGTGCTGACAATTTACCACTTCTCCTTTTTTAACACTGGAGTTTCCTCTGTCTCTGCCCTTCATGTTTATTTTTATTACTACCTGGAACATTTGCAGCATTCAGGATTAGATTCTCTTTATGAAAATTTCTTTTCCCTATACTTGACTAATTGCATATCTTATTTCTCATGGGTCGTTATAAGAACAGATGACAATAGAAATCAGTTCCTTGATTTAATTTTGAAGTCCAGGACTCCAACCTCACCAAAATGTTCAGCAAAGTGTTGCATCCTTTTTCTCAAAAGATGTTTAAACCTATATTTAATTAATTATAAAGTCTTGGGGGTTTTGGTTTGGTTTGTAGTTTTACATTTTACAGCTGAAAATATTTTTTACACTATGCTGTCTAATGTTCCATTACACTGGATATTGGAGTGTGGTGGACCACGCAATTAGCATGCCAGAGTAATGGGAACTTACGCAATTTAGATACGAAATTTTGCATGAAAGTACAAAACAGCGCACACTATTTATGCTCCACTGAAAAAGCCATCAGTAATAAAAGCTTACTTTTTGAAACAAAAGAAAAAAATTAAGAAGAAAGTAGAAAAGTAAAGCACAGTGAAGTATCAGGCTGGTAATACCATAATGCCCTTCTAAAATGATACAGCTGCCACTTACATAAAAAAAGTGGCACATCTGCAGACATACATATACTGTGCTTACCAAGCACTTCTTTTCATACATTATCAGCTGAGATAAATGCACCGTTCTTTAATTGTAGTCTACTTTTTCAGGTTCAGACAGAGCCTCCTCTTGAATTCATGTTATTGTTGCCTTTGGTAAGCTTTCCTAAGTACAGAAGACCAGAATAAAGTTTGTGCTGGGTTCACATTTAGTAAGGTTTTGATAACACAGGATAAGGTTACTGGTGTCACTGCTATAAGAAGCTTCAGAAAGCTCTCCTGGTTTCTCCTGAGTTGAGCTCACCTCTGTCCAAGATTAAGCCAATCAGTGCTTCTGTGATAACATTTAATTGGGGAAAAGCTGTTGAGCACGTTACTTTGTTTTGGGAGTTCTTTTGTTTTGAGAGGAGCGAGATATGAAAGAGACAACCATGTGGACACTGAGGTCAGTGAGGAAGGAGGGTGTGAGGCATACCAGAGTAGTCATTCTATTTCAGTCCATGGTAACATGGGAGGTTGAGTTCTAGCCCTTAGAGATCAATGATGGAGCAGAATCCTGTCTGCAGCCCAAGGTAAGAGTGAGAAAACAACTATGTGGTTGCTGTTGCTGGCTGGGTGGCCGCAAGCCATGGCAAACTCTTCTAGATTGTGCCAGTATGTAGTAATCAAGTATGAAACTTGATACAAAGGTCCAACTAACCATAGTTTTCTCTGGGTGTTGGCTTCAGAGACCAACATCGCACTGAGGAAAAATTAAAGATTAAGTCAGGTAGTGTTATGGAGGGGTAATTAATTGATGTGAGATATGATTTTCAAAGATTAATATTGTTTATTAATATGCAGAACTCTCACCACCCCGACCACTAATTTTAATAATAATCAGTTCTTCCCACAGTCATGGAAACTATATACAGATAATAACATAGGATCTAGAAATAACTAGTTATAATATGTAACATAAATTTAACTCAATTGAACTGGAAGAGAAAGTTCCCTCAGTTAATGTACCACTTATGGTCAATATACAGCTTGACCACTAGATGGGCTCAGGGAGCTCCTTTCTGCTTATGGCAGAAGGCAATGGTGAATTACAAGAGGTTTTCAGTGTTTACTCACAAAATATTATTTCTGAACTGGCAGGGCTGGCTACAGCTTCAGACAGTACCCAAACGCTTTCAGAGAATTCTGCTAGTGTCTTGTCAGCCACTGAGACTTCTGATTCTTCCCGGGTTTCAGAGTGCTGGGGAAAGGAAGCAGACTGTCTCTGACCTGGTCCTGATCTCCTCTGAATGATCTGTGTATCTCCGTATCTCCAGGACTCTGTCTTGGCAGGAGTCTTTCAGGTGTAGGCAGGATGTCTTGCCATGTGCAGTCTTGGCATGATGTCATGCTGGCTATGCAGGCAGATCACATGTAGGTATTCAGAGCCTGTTCCTGGTAAACTCAAGGTAGTGGAGTTTCCAGGTAGTTCAGGGTACAATAAGGCAGTAACAAGCAGCAAGCATGGGTACAACAGCAGAGCACGGATACAAGGGCAGAACACGTTGTGTCACCTGTTCATCTCCTTTTATCAATACAACCTGAGACTAATGGGCCTTTGGACACAGAATAGCCAATCAGAATGGCAGTTAGCCAAGCCTGACCATATCAGGTGAAGCCATAGGCTTGCTTTGCCCTTTTTAGGGTAGAACACAGGCCTTACACAAGGCAGACAGAAGCTGAGTGTGTGTACCTTGTTTACCACAGGATGCAAACAAGTCTGGGCAAGCCAGAGTCCTTAGACTCAGTGGCTCCAGGTTCTTTGTCTTCTTTCCCGCGGTTGCTTCTCCCTGAAACAGAGACGGAGAACAGAAAAACATGTCTGGGCAAGCCAGGACATGTATAAGCCTATTTTTGCCTGCTTAGGCGTAACACACCAGGTAGCTTCATCATATTTAAGGCAGGAAACTAGGATCTCCTCTGAGACATTAAAAAATGTGCTCTTTTTCCTTTCACTATAATAGGAATTTGGACTCATGTTAAACTCCTACATCAAATCCAATATGACATAATTGTTTAGAAATGTCAATCCAACAGTTTGCAGAAGCTAAGGCCAGCTGGTACAAAGTTTTCTGCATCTTAAAAGAGAATCATATCACTTTACATATGTGACTTCTAATAATCTGACTCTGTGAACAGTCATCAGGGCTGTCCATCCACCTCTTCCCTTTATAATCAGCAAAAGAAAATTTCTTAATTTGGTGATTATAATGTACAGAATAAATAAATATTTTAGCAAAATCAGGAGGACATGTTGTAAAGGTCCCAGTGCTATGCAATGCAGGGGAATCTCATTTTTAATGTCTATTATGACCCTACCTATCTCTATATTAAGGCTTTTTGAATGCAGGCTTTTGAAAAAAGCTAACTGCCATGGAAAATTACATAGGTTTTTGCTACTTCAGCTCTTAAATAGCAAAGTTCTTAGTAGATGGACTAGGTCAAGGAAATGCAGTTTTTTTGGTTTTTTTTTAACCCCTGTGATAAATATCCTTGAGGCATATCCCTTAACAAAAGCACCTACCAGTAGCTGCAGAATTTAAATTCAATTTCTCCGATCATTAGAGATAGATTTGAAAAGCCAGATGTCAAGGCAGGTGCCATGCTGTATTTGATAGTAAGTTAATAGCCCTTGAAATTCAAAAGCAGTATGTCAACCCTAACAGCTCCCTTTGTAACCAGCTCCCCCTCTTCTAGGTTTATGCTTTCCTTTGTGCTTCCACTGCTGAATGTGAGAATTATGTTGGTATACTGTTTAGATAGACTAGCATATCACGTTATATCATTTTAATGTTCATCATCTCTGGTCTTCATGTTTGTGAAGCTGCAGTTCTGTGGATGTGTTTTTCAAATACAGGGAAACCATGAGCACTCATAAATGTAGCTGTGTTGCTTCTGTTTCTGGTTAAGAAAGTATTTCACTAAGCCTGACTTGTATGTCCTTCTATCTCTTCTGCTTTGTGGCACTGAGACTAAATTCAAACTGCAGAATGCTGGACTCAGTTTTGTATTTGACTTGCAATACGCACTTGCAGGTGCAATTTGGCTTCTTAGTTTTTAAAATATCAGTTTGGATAAAACAATCATCCTCTTTTCAGACTGCCTCAAGTGCCTCATCAGACAGCAGCAGTATTTTATAGCAAGCAGTTGAAAGGTGTACCTGCACTGCTGGAAACAAAACTAGTTTTAAAAAATGAGACAGGATTTCTTTGGAAGTCACCCAGAGACATCAGTTGCAGTGAACATTCCCTGAATATTTGAAGACAGATTATCTCTGCATGTAGCATCATAGAGTAAACCAAATCTTAGTAGTAAAAAGCAATTCTCAGCAAATAAAACAGTTTAATTATTTGCAGTGTTGTGCTACCTGAGCACATACTCTTCCATTCAGATTGATGACTACTGAAATTTGTCCAGCTTTAGTATCAGACAGAAAAAAAAATATTAGTACATCTGTCAGACTAATTACATTTTAGAGATAACATAAACATTTAACCAATTCCATAAGACGTTCAGAAATGCCTGCCACAAAAATCAGCGCCTCTGCCTCAGACATAAGATATGCAGATCCAGCCCAGCAACAACCTTGATCAGACTTTCTTCAGGTTTCTACTGAAGAAGTTAATGTCTTCAGCTACTATCTTTTCCTTTCATTGTATCAGATTTAGCAACCTTGTGAGCATGAAATGAGCCAGATCAGTGGCTTGGGCCAGCCTATGGGCTGCCTACTGGAGATGTATATTCCTTTCTACTGGCTAATTAAGTCCAACAGAATGAAATTATCTGTTGGCACATTCAACAAAAAATACTTAGTACCATCATTTCTGTTCCTGTGAAGAGAAGACTCCTGCAATTTATTTACCAATACATTGATTTTGAAAAAAAAAAAAATTAAAAAGCATTATATAAAATAAATCACTGGAGTTGCAACAACTGAAATAAAGATATTTTTATTTTTATTTTTTTTAAGTATTTTGATAGAATTCTGGGAATTTTTCTAATTCCTGGGAGCATTCAGAAGATAATGGTAAAGTTCTTGGAATTTGTTCCTTTACCATTTCAGACCACCTTCAAAGAATTTTACTTATATTTTAAAATGGAAACAGGTGTAAAATACCTTTTAAAAAATACATTTAAAAGGTCATCAGTTGGCATGTGACATAAGGCAGTGCTACCTCTCTGCCAAGAGCATACCTCTCCAGAGGTGCTACAGGAGCACCCAGCTGGGCGAGAGGGACAGAGTTCCTGAAGCATCCCTCAGGAATTGCTAGCACACATCTGATCTTTTAATTGTATCCTAACAATGATCCCTGTGGGAAATGTTTTGTGTAAACCTGTCTCATGAGATTCTGTGATGTAGCAAAGATCTGGAAGTTACATTTCAATACAATTAACTCACAGTGGAGAATAAGCAAAAGGCTGAGTCTGGGCAATCTGTATCCATGCCATCAACATTTCCTCACGTCAGTAATCCTTGTAGCAGAACCTCCAGGGAGAAGGGGTGCTGCATAACCTGCAAACATCAGCAAGGACACGCTCAGATTTCAGAAAACTTGCTCCACAGAAAATTCTAAAGTTACCTTTTATTCTACATCACTGCAGAAACATAAAACATTTCATATATATATTGAAATTCGATTTAAAAGTATAATATACATTATACCTGCCAAGTGAGGAAAAAAAATGAGTTCTTGTCCAGATCCGAGGGGAGGAAAAATGGTCTTATTTAAATGGCTTCAAATCTGAATGGAGGCTCTTTAAAAATGGAAATAATCTCCTTCATATACTTAAAACACATTCCTCTTTGGCATTTAAACAAAATGATCATGCTCCCATAATAAATGTACATTTTGGAAAGCTATTCTTCTGACCAAAACAGTACATTTGAATATGGGTTTGGTTTTTTTTTTCTTCATTGTTGTATTTTTAGGTACGAAATTAATCAGTGACAGCCATAGACTTTCTTTGCCATTGACATTTTATACAATTTTCCTTAAAGCCTACTCAGAAGCCGAGTGAAAAGAGGTTAATTAAAAAAATATTTCATGACAGTGGAATATTTCTGCTCAGGAAGAAAAAGTGGACATAACAAAACGGTTTCACCCTCCCACACCTCGTCCCCAACACTCCTCCTTATACTTAGAAAATGAATATGTGTATGTATATATATGGGTATGTATATACATATGTATGTATAGTAATTTGTTGCCTATTAAAGGATTTTGTAGGTTAACAATCTTCTGTTCCCACTAGGTGGCAAACAGACCAGGTCCCCATCTAGTCCACATGTGACAGAAAAGGCTGAGCAATTCTCTGGCAATTCACAGATTTCAGAATTTGTCATCCTGGCTGCTGTCTGAAAGACAGAAAAACCCACTTAAGTTCAGATCTATTGCAAGTTCAATAACACATTATGTTTCAGCCTGGTGTTTTCAGCAATAACAGTACCAGTTGAACTTTGTAATCACAATAATCAAACCAGATCTGGTGGCTACTTCTACAGAATCATCCAATACCATAGCTATTTTGGCAGCTACATTAGGGTACAGTTTATTGGTATGTGACAAACAGGAGCAATTCTGGAGATGTATTCTCACTTCACATAGACAGAAATATAAGTGTCCTCCCTTTGCCTACCCCTTCTCTGCTTCCTATTTCCTCTCCAAAGCCATATTTCATATATAGAAAAATAGTAAAGAAAAAAGTTACATCAGCTAACTCACCATCCTTTAAAGGGTGTGTTATCAAGCCACAACACAGTTTCCCAGGATTTCTGTAGTGTCTTCATAAACTGACCCTTGTAAAAGAACATTAGGAGAGGGGAAAAAGAAATTCTAAAATAATCCCAACCCCAAACCGCTGAAAACAGAACAATATAATCACATAATTATTTCTGAAGTATATTAGAAAAAAAGCCTGGCATAATAAAGCTCATCTTGGGACCCACAGACAATTAACACAGTGCCAAAATCCCCCACAAGACTTGCTCCTGGAACTAACGGGTCTCTAACAAAGTGTTAGCTTCCAGCAAAGAGAAGTATTTTAAAGAGTTTTACCAAAGCAAAGATAGCCATCCAGGATAACATTACTGTAAGTTGTGGCATGGTAGCTCTTACATCCATTTACATTTCCAGATGAAGACACACACAGTTGTAACTGCCTGTATGTATTTAAGTGCTAATTTTGGTTTTGGTTTTTGTTTGGTTGGTTGGTTTTGTTGGGTTTGTTTTTTGCTTTGGTTTTTTGGTTTTTTGTTTTGTTTTGTTTTTGGTTGGTTTGGGTTGGGTTGAGTTGGGGTTTTTTGGTGTTTTGTTTTGTTTTGGTTTGGGTTTGGGTTTGTGGCTTGGGGGTTTTTTGGTTTTGTGGGGTTTTTGTGTTTTTTTTTTTTTTTTTTTTTTTTGGTAGGGAGTACTTTGCTGACCTTGAAAATCTGGATTTAAACGTAAAGAACAAGTATCACAAGGTAACATGTACCAATAAATTAATCATGGTAGCATGCCCAAGTGCTGGAACTTGATCATCAATGCCCTGAAGTTGATGGAGAGTTTTATCATGTGTTTGGCTCACATCATGAAACACTATCTCAAACAATTCTTAGAAATAATTTGGAAATTAGCAGTCATCAGGAAATATTCCCAAAAGATATCCTGGGTAAAGCTGTATGCCTCTGAGAGTAGAAGAGCTTAATAATGTGTATGTGTTCAAACTGTGCCAGCTGGATTCGACACCAGGAAAAGGCCTTGACACTGTTATTTTATTAGTATAGATGTAACTGAGGAGAAATACTAATAAAATTAATCTGAAACTACTTGGTCCAAATTGCTGTCTCTCAGCTATCCATAAAAATTACAGTCCCCTGAAGACAAGGAAAAGAAATGTACACATTTCACAGTGGAGGGGCAAATGGTCACAGGATAAACTCTGCTTGCAACCAAATGTCTTCTTCATTTGAACATTACTCACTGCAGGAGTGCTAAGATAGCAAACAGAAATAAATTCTCAGGATGTCACCTAGAAAAATTATTCTGGTCAGTATGAAAATGGAGCTTATCCTTTACATTTATATTTAAACAAGGATCTGCTCCAAAGTGATGTTTAACCCTTTAACCCCCATTAACCCTTTAATCCAGAATAATGCTGAAACTAAATTTCTTCCACCAAAGTACCCTAATGGTCAAAGACTGTAGACAATAGAAGCATTACATGTCAGGGCTCCCTGTCTTAAATAAGCCCCAAACATTCTGGTATACATTAAACCACTGTGGATTCATCACAGTGAAGTCAAAGATTTTGCCCAAAATTTATAGATTACTTCTAAAGTTATACATTACTTTTCGCCACATCAAAGTAGTGACCAGCTGTAGCAGACTATTCACTGAGAGCTTACCAGTCTTCACTGGTAACAGTTTAAGAAGCTAGAGGGAAGGGAAAACAATTCCAAATATATCTGTCTGGAAAATAATGCAATGCTCAGAGTTACAGAATTCTTCCCATAAAGCTTTTCTAACTCCTTCACAGAAGATGAAGGAGATTAGTAAACTGTAGATCTCATTTGGTGTTTCTCAAAGTATCTACATGGCCATACTAAGGCTTCAGCATCTCGGTATCTAATTTCAAGGCACTTTGTTGTTAACAAGTTCCCCAGCCCTTTTGTATCCTGAAGTCTTTCCTGTTCTATCCCTTCTAGAGATGCAATCTACAATGTAGTGTCCTTTTTTAATATCCTTTTTGAACCTTGCAGCTCAAACCTCTCCCACTTGCAGGGAAATGTAGTAGACTCATTATAATGATTTTCTGTTTCTGTCATGGTTTATTCACTAGCATATATGAAAGGTAAAATTTTGCCTCTTATCTTCTGACAGTTGGTATTAGACTGAGTGCTCTGTCCAGAGCTCTGTCCACACTACACAGTATGAGAAAATGCATCATATTCAGGGTTCACATGATAATAATAACATTTTCTATAGTAATTGCACCAGTCAACAAAAAAATCTGCATTATATAAATGTTCAATCTTCATATCATAGAACAAATTAATATTCTCTCAGAGTTTCAGTTCAAGTGCTATCTTTCTGGCAGCCCTAAGCAGCACTTCTCATTAATCTCAGTGAGTATATTATCTTTCTTAATTAGAAACTCTTAAAATTTTTAGTCATGGGAATTCAAGGGTAATAAAAGAAGAAGAAATAGCATGCAGTTCATTTTAATTAGATATTTTTACACTAAACTGAAAGTTATGGTCCTGGTCTGGCATTAGATAGGTAACCATGTCATAGATGTACAGTATACCATTCAGGAAACAGAACTAGCCTAGGATAAACAAGAAATAAAGCTTTCAGAGTGCAAGAGAATTGGTATTTAATTACCCAGTGGACTATGAATGATAGAGTTTTCTGAAACAATTAGGAATCTTTGTGTTCATGTGTAGGTCTTTAGTAAGGAACTGAATCCCACACTTCTGAGGTCAGTAAGGTATTGAGAGGAGAAATGCTCCAAATACAGGGGTTCTGGTGACAGTTTTGAATCCTTGGAGTCAATAACATAACACAAACTTTCATCAGGTTGTTCATGGCTCTGCTGTGCCCAGTATAGCAGAAGAAATGTGACTTATGAGGAAAAACGGGTTGCCTTTACCTTCCCTGTTCCTACTCAGCAGCTCTTACCCCTGCAGTCTTCTACCAAGAACTATGGATTTGCATATTTAGCCATGAAGACTAGTAAAAGTTGGGATTTGAACGTGAAATTGTCTTATTAATATCTCTTACCTCCCCAGTGCCCCATGAACACTTCTAACATAGTATGCAAACAAATTGAGCTATTTAGATAGCAAAGACTATTACCTTTGCTAAAAATGCAACTAGTGATGCAAAGAGATGCTAGAGATGTAAAGATAAATGAAAATAGATTGTCATGCTATAATTATTATTTTTTCAGCTACCCTTTCTTGATGAGATGCATATGTGTCAGGCTGCTCTGTATTTACTCTGCCTTTCTTCAGACATCATTTATTCCACATAGATGAAGGCCAGGGTCCATCCTACCTAAGTCAAATAACCTAAAAACTAGATACTTGCAAGTTTTAGCAATTCCTCTGAACTTTGTTCAGGATCTTAAGACACAGAAAGACCTTCAGAGTGTAATTCACCAAATCTAGGGTCCAAGATAAGAGATAGTGTTCTTTAGATGTATGTCTGTCGTTCATTGACAGCAGAGGAAGCCAAATCTCTTTATGTTGTAGGTGTACATCACGTAAATGGTTATGACTCAGTGCACTGTTGGTTTTACAACACATCTAATAATTGAAGTGTGGAAACATACAGCTGGAAGGAAGGAGAAGCAGGTACATCTTGCAGAGTGACTTCAAGTGTTGAAGTGCCGCCTGGTTACTTTGTCCTATGTGTTTTCCAAGGTGAGTCACATAGTTCAACCTATCCTTAATGCAAAATAACTGTGAAGGTTTGGGAGTTACCCACCCCCCCACACTTTGTAAAATGACCCAGACTAGCACTCAGTCAGCTGGAAGTTAAATGATGAAGCTCTGTTTACAGCTTTGCACAATGTACAGCAGATATTTACACTATATACACAATATTTACAGAAATATACAAGTAAAAGGTAATACAACAACACAACACCCCTCCCAGAAATCAGAGAATCAGAGACCCCAGGAGGGGCTCCCAACCACCCTTCCACCTTCTCCCCACCCCTGTACCTTACCCCAAGGTTTGCCTTACGTGCAAGGTAAATTAGGAGGATCGGCCAAGGGGGTTAGAAGAAAAGTGGTTAGTGAGGATTAATCAGCAGAGGAGCCAGAGCCCAGAAGCTGCTAGATCCCACCAGCAGCTCCTGTTAGAGCAAGAGCCAGAGAGAGACTGACTTATCTATTGTTTTGGTTAGTGTTCCCAAACAATTCTCCAGCAAGCGTATGAGTGAAGTAGACATCATGATGTTTTCCTTTCACAGCCTATAGTGCAACTTTCTCTATTAAAATATTCTAATTAGCCTCAAACCAGCACAATAACCTGTGTAACAAATCTGTAACATCAGGAGGGACAGCACATTAGAGAGCAGTGCAGGTAAAGAGCAACAGCAACAGCACCACTTTGGTGCTTCCAGAAGCCACCCCATGGCATCACCACCCTGCCCAGGGCACCCTCCCCTGGGACACTGCAAGGACTTGCACCCAAACAGTGATGGACAGTGAGGGCAATGAGCAGGCACCCACAAGTGAGTGTATGCAACCTCAAGGGTGGCGACCAGGGACCCCCCGCTGCAATCTCACAGTGGTTTCTCCACAATGTGAGCATATATGTTGGCAAGGAGCAACATGGCACTGGAGCACCTGCAGCTCCCACAGGAGAGGGTTGTCATTAGGGCTTGCAGCCCTCAGAGAGGTCTATCTGCCTGAAATCCACACAGTCTGGCAGAGGATATGTTTATGATTATTAACATTTTGTAAGCACCTAACACTGTGATTTTCTGTTGTAACGTTGATACTAATCCTACATCTATAGCTGACTTGTTGCTGATTAAGTGTTGTCAATAAATCAATACACCATTTTAATCATTACCTAGATCACAAAATGAACTGACTAGTTTTCTCCTGCATTCTCATTATTAAATGACGCTAGATTGCTATTAGTTTGAGGGCAGTCATGTGTCTATTTACAACTGTAGTCCTCATCAGAGGAAGTTCCCTCTCCTTTCAGCACACAGAGTAGTGGCTTATTTTGAAATCCTGCTGTTCTGCTTGTCAGTGTAATAATGTTGGGGTTATCTGATTTTAAAGATTTCTTCCTAAATTTTTTTTTTCTTTTGGTGACACCTAAAACTTAATAATGTCAGTATATCACATGGTATTCTGGAGCACTCCAAATTCCTTCCTACTCCACCCCCACCCTGCCCTGTGGGTTTGTATGGGGAGGAGAAGGTGGTACAAAAACTATCTTTCCCCTCTGCCCCATGCGCACTTGAAGGGGGAACAGCAAAAGGCTCCTTTCCACACGTGTACTGACCCATGTGGAAGCCCACACTGGGAACTGGGCTGGTGGTTGGCTGGTTTTCGCACCCAGTATAAAATGGCAGATGGACACTTTGTCTAGAAAAGGATAAATAGAGCAAGAGAGAAGGCATGAGGTTTCTGCCTTGGCAGAGCTCCTGACAGGACAGGTTCCTGCCGTGACAGAGCTCCTGCCATGACTGAGTTCCCGCTTTGGACAGTCCCCACTTTTGGACAGCTTCTGCCTTTTGGCTCTTGGGTTTTGTACCATTCCTGCCTTTGAATGGTTCTGCCCACTTTTGCACCATTCTGTGCAAACTTGCAAGCTTGGCAAGTCCTGGGGTCCATTTGAGAGAGCCGCTGGCGGCACCTGGACCCAGTTACTCTTGGACCATACAGCAGCCAACTTCCTGGCTGCTATTCTGAACTGGGGAGACCCGAGCAGTTTGGCTTTCTCTCTTTCTGCTGAGGCAGTGTTGCTTCCACAAATCCCTGTCTTGTGGAATCCATGTCCTGAGACATTTCTGACTTTGGTAGCTTTTCCACTCGCCTTGGACTTCTGCTGCATGAATCCAGACTATTGGATATTGCTTGCAGCGTCAGAAGACAGCCAAGGCACAGAGAAATCCAGCAAGGGAGCATCACCAAATACCTATTTCACCTTCATGAGTAAAGCCTGCTGGTCCCTTAATTCTCTGCTCAACCTGATAGAGAGTAGGGTAAAGCTGTGTTTATAGTTTAGCCTTTTCCATTTCCTGACTTCCTAAATCTGTTATTTTGTCCATAGCATACTTTGAAGAATTCTCAGTTGAATTAGAACCTGTAAATAAATCTAAACTAGTTTTGTATATAGTTTGGGGACAGGGCTTTCAGGAAAATAAAATAATTCAATTTTTATAATTCCTAACTTGACCAAATTAATTCCCTGCCTCCATGACACATGGTAATGATGATTTTATGAAGATAGAGACAGAAATAATCAGTCTTTTTGACACTTCTTGGAAAACCCAAGAAGTTCAATCCATCAAAAAATACAGACAAAAAATATTCTGTGCTAAATTTGCCTTAAATCTTGGTCAACTTAATGTCTTTCATCAATTTCTATTGTCTTAGTTTAACAGATGGAATCATAAATAATTCAATCTAAATCAATTGCACTTATTTGCAATTAGGATTTTTTTTTTGGTACTCTGTTTTATGAATATTTAATAGACTGTGTAACCTTGATGGAAGGAGTGCAATTTAGAAGGCCATAATGAATATTTAGAAAGTCTTGCATTGTGATCTCAACTTCTGATTTTAAATTAACATCCAGTAAATCTTTCTGCACAGTGGTCAGACCAGCAAATCTAACATATTCCTGATCTAGAAGTACATGGATTATTTCAAAATATGTTATCAACTTCAAAGGAAATCAGTGCACTTTTTTAAAGCTTCTAATAATTATGACCTAAAAGTTCAGAGTACATATTTTAGGGTATATATTGAAAAAAATAAAATAAAGAAGAAAGAAAATGAAATAGCTACTTCAAAAATTTATATTTAGGATGTGTGATGTCAAAAAACCAAACATAATGTATACCAGAAGCTATTGGAATAGAAACACTGCCAGTTCATTCTTTGCTTCTTCAGGGACAGGGACATGTAGCCAAAAGTTTCATTTTATTCTCTCCAGTTTGCTACAGTAATATTGTTTTAAAACATACTATCAGTAGGAGAATGCTAATCCACCATGATGGATTCCAAACATCCACATTTACCAGACATTTAAAATACAGTAAAGAGAAGATAATAATGAAAGTTTAAAAAAAATAAATAGAAAAACATATGAAGTATATTCTTTTAGTAATAAGAAAAATCTAGCAATTCAGTGGGTATTATTCAGTCAGGCTAAGGTTTATAATTGTGAAATAGCCATGAGATACAGGAACTCAAAACTGGACAAATCTCTGGAGGTAGTTACACAGAGAAACTTAGAAGTCACTCTACAAAGTGCTATGGATCAGTATTTTGACATTGAAAAAAAAGAACAGTGCAATGTGGGACTGTAAGATCTTAGACATCACTCACTGTATCTCATTTGAGAGGAAGCTTCTTGGGAAACTACTGGAAGAATTGTACTGCACATTGGAAAACTGTTAAAAATGCAGTACATTTCAGAGCCTACAAACACCTACATTTTAAGCACCTGGAAGAAACTGGAGATGGGAATACAGCTGAAACATCAAATAAGTCAAACCAGTGCTTTCTTTGGTGTGAGGATATTGCTGGCTTTGTTCACATTGCAATCCTGGAAATTGATTTGGTGCAGAATAAAACAGAGGTGATTCCCAGTGACCTCAAAGGCAGTGACACACAGGCAAAACACTCTTCAGACAACTCTGTTATTGACCTAGGCACAGAATTTGGAGTTCTGTAAGTAGCTGGTCACAAACTGGTTAAGCATTACATAATAGCAATTGCCTTACTGAACATCCTCAGGACCGGAGGGAAGAAAGACAACATTGCTCTGAATGAAAGTGCTAGAGGATGTCCATTTCAGACTTACTAAAAGGAAAAAGGAATCCGTCTTGCAAAATGCTGATTTGCTGGTATAAAATGTGGTTTGCAAAGGACATAGGAAACTGCCACAAGAAGACAGCTAATGGCTGGCTGTAATAGCTCCCTTCAGCAGAACAATGTGGAGAGCAGTGATAGAACTCAACTGTGCACTGGAGGAATCTGATTTCCCCTGTACTCTCTACCTTCATGATCAGGCTGTAACTACATGGCCATCTGGGTAGCTCCAGTGCTACCTAACAAGAGAAGGGTTAACCACTGCAGTTCTAACATCTCCTTCTTTAGTAGAATTCCCCAAAACTGGTATTGTATCTATAAGCCTCTAAGCACCATCATTCATAGAAGAGTACCTAAATTCTGGTGGGCGTAACAAAACGAAAGAGGAATTTGAATCCCAACAGTCTTTTATTTATGTTAGAATAATGCACAAATAACAGTACGGATGCAGAGCCTACAGTGAAATACGTGCTTCAAAAATAGCTGTTTCATTTGCAATCAAATTATTAAATCACTTGTGTTTGGTATTGTTGGCATTTTCTTTGTTATTCTCATCAAAGCTGACAGAAGAAATTATTTATCTTAGCTATGAGAATGGAAAGTATCCTGCGCAATATGAGCATTACTGCCTAATACACTGATTTCAATGTCTTCCTAAGCAAACTATTGCTTTGTTTATCTTTAATTTCAGAGTCAAGAAATGAGCTTGTTTCCCTGAAGCTGGAACTCATTTTTTAAAAAATGTTCTGACTGCAGAGGTTGAAACAAGACCTAAAGTATTTGCATTGTAATTGTCTTCAACTAGTGAACTAGTGTTTGATTAAAAAAATTAGGGNCAGGAGTGGGACAACTGTGGATGGGAAGGAAAAACAGAAGAAAGATCAGTTTGGCTGAATGCTATATATGTATTCATCTTTCAAATGGAAAGCTTCCCTTGAGGAGAAAAACATCCATTCAAAGGACAAGGAGAAGTAGCTAATCCCCCAAAGCAAATGATGCACAGAAGGGGCTTTTAAAGAGAAAGTTGTAAAGTTCAAGCTGAAGAAGTGGAGAATTATGATTCATAGGTCCTGAGTTACCACTCACTTTGACTTAAGAGTCTATGCACACAGCTGCTGACTTACGCTGCTGTTATGCAGAGTAGTGAACAATGGAGTCTATGTGGCTGCATATTTGGAATAGGAATTTTTCCTTTTTTTGTTCTGCCTTTATAAGATAAAACACTGTTAACAAGATAATGAAATCAGACCACCAGGGAAATCATAAACAGAGACTCCATTCATTTCCAACCTTCCTGTACTCAAATAAGATGTTGGCCCTGTGTGTACAGAATTTACATTTCCAGAGTAATCTGTTATTCCCTGAAAAAGTCTGAAAGGGTTATTACCATATGATTCTTATTTCAATAAAAATATTCCATTTTCAAAAGGAACTGTCTTGCAAAAATAGGTTGTCTGACCAGCAGGCTGTGTGAAGAAGCCCCATTTTTTTCTGGTCTCAGTATGTGTATACATATCATGCATGTAGCAGTCTATAAAGGACTAATGCCTGAGGCATTTGTTTTTCATAAAAATGAAACAGCATTTCAGCTAACTGTTTAAAGCCCTGTGGATTTCTTTTTTTTTTTTTTTCAAAAACATAACTAAACAATTTATATGCTTATAAGCTGTAAATTCTTATTAAAAATCTCTCCCTCTTGTGACTAAGATTACATTACTTTTTGAAGAATCAGGTAATGATATTCAGTTAGCTGCTTCTTTTGTTGGGAAAATTCCAAAGGGAAAGAAAACTAATAAACAGTACTAAGTTACTTCCTTAGAAGTTCTAACCATATTCCAATAAGATGTTACAAGTGATTGGCAGAATTCAAAGAAAACCAGTAAAATCAGCACTGAAGAAATAAATAGTACAGACAATTTACCTTAGTGCTGCAAACAGGCAATATCTCCTAGGGTTTTGTTTTTGTACCAGTCTGAAGAAACTAACATTATCATAAATAAGGATGAAACTACGAAGTTTTGTGATCATACAGTCACAAAGATGTTAAGGGCAGTACCTCTTTTATTTTAATATTATCAGTATTAATTAATATTAACAGTATCAGGTCATAATTATACCTAAGCCTAGGCACCATGGTCAGGCATATGATGCCGTGATTGCAGCTTGTAGAACAGTTCTATTTGAGCTATCATGAATCAGCATGGCATTAGTTGAACTTCTAGAGTTCAGAGTAGACAAGATGAAATTTATGCCCCGATCTCTTCAGTACACTCACAACTGTGCTGCTGCCTCTACTCGATCTAATAATTTGTGGAGCTCTCTAACCCACACATAGACTCCAGAGACAACAGCATCTTCAGAGGCCTGTGGAAGTGGCAAAATGTCAGTGCACTTTTATCTGACATTCCCACTGAAGATAGCAGTATGACTTCAACTGGTTTCAATCAGTACATCTGCATCACTGGACAAGGGCACATTGTAACATGGCCATGGACCTTAGCTACACAGAACCAGAGACTTAGCAGAAAGTCCACAGTTTTCCATTGGTCCATA
The DNA here is from genome assembly GCA_013396675.1 of Eubucco bourcierii. Lineage (NCBI taxonomy): Eukaryota > Metazoa > Chordata > Aves > Piciformes > Ramphastidae > Eubucco > Eubucco bourcierii. The sequence continues at coordinate 175,675 of VWZE01024688.1, forward strand.
TATCCTTATTTCCTTTCAAAACAAATTAGAGGACATTGATGTATGGTCATGCTCTGGTCTTAGCCTCACAGAAGGTTGTAATGGTGCCAGGTTGCTAAGTTAAGTGTCACAGCCAGTGGAAATGCAATGAAGCATATCTGTCTGACTTCAGTGACATAGCCAAGGGGCTCATGATATTTCTTACAGTACAAACTATAATTTCTAGCCAAAGGCTTGCAGCACAGAGGTGAATTTTACTCTGTACTATTACAGTTTTCATTTGTCATGGTCAATTACTATTATTTTTTGTCACTTCAGACCTATGAATCAATATTATGCTGAATAGGCCAAATGGACATTAATCAGGTAAGCTAAGAAAATGAGAAGTCTAATAGCTACCTACAAATTGCTTGGAAGTAAAGCAAATCCACAGAACCTTATGATGACATTAAACTACTGTAAGATTTATTTTGTAACTAAGCTCTTCTAAGACATGAACAGACTGTAAACAACATCAAAAGTAATAAAGAGAAGTTCAGCCAACAATGAAAGTTGTGCTGGCAGGGCTAATGCAGTAACACTTTTCAAGTTGTACAAACACTTGGAATACAAATGGTCTATTCCCTTCCTTTAAGCATGGCATGTTTAGTTCTACATGTATCTTGAGCTTTGATTTAGCGAAGCATTCAGCCATATGCTTGCCTCTAAGCACATATTTAAATTGTACTTGCCACATTCTGGATTTACTATATGAAAGGAATGGAAATTCATGGTGTTTGACAATCAAATGGGAAGCTTCCTTTGGCTGTTGAGAAGTCTGTCATTCAACCAACAGTCAAGATTATTTCACATTTTCTTTTTTACAGTGATTGAGATCAATGCACTTCTAGGGAGGAAACAAACAAGCAAGCAAACCAACCAAATCAAAACACAAACAAAGCAAAACAAACAAAAAAAATAATTTAGGTGATAAGAATGAACTATTCCAATAAAATAAAATCAGTCATGTACCAAGCTCACAGTAGCATGATCCATTGGTAAAACGTTTTGCAAACTGGTCAATGTATTATTCCTCTGGTCTGGTCTGCGCAGAGGAGGCTGCAGCCTGCCAGTGTGGTCCAATCTAAAACAGCAAAAGCGTCTATGCAGAAACTTGCGGACCAAAGTAGAGCAGAAACTATACAAGGCAAAATCTAATAAAGCAAACACCAAAGAAAAATAATTTTAAAAATTAAAATCACAATCTGAACAAGCCCTATGGTTTTTCAAACTGGCTTTGAGAAAAGAGGGGTGGTTTGGGAACTAGGCTTGACTAAAAAGATCTGGCAGTCACTTTACTAAGGTATTGTCTCTTGTTTCATCCTCACTGCACGCAGAAGAAAAGGAACTTCAGATTTTTCCTCAATAAACATAAAATAATTATCTTCAACACTGAAATGAGTTCCTGCATTTTTTGTTAACTGCTTAGATCAAAACCAGTAATTTTAAAGACCTCTGATTATGTTCTTATGCCTTGCCCTTGTCTGCCTCTGAATTGATCGCACAATGCATCCATACTTGGGTTTATAATCAATAGATTTACATTTAAAATACTTTTGCCCTTCCTAAAAAGCCATTAAATTGATCATGGTGAAATTTCTCATCATAAAATACACATTACTTTAAATATATGTGTTTCACTTTGCATTTTAGAGCATGTTCCATCACCTGTTTTTTCACTGGTATCTTTTTCATTATCTGCATCCCTTTCCCTGATAGTTACTGTATAACCTTCTAAAATATACCCGAAAAACAAAAACATCCAAGGTTTTAATTTCACTCACTTCATTGGAGTTAATAGATGTCCGGATTCTCCTTCACTAAGCCTGTTTACCACAGACTATGAAACACTTCACCAGTGAAATTAACATTATGACTAAATGCTACATGTTGTGACATCCTATTACTGTGTGTCATAAATCTTACTCTTTTGAACACTCCCGGATCTCTTACTAAACCTCATTGAAAAAGAATGACAGGTCAGAATTCAATACGTCTAAAACATTATGAATCAGATATGCTCCATAATGCAGTTCAGCATCCCAATTTAAAAGTAGCAGATACTCTAGAGCAAACTGTTATGACCATTTAAGCTCACAATACCTGAAAACTACTTGTCAGGGTTTAGAGGTGTGGTAGAGGTCTTTAAGCAAGACATGTTTAACAAGTGAAAGTAAAGTGATCATTGCTTTTAGTACTCTCCAGATTACCAAATCAGATTAAAATTGAAGACTGGGAATACAGTTCCCCATGGTTCTTTCTTCACAGGTGGTCTTATTTTATTTTTAAAGTACTAATCAAATGGGAAACCCTTTCAAGATTTTTTGCTTTGTGTACCATAAACAAGATGCCTATCCTCAAGTTAATCTTCTAGCCTTTTCCTTTATTATTTTTTAAGAGAGAGCATGGTGATTGCAGGCATGGTTTTTTAATTTTTAAGGGTTTTGATTTGAGTGTGAGATGGATATTTTGGGGAGTTTCAGTGAGTGAAAACAGAGTTAAGGAATTAAATCACAAATACTGATGGGAAAATGTACAGGTTATTAGACTAGAACTTGTCTTAGCATTAAGCCCAGACAGCCAACCGAGTCCTAGGCTGCATCAAGAGAAGCGTGGCCAGCAGGGCAAGGGAGGGGATTCTGCCACTTTACTCAGCTCTTGTCAGACCCCACCTGGAGTACTGTGTGCAGTTCTGGAACCCTCAGCACAGGAAGGACATGGAAGTGTTGGAGCGGGTCCAGAGGAGGGACACGAAGATGATCAGAGGGCTGGAGCAGCTCTCCTATGAGGACAGGCTGAGAGATTTGGGGTTTTTCAGCCTGGAGAAGAGAAGGCTTCAAGGGGACCTGATAGTAGCCTTCCAGTATTTGAAGGGTGCCTACAGGAAGGCTGGGGAAGGATTATTTACAAGGTCCTGCAATGACAGGACAAGGGGCAATGGGTTTAAGCTGGCAGAGGGGAGATTTAGACTGGATGTCAGGAGGAAGTTCTTTCCAGTGAGGGTGGTGAGACACCGGAACAGGTTGCCCAGGGAGGTCGTGGATGCTCCCTCCCTGGAGGTGTTCAAGGCCAGATTGGATGAGGCCTTGAGTGAGCTGTACTAGTGGGAGGTGACCCTGCCTATGGTAGGGTGTTGGAACTAGATGATTCTTGAGGTCCCTTCCAACCTTACCATTCTATGATTCTATGATTCTGTGATTAAATCTTTATCACATTTCAGTGTGAAGGTTGAGTATCATGTGAGTAGACCTTAGTATAGTGGGTCACCTGGAGTTATTCCACAGGTAACAACTGTCCATCACAGACCAGGTTGGCAAACTTAATTGGTTTCCACTTTCAATAGAAAACTATTAATTTATTCCACTGAAAATTCTGTGTGATTTAAGCTTTCCAACTACTCTTAAGAGTTTATCATAATGAATCTATCTAAATTACCCTAAGTGTTATTGTTGGGACAATGGACGTAATTGTTATCCCTGTATTTCCCGAAGATATTCCTAAAATTTCAGCAAGATGGATCAGTCATTTCTGGAACAACATCAGAGTTCACCATCTTCTTTGAGGTTCTCACAGGCTCTCTGGTAGTAGTTGTGTTTGAACTGGAGCAGACATTTAATTGATAGCCCACTCATATATTTGACAGATGCAGTTCATTTGATACATTAATGAATGTTTTGGGTTTGGTAGTCAATTTAAGGCAGTTGCTATTAAATTGTCATAAATTTATCATCGATTGTCACACAGTGTTATCTGCAGTCTGGAAATATGCCCTGGCTTCAGAATGAAAGCTAAGAGCCAGAGGATAACAGCTAACCTTTTGACCCTGACTTTAGCCTGTAACTTATTCTAAAGATATTTCCACCATTAAAATGACAGTTCTTCTTCATCACTGCAGCAAAGTGAGTAGCGTTGGAATATCGTTCCTCCTGGCTAACTTAGCTATCTGAATTAGGACAGTTAGCAAAAATCAATCATTGGCTTCTCTCTAGAGCTCAGAAACTTCAGAGAACAAACCAGATCTGAAGAGTCCATGAAAACTCAAGCCTTTCCCATTTGAATTGAATAGCAATAGTTGGCATTGCAGTATCACACATAACACAACTTTCCTTTTTTTTCTGTTAATTTTCTCCAAATAAATATTTTTAAGGAATATTTACTCTATTCTTTTTCTCCTCTTGAAATAAAACATTTCAGATAAGGTCATTTGACTGGAATCTATTTCAGTTTGTCCTCTCCGAAACAAGTAGAGTTGATCTTCATGTTTGTGCAAGCTAAATGCCTTTGAATGCATTGAACAGAGCAGGCTGACATAGATCACTCAGATACTCATGAAAAGTGACTGGAGGTGTTAAAAGCCACATTTATCATCCACATTTACTCAGCTGGTCTCTGCTCTTTAATATCAAGTAGATTCAACAAGACAATGTGATAGAAAAATCAGACCTCTTTTGCAAGGCCTGCAGACAGAGCACATGAGGAAAAGGTCTCTGTGATTGTAGCGCTGAACCAGGGGATCAGCAAATTTAAATTCAGGGGAAGATGCAGATTAATGCAATTTCACACAAAATTGGTATAATGTAATTTTACTGAGTGTGTCTCTCTGTAGAGACCTTTTGAGAGGGATGTTATGTTACCTATCCCACAGAGGCCCTAAATACCCAACTCTTAAGCTGATGTTTGCTTTGAAATCACTGACCACGTTCTTCCTTCCCTCATCTTCTCAGCATGCAGAGTATTACTTATATATTGGCGACTCTGCCTTACCCCTGACAGAAATGTATCATAGAATCATAGAATCATAGAATGGTAAGGTTGGAAGGGACCTCAAGGATCATCTAGTTCCAACACCCTGTCATAGGCAGGGACACCTCCCACTAGTACAGGTTACTCAAGGTCTCATCCAATCTGGCCTTGAACACCTCCAGGGAGGGAGCATCCACAACCTCCCTGGGCAACCTGTTCCAGTGCCTCACCACCCTTACTGTAAAGAACTTCCTCCTAAATGTATGTCTTGGGGACTGTGAAAAAAACAGCAACTGTCCTAAAAGTAAAGTATTAGTATTTAAATAAGATTTTAGGAAAGACTTTGCTAAACAGTAACAAGAATTTGAAACACATGCTAAAATAGCTCCTGACTTCTATTCCTCAAACCTCTCCTTCTATGCATCTTCAACCAAAAGTTTCAGCAAGCTCTTTGGACCTTTCTGTGTAGCTAGGATGTGTGAAAGGGAACAAGCCTCTACAGGACAGTCTTGTTCAACATAGGTGTATATTGTCAAGAGTAAGCCTCTTTCACATGCTGGACAGCACACAGAGAAACACCTCCAGAGCCCTGCATACATATAACTTTCTTCCTTTCTTCCTTCCTTATGAATTTCTTGTTTTCCAGATTCCTTCTTTCCTTCCGAGTTCTTTCTTTCCTTCCTTCTGAATTCCTTCCAAAATCATTCCAGATTCCTTCCTTCCAAACTCCTTTCTTCTGAATTCCTCCCTTAATCCCTTCCAAAATCGTTCTTTCCTCTCTTCCTTCCTTCTGAATTCATTCCTTCTGAATTCCTTCTTTCCTTTCCTTTGGGAAAACTAAGATACCAAAAGTTCAGCACAAACAGAATAATCTTGCTCTACAGCAAACAAGTTAATCAACCAGTAACTACCATCAAGTACATCTGTTTGATGTGAACAACTTTTCATTACTGGTAGGAAAAAATATGACTATTTGCATTGGGCCAGGAAAAATGTTAAGAAAAACAGCTGTGGAGAAAAAGGAACGACGAAAACCCTGTGGTTTTAGAATGACCAATAAAGTTGTAGTATTCACCACAGTGTAAATGCAAGGTCAAGGGGTCAAACAAGAGGGTATCTTCCCAAGCATCTTTCTGGGAAGGGCTTCTAATAGTTGCACACACATCCAAGCCTGGCTAAGTGCTGTTTCTGCTGCCTGAGAGGAATGTTTATGGAAACTAAAAGAGGCCAAAGTACGGGGAATAAAGAATGTTCAGAGAGAGTCTGTTAAGCACCAAAATGTTTCCCTGTAATTCTGCAGGAATGGACCAAAATGGCACAGATTGCCTCTGATATATGCCTGGGCAGGGAGCTAAAATTACCACATGTGGCGCAGATTTCAGATACTTCTGTCAGGAAGGACAAAATTAAAAACACAAAACCTGCATTCTGTTTACCTTCTAACCAGTGCTCTATGATAGTTATTTCAGTCAAAGTCTCTACATTTTCCTGTCCCTGGTGAGCAGACTATATCAGCAAAGAAATTAATGAGAAGGGAAAAGCAACTTATGATTACCCACTATGAACTGCACATTGTTCTTTTCCTGTAGAGAATTATCAGATATTGCAATTACTTCTATGAGAAGAATTCTCAATAAAAGTAGCAGTTTTGCAAAATCTTAACAACCAGCAAATGTATTCAATTTTTCAACCTAACTTGAACTGTACTTACAGGTTAGAGATTGACTGACAAAGTGCAGAGAACGGTGAAGAAGCACATTGTACTGATCAGAGGGACACTGGAGAGTCATAGTCTAGAAAAATGCTGCTAGATATTCTCTCTTCTGAGAGACAGGGAAGAAGGCCAAAACAAACTGGAACTAATGGTCGTGCATGGTCTGAGAGAGCTATCTTTTGAGGAGAAAGGCTATGCTTTTATTAACTGCTCAGAGTTGTATTAAGTGCTGCACCTAAAATCTCATTGGAATTATTTTTCTGAAACTAACTAACTGAAATAGCACTATGTGTGTAGAACAGTCCCATTTTGCAGGGGGATATAGAATCTCTTATTAGATCATAGCTGGGTTCCCATATCAAACTAAGAAATTTTGAAACCATTATCTGCATGGGGATTGCCTCATACCAAGAGGTGTTTAGGCTTCCAGCAGTCACTATGGTCTGCGGATGTATTCAACTGACCCAAGGTAAGGGTGAAATTCAGTTGCTCAGACATAACTGAATACTGTCACTTCAGACACTGCAGGGGTGTCCAGGGCATGTGGTCTCTCATAAGTCTTAGTAGACATCTTGAAGCCTGAAGAAATCTTGAACAGCAATAGGTGCCTAAATTTAGGTAGTTTTCTTATTTAGCATGAGTTGGACAGACTTCCAGACTCCACTGAGTACTGGCTGTCTGTCCACTGACTACTCAACTTCAGCTCATGTGCAAACTGAAGTAAAATATATTATACTGCAGCTAAATCCCATCCCAGTTTTAGAGCAGATGAAAAACAAACAAAACAACAGACAAAAAAACAAAAAACAAAACAACAACAAAAAAAACCAAAACCAAAAAAACAACCCAAAAACCCATACATTGTAGCAGGAACTGCATCCTGGATTCAGTTTTAAATATGTAGGGGTCAACACTAGCTGTAGTTATTGAGTCTTCTTGCTGAAATAGTCTTTTCATCTTGATTGAGTTGATTTCCTCCATGACTTGCTAGGAGTGAAGGTGAGCTTTGGGGTCCATATTTGATGCTGAACATTTACAAGGACAATGACATTTTTCCTTCTTCCATAATTTTCACAACGCAGTACCCAAGAATCCTAGAGTCCTTTTTTAACAAAACTATTTTCACAGGTACCCTCCAGGAAGGCAGTATTGTTGTTATTGCTATTAATTCCATTGTAGAGAAAAGTGGGCTTCCAAGAGGCCATATTTTTAAAACACCACTATCATTGGTGTAAAACACACTACAGACACACATAACCCAAGCAAGATTTTTTAAGCACTTAAGACTCTAATCTCAGTTGAAGAAGGGGACTCTTAATGTCAAAGTGCTTCTGAAAATCCCACTAGGGTTGGATTTGCTTGTTCATTGCCTTACTACCTTGTAAATTGTGCTGTGCTTGTACAAGGTGACACAAAACGTTCAGATGCTACTTCTCACCTCCTCTCCTCAACTCACTTTTGTTTTGGTCACTAATCTTTTCCTCTTTGACTCCAATCCCAAATTCCCTTTTAAGGTCATCCAGTACAGGTGTGCCACAGTTGGATAGGGTCCCACAGGTCACTTCACTGCTGCTTCCTTTTGCATATGGTGGAGGAGGTCACTCCCTGCACTCACCTTGCATTTTTGCATTAAAAATCTTCCCTCAGTCTTACAACTGTGCTCTGGGTTATTTATATTCAATGAAATGGATACCACAACCTTTCTATATAGCTGCTCTACTGCCGCTTCACAGGACAGTTAAGGAGGAAAAAAAGTAAGTTTATTAATATCAAGAATAAATCTTTGGGCAAATGAAGCCAGTTCTTGTTTTCTTCTAGCAGCAAGAGACATGGAATATAATCTATCATTATTTCCTTTGTAAACACTTTTCCCAGGCATAGAAACTGTGAAGAACATTCTTTTCTTTAAAGAAAATAAATCAATTTCCTTATAGTTTATGTTTGTTAAAGGATTTCTAAGGCTTCTATGTCCTCTATAGTCTTGGATTTGTAAATATTTTCTAAAAAGATTTTCGCTGTCACTGGCATGGCTACTGTTCTTTGAGACATCCTCCATTTTAAATGGAAGATACACTTAAAATTATGTAGCTAAAATTTTGATGCAGTTATAATTGAGTAAAATCGTTTTCTGAGAGACTATTATTTTGATAAAATTCAAGTGTAGAAAATATTTGAGCTACTTATCAACAAACTGGTTGCGATCTGAAGCTACAATATTCAATTGAAGAAGTAAGTTCGTTTACTTTCAGACTAATGTGGATTGATTTATGACAGTGACATGCAGAACAGTGTGCAGTTCTGGAACCCTCAGTACAGGAAGGACACGGAAGTGTTGGAGCAGGTCCAGAGGAGGGACACGAAGATGATCAGAGGGCTGGAGCAGCTCTGCTATGAGGACAGGCTACAAGAGTTGGGGCTCCTCAGCCTGGAGAAGAGAAGGTTTCGAGGGGACCTGATAGTAGCCTTCCAGTGTCTGAAAGGGGGCCTACAGGAAGGCTGGGGAGGGACTATTTACAAGGTCTTGTAATGACAGGACAAGGGGCAATGGGTTTAAACTGCCAGAGGGGAGATTTAGACTGGATGTTAGGAGGAAGTTCTTTCCAGTGAGGGTGGTGAGACACTGGAACAGGTTGCCCAGGGAGGTCGTGGATGCTCCCTCCCTGGAGGTGTTCAAGGCCAGATTGGATGAGGCCTTGAGTAACCTGTACTAGTGGGAGGTGTCCCTGCCTATAGCAGGGTGTTGGAACTAGATGATTCTTGAGGTCCCTTCCAACCTTACCATTCTATGATTCTATGATTTTAGAACATGTAATAGGCAATGGCACTAACAAATCAGAAATTGCTTAATCTACCAGTTAGGTAACAATTTGTGTCTCCCAGGTTATCTCAAGAGAGGTTGGACTGTTGCTTGTAAGCTACTACTCGAACACCTTGTATGCCTACAACAAAATATACAGAATGTTGAAGCTTGCAAAAAAGAGATCCGTTCTGAATGTCAGAAGTGACTCATTTCCTCAGTGTAATTTACAATATACCAAAGCTATAAAGTAGTGTATGGGAGAAGTGGCTTAGAGCTCTGCTGCAATGACCCTAGCTACTAAATTCAAGCTCTTTCTCTGCATTTATATATGTTTTAGAATAAGTCCATTTTGTAATTCATCATTCCTCTCCCTTTTAATATGACTTTAAATTAAACTCTAAAATCAAAAGAGGTTTTTGTATTTTTGTAAGAATAATTGTATCCATAACAACAACAAAAAATGTTGGTTTGTTACAAATATTTTAGAAATCCCAATGCAATTCGCCTATCCAATAGAAAAAAATAATGTATATATATATATATAATATAACACATTTTATATTTTATATATATATATGCACACCATAGAAATGGCAATGTCCATTAAGAATTTATCAAGACCAGTGCAGACACATTAACAACACCTGAACTGAAATAAAACTTGTCCAAAGAAATTTGCTGTCTTGAAGGACTTGGAAGAAGTTGTAGAGATGTGATCCAGATAGTTTTACACCACTGTATCAGCAACGCTGACTTACTTTCTGTGCAACTGCACTTGAGACAAGGATCAAAGAACATGTCGTTTCTGTTGCATCAATTGTTATTTTTTTCATATCAATTAAGTTGCAAATGTGATTTTCTTGTAGAAAAAAATCAAATCTGAAAAAGTCAGAAAGGTAAAACACCTTTGTTTGGGTTTGTTGCATTTTTTTTTTTGTTTGTTTGGTTTGTTGGTTGGTTTTTTTTATTCTATTCAAAAGGGAAATAGAATAAAATTTTTTGCCTAAGGAAAAAAAAAAAAAAAAGGCATGTTACATGATTTCCAGAGTAGTTGTTGATTGATTCAGATATACAGAGAGTGGTGAATACAGTGATAGATGATACTATTACATGGAATCTATTACTTTTAGGAATGATAGAAGGACTATGCTATGGTTTTTTAACAGGTGTTTTTAAAAAATACACTGTCTTAAATTATTTAATATTCTGTATAACCTTCTCTTTGTCAGAAATTCTTTATCATAGGTCTTCAGTCTTAAAAATGTGCATTTTGTTTTCTTTAGACTTAACAAATTATTTGCTAACAACTATATTTAGGAAAACTAAAACCAAGGTTAACTTATTTGACATTCCCTCTGAGTCTGCAATGCTATCAGAATCAAATAAATCCTAGTGCCAAATTCATGCAACTACACTTTTTTTTTTCAGCAAACACCTGTTGTTTGCCCTGCATATTCACATTAAAATATATTTCAAAAATAGAGATGTTTAGGGCAGTTCAAAAGGAAAGGGGAAAGCAAGAATATTCTTCTTCCTATGGAAATAAACTTTATACAAATCTTTTAGTCTGTCAACTCTTCATCTTACCTCCTCACAATTTATTCTCAACCACTTGCAGTAGATTTCATGCCACCCCATGGTCTGACTACCACAAGTCTTAGCAATAATTAAGCACTACCAGGTTTAATGGCAAAACCTTTTAAAGTCTAAGGTCATATTGCTGCCATGCAGTAGTCACACAAACAATAGATATCATTTTATTTCTATATAAGCTCCCAAAACGCTGTAAGAATTTTGCAAGCACAAAGTTCATGGTATTGCTAATAATGTATAACAGTAGGTGACAATGGGAGTCCAGTCACTATCTGGAATCTACAGAATATAGTAAAAAAAAAAAAAGTTACATCTGAAAAATGTTCTTCAGAGTATGCAAATCACATAGCTCCAGTAACTAAAGAATTTACAAACTTACATCAAATCACACTTGTCAGCCACCTGATCCATAAGACTTACTTATAAGCTGTATAGATCCTCCAAAGAGTAAAAGATAGTGGCAGACATGCAGAAAAATACAGTAAGCAGTTAATAATTTCCATCTCTTGACAGTTGTTTTCTTCTGATACATAACATCCAAATAAGCAGCAGTATGAGTTTTATTTTCCATGGAAACATAAGAAAGATACATGTTACATTTGTGGCTCAGAACATCTGACAGCTCTGCAGTATATGCCACCTAAGCCCAACTCATACAGCTGATTCAGTGAGCATTAATATTCATTGAAAGCAATAATGAAGCCATATTACCCTAATTTAGAGCACTGACAGGTTGGTGGTGGCAACAGTGAAAGCTGAGACAAAAATCCCTGTCTCACTCTTAAGAGTGGATGTGTACCAGCCCTTAGCTCAGCAGGTCCTGCTGTTAATCTAATGCTATCTATCCAGGAGGGAGCCAAGGTAGGAAAAAACAGCATTTTATCAAGCAACCATTGCCAAGACCATGAGTCTTGTTAAAGAGCGAAGACAGTATAAACATCAGTTGCGTGCACATGATACACATAGTTTACCTTGTAGATGTCCTTCGTTCCTCCTCTTGAATGTTTCCATCCTTCCTGGTTGTGGAGAAGCCCCCAAGACCCTACACTGACTGGTGCTGGCTTGCCTCACTGTGCAGGGTTGTCACCTGCAGAGGTCATTGTGTGCTGCATGAACAGCAGTGAGTGCTGAGGACAAAGGTCTGAAGCCAGAGCCCCAGTTACCATTGGGCTAAACCCAGATTACCAAAAGGACAAGATGCCTCCTGAATTACTTTGGCAGAGCAGTTATAACTATGTTTAAAAGAATAATTTAAACAATGCAAGAGACTATTCCCAGCAGAGGAAGTTGACTCTACATGGCTAAGTTGCTAGAATGACACAAACTGGTGCTTGTGCCTCCCAAACAGTCACTGGGTATGCTTCATAAACCACCATGGGCTGCTGGTCACTCCCAACAGTCACTTAAGCTATTCTGAAAGGTTAGACTTTTGAACAGCAACGAGGCAGACAGTACTCTGACTGTTGGCCTCCATGCCAGAGAACAGCCCTGCCTAGATGTAACACCAAGAATAGGTATTGGTACTGGCATCCAGAAGGCAGACATGGGTTCTTAGTGCTTGACAATAAAATTCAGCCTTGAACTAGGCACATAAACTTGTTATAGTGCACCAGGAGAGAGTTACTGGCCTGGGGTAATGTCAAATCATCCATTTCCCAGCAACAAGTCTTTGGTAAGAGACATTATTTCTGTATGAGCATGTCCTGAATTTCTGTTAGCAACAGCAATGTTCTCTCTTGGGGATTAAGTCACAGGTTCCAGTCCCAGCTCTCAAGCATGTTTGTTTATTTTATTAACTGGCTGTTTAGCATTTAATACAGAAACACTAGCTGGGATAAGAAGAGGAATCCACAACTCCCCCTTTTTAACCAACTTTCCTGATAGCAACATTAAGGACTTGTTATGCTTTCTGTCCAACACTTGCTGCCACTATGTTAAATCACTATCAGTGTAGAGACCCACCAGCAAACTGAGAATGAAATTGTCTTTCAACCAAAAAGGAAGAAGTCTATAAAATAAGGCAAAGGACAAAGATGTTAGAAGACCAAAATTAAGGAGGAGATGGAAGAAACAACTTTATCCTTCAGGGTCCTGTACATGGAAATAACTCATTAATATAATGCTTGCTTTGAATAGAGGGCAAAACAGTTTCCTGCAAAACTTACACTTCCGTGGTGATGCTTAAAGCAGGATCTATAACTTCAGTTGGAAATATAAACATTTATTTCAGTAATTGCATTGGAATGAAAACTCGAAAGTAATGCAAGATTCATAAATCACAATGTATATGTTGGGAATGTTTACATTGAACAGAAAAAAACTAAGGTAGCAACCCACCACAACAAATCACTCTCTCAGTATCTCAGTCATTAGTGTTGGAGAGATGCTGAAAGGCTCTGAAAGCAAATTCTTTCAACTTGTTCAAATTGAGTGTCCAAAGGGAGCTTGCACAGAAAGTAGATTTTACTATTTCTCATTAAAGGATTTGAAATTAAGAATATGACTTAGGTCCTAAATTTGAAAAACAAACTTTTTAAAAGTAACCTGTAATAATAGTGCTTTGAAGAAAAGAAATCTATTCTAAACTTTGGATCTGTCAGTCCAGTTCAGTTAGATCTGAAGTTAGATCAATATTTTGTAAAACTGAGATGTGTGCTGCTCTGAGTAGTATCACTTCCAGATTTTTTCCCCTTTTTTTTTTTTTTTTTTTTTTGAGTAAGGAAGGCTTTAAGACAGTTCATCTGATTTAAGCTATTTTACTGGAAATTCCTGCCATATTTTGAACATGTTCCGAGTGTCAGTTGAGATATAAATAGCAGAATAAACAAACAGCTGCGCAAGCAAAGATGAAAAGTCAGAGACCAAGGAGATTGCTGCTGCTTTTGCAGTACTTTCAGCTTGCCTACTGTCATGGATTTAGCCAAGTACACCCACATACCAAATGCTATATTATGTGACAAATTCATTATTGTCAGTAGCTAGATTTAGGGTTCCTTCATTCCCTGTTTACCCATTCTGAAGTGTTTGTTCAGCATTTTTATTCTGCAAATAAAGGAAATTTTATTAAAGCCAACAGCGAAACAATCTTGGTCAAAAATCCTAAGTTGTGAACTGTATTTCAATGTGCTTTTATAGTGTATGTGTAAACATAAGAGCAGTTATATGTTTAGGAATTAAATTTCAAAAGTAAAATAAAATGTGACTCTCCCTCTAAATCTACTCTTATTCAAGGCTCTGAAGAAGGAAGATTACTTTTATCCAATATTTGTGCCTAAATAATATTTATGATAAAATAATGACCAGGTATAAGACTGTCTGTATGTCATGTTTGCCTATGCATACTACTCATTTGACACTTCTCCCTGACTATAAGCACAAAGAAACAGACAATTCTGCATAACAAAAACCGCTGAAATATTGAGAGCATTGTTAGAATGCCAGTCTTTCCATGATCTCTACAAATGAAAAACAAGTTTCACTGTATTTACTAATTGCTAGATAAATACCTGTCTTCACTGGATTTTGATCTGAGGTTAAAACTTCCAGTTCACAGAAGAATTTTATTATTACTGTTATTATTAAACTTAGTCAAAGTTGGGTTGGGTTTTTTTTATGCGCTTTAGTATATGTGACCAAAATGTTTAGATCTGCAACATGTTCCAGAGCTCTGGTGCAGAAGATGATATATGATTCTTGCCTACACTGACCAAAGTCTCTTCTGGAAGTACTGTGGAGAATCACATTCATTTTAATGTGTTTAAATTAAACATAAAATTGAGCTTCTTTCATTTATTTTGTTGCCAGTTTCAATAGTGTAGTAGCAACATTTGAATGTAGTGGGTTGGTGTTGTGTCACTAATGTGCAAAAGAAGTTACAGCGTATTTTAAAGATTCTCTGCCCAGAAGTAATTTTTAAGATGCTCTGGAATTCTTCTTATTATTTTGACATTATTTATATGTTTTGACTTACTAATTTCAGTGGCAATTGCAATTTATCCTTTAAATGTGCCAGTCCTTTTTAGAATCCTTGCAGTTTATTTTCAGACTTTGATGTAGTTCTGCTCTGTTTCAAGTTCTCATGTCAACATCAAAGTGATTCCTTTTTAGAATCCTGATCTTTGTTTTCTCAAGCAATGGTTTCTGAATCCTGTAAGTTTGATTATAGTCTTAAATTTGAGACAGTTAATATAGGAACACATTTTCTGCTACCATTTCACCATAGTCTCATAGGATGAGCTGAGAGAAAAGTATGGGATGCTGAAAACTTACAATATTGGACAAGAAATTGGAATCATTTGAGCTCTTTTCAAATAGTTCTGATGTTTGACCTATCCATTAGTCATATTTGGTCTAGAATCTTTTACAGAAGGTGAGCTAATAAATGCAAAAAATAGATAGTCAACTGAAGCACTTAAAGGGATACAGCATATTAAAACAAGATGGAGTTGCTCTATGGTAATAGTTGAAGTAATAGAGTAATATGCCAATTACCAGTCTCAGGGTACTGTAGAGGAGAAACAGATGTCATCATTTCCGTGTGACATAGAATGAGGTCTAATTCATCATGGTGACCCACACAGGATGAGACAGTGTTAAGGATAAAACAAAGATTTAAGAAAATGTAGCTTGTGATAAGCCAGCAACAGTTTCTGTAACAAACTGCTTACTCTCCAAGGAGTTAAGGCATAGAGGGGAAGGAGGGAAGCAGAGCAGTGCAGTAGAGACAGAAGACAAGTAAATATGAAGTGACCTCCCCAAGGAAACCCAGTGACCAAATGAAACCAAAGAGTTCTTAGACAAACCACTGAAGTCATAGTCACTGCATTTGTAGGATTTTCATAGTGCAGCTGCATTTTCCTTAGTGCTCCAGTTAGCACTCATAGCACTGAATATCCAGGCCAATAGATATTTTAGAGGTCTCTTCTCAGATAGTTGGAGGCAAGAGCTTTGAGAGATCACACTTAAAGGTTCTGTAGATGTAACTATTTATACCCCTATCTCTATTTCATTATCAAGAATATTCCTGTCTCCTTAGATAGCACTGCCAGATTTCTCAGTGCCACTTTTCTTATGTAGAAATACCTTTACACAATTGCAAAACTCCCCTCAAAGTTTTTTTCTTGCCAGAACATTACAGTGGTTAAGGAAGAGCTATTCTGGAGTCTTAAGGCACAAGTAATTGCACAATATATTTTTTTCTTAAGTCTGTTTAACCTAGAACATGATTATTGTATATAGCCAGTTAAATATGAGAAGACATCTGTGTGAAAATATTGACTCAGAATTCTGCTGGTTATGCTACACAGGATATCACAGAATCACAGAGTCACAGAAATCACAGAATCATAGAAAGTTAGGGGCTGGAATGGATCTCAAAAGATCATCTAGTCCTACCCCCTTGCCAGAGCAGGACCACCTATAGCAGATCACACTGGATCTCATCCAGGTAGGATATATTGACATCAAATCCAGTTATCAAGTGCCTAGTGGGCTGGCTAGCTCAGGTGGAGGTGTTTCCATGTGAGATGTTCACACCTTGTCAAAGAAAGACATTCCCTTCATTACAGAAACACAAAATTAACCAGGTTGGAAAAGACCTTCGAGATCATCGGGTCCAAGCTATATGTCATTAAGGAATGGAAATAATAGCATCAAGAATAGCTAGATACAAAAACCTTGAAGAAAGTAGTATGTACCCTGCTCAGATCTGTCAGGACAGTATTCTTTTCCATGTAGGAATCTAAGATTAACAGGAAATGTGGAATAGTACTCGGGTGTTAGTCCAGGTACTTGTATTAGCAGTTGACAGAACTAAGAGGAAATGCAGTTCTCTTGACTAATTTAAAGTTGTTTCAAATATTTTTAAGCCCTTTATATATTGATGTATACCATGTTGCTTTCATTCTATTTATTCTATTCTATTTATCATTTTGACCATAGTGGCATACCTTCCAAGACCCTTGCTTTGTGGATGGGGATTTGATTAAAACTTGTAAAAGTATTTTGTTCCTCAATATGCAGTCTGAGTCTTGAATACTGATATAGCCCAACATTTTGACTGACTAGTATAAAAAGATTAGAAAAATAAAAGTATAGTGGACCTCTTTCTCCAATGTAATTACTGCTGTTACCAGGTAGAGAAGTATTTTTAGAAGTGAGAATGGCTCCTTACTCTCTGACAGCTCAGGTCCATTTATAGATGTATCCTTTTGTTTAAGACAGGTACAACAGTATAGAGAATCTGACACCTAGCGCAGACTTTTAATGCTTCATGTAGAAGCAAAGCAAACATATGAGATTTGCTTTCCAAAATATTTTCCTCATCTTCCACACTTTAAAATATTTATTACTGTGACCTTTCATTTTTGAAAGTTTTCCCTGAATGTCTGAAGTTCGCATATCTATGTGAGAGAAAATTTTGAGGTGTACCTCACTAGGAAAGCTAAACATTTTGTACAAAACAGAAGCATGTCATAATGAGAAAGAGATCTTAACATTCTCACTTCTCAGCCTTTAATGTCATTACGTTCACAGCAATGAGCCACTTTACGTAGGGCTTTGATTACATTGGGTGAGAAAGAGACGTAATAGTTGACGTGGATACCACCCCATTGAGCTATTTAGCTATTATCTCTCTCCCTCAAATGCAAATCACTAACCATGCTATGATTTTCTGCCTTTCTTACTCTGCAAATTGCGGTATGTTTTCTGAGGCGGTTTAAGGAATCAGACTTTTAGATTTTATTTCCTTTCACTAATCTTGTTGCATAAATTCAGCCCAGCTTAAATCAAGTACTCAAACTGAGCTTTCTGGTTTGCATGCTGGATCCATCAGTTGTCAGCAAAAAAAAAAAAAAAAGGTGGATGGAAAACAAAGCCAGTATCTCAATATTTGAACACTCGTTATTGCAAATAATGGCAGTAGAGCCATAAACCAACTTACAGAATGAATATATATTGAAATAGGCATGCTGTGCCTCTAAAGCGCTTACACTGCTACTTAAAAGCAAATGAACACATCAATGCAACAAACCAGGAGAGGAGAAATGAAATATAAAACTCTTACAGTAACATAAATATTTATATAACTATAACTAGAATGGTCAACAACTAAATTAATAGAACAGTATTTCCAGAAAGATGTATTGATAAATGTCAAATGGAAAATGTCACAGTGTGTATTGTCCCTGGCTCAATCTGACCTGAAGTTCTGAGATGAATTGCAGTCAAAAAATTCCATCTTCTTATTTCATAGTCTTGTTAGTATGACTGTAATTTGGTCTCAGATGACTTGAAAATTATTCCAGGCCACCATGAAGTGTATCAAGTTGAGAATACAAAATATGCATATTTTTCAGCATCCATTTCTCAATGTGATTGTTTTGCGTAGTTCATTTTTCTCCATTCCAAGACACTAACATGATCTTTTCAGTTCTGAAAACACAATGTGCCTTTGCAGGTTATAGCACCTACTTCACGAAGGTTGAGTCAAAGAGTTCAGCCAGTTCTTTTATTGCACTTCAAATAAGGAACAGTCTGTAGGGAAATGAAGATGCATAGCTAAAATGGGCCATTTCCTCCATCTGTCTGAATAAGAGCAATTCAAAAGTAAAAAAGCTGCTAATAAAATTGGGGAATGAAACATTAAAAAAAAAAAAAGGCATTGAAAAAGTTGTGGAATAGAGAACAATCGCTTTGTTTTCTGAAATCGGCAAGGGGCTCAAGTGTTTAGAGTGTATAATGTGAAATGAGCCAGATGAAATAATTATTTATCATTGGCCAGCACAGAGTGAATTGTAAGTGGAAAGCAATTTTCAATTAACTAGTCATGCTACACTTACCTGAGGTTATGTTGAATAATCATGAAGAAATGCTATTTGCCTCCTGTTTATGAGCCAGATGGTTCTAATGCTAATTTTAAAACTAAAATTATTTTTTAAAAGAGAGGGGGCAATGGCAAAACTTACCTCCCACTGCAAAATTGAAAAGCAGAAGTCAGTCACCGGTGTTGATGTATAATTTCAAAATATTTGTGAGAGATGGATTATGTTGGCATCTAACATAAAAAAAAAAATGACATTATCTTTCTAAACTAAGGCCATGGTTGCTTGTGTAATCAGAACTATTCAGCTCTCATTATATTACTGCAGGCTATGAAAGTGGAAACAAGTAATTAAAATGGTGTATAGAGGAATGCATGTAGATACCCTGGTATTCCGTCTTCCTGTGCTGAAGGATGGCAAACAGACACCTAAGATAGCATTCATAAAACATCATTTAGTATCTTTCATTTGGAGCCTTGAAGTGATTTCTCTCCTAGGGGAACCAAAACTGCACTCTGGTTCCACCTAGACACTCTTTTCGATGCAGCTACCAGGCCTTCAGTCACCCAACTCTGGAATTGCACTGAAAGTGGCAAGGCAGTCAGGGACAGTTCTACATAAATGTGTTTTGCAGCAGCTATTAGACAAGGTGCACAGCTGACATGAGCAACTAATGCAGACATCGTCACTAGCAGAGATGCAAAGTAGTTGTACTGTACTAGGACAGTAACAGATCATATCAAACCAAACCATGATCCTACTCTCTCTGTGTCACACTATGCACAAATGTAGATGCACTCAGGCAGAGATAAATGTAGCTGCAGGCACAGTCTCACACGTAGGGTGCAGCACAGCTGCAGTAAATACCTCACTCTGTATGTCGTTCTGGAGAGACATACTCTAGTATGAAAGCACCCAGATTTTTAAGGAGGGACCCATGATTTTGAATTCATCTTGAATAGAACATGTGACTGGCTAAGCTCACTCCTTCTTTAATTCAGCAATACAGTGCCTACAAAGTGAGATTAGTGGTATATTCCTCTTTATTACTGAAGGTGACATATCAGACCTGATGCCTTTCCAGGCTCTCAGACTTCTTTAATATTCACCTTCAGAATTTCTATATGTTGCCTACTTGTCACTAGTTACATACATTCTTAGGATGGACTGCTATTGTTTGCAAATTGCCTATAAAGCATGTCAGAGCACAAAGTGTAATTTGTTCTGGTTTTATAGTTGTGCAATGCAAGAAGTTTTTTGTCTCCAAAACCGTATCTCTAGGATCTTTTGTAACACAAATAAACATAAATAGTGCTCATGCTTTGAAACAGCCTTCAAGTAATGAAGCAAATGTATAATTGCATTAATTTGATTTAATAAATGTATATAAACATAGAACAAGTCATAATATTCATAAAAATATCAAAGGGGAATTCTATTTTCCACAAATAGAAATTTTCCAAATAACGTAAAAGGAACTGACCATGTGCTTAATAGTAAACATGCATATAAAGATCAGAGGAACACCTGCATCGTGTAAAGACAATATTTTCAGAAGGCAGTAAATGTATTATTTTAAATACAATCACTGAAGTAATCTAAAATTTCAAAGTACTTTATAAAAGCTAGTAATTATATTTCATGTATACTGAGCTCTTAATCAGTTCATCTCCTGAGACCACAGTGAGGTAGCAAGGTATTATTGTTCCTTCTCATATTTTGAGGGAAGTCAACAGAAGTGCCTCTTTTCAGAAATGCTACAGGTCACCTAAAAGTCTTTTTTTTTTTTTTTTTTTTTTTTTNAATAAAGTCAGACACTTTTCGGTTGTGTTGACCCACTGTGCCTTAACATCAAGGTCAGTAGAAGGGGGCACTAACAGAGGCAAGGCATGTTACAAAGGAACTGAATCCTGTGAAAGAAAGAAACAATATCCTAAGATGTGTTAATGGGAGAAGACTACAGCTGCATCCCAATAAATTTTATGGTTAAAGCCTTTCTGCCTACAAATGTCTTCCAAATTAAATTAGATGCACTAAATTTACTGACACAATCTTATTTATATATATATATATATCAGGCACCATATACCTCAAAACTATTGCAAGGTTTCCAAAACACCGGTGAATGATGTTTGGACAGCATACAAGCAACATAGGATACACACATGTGCTGCACAGCATGTCATGTTATGCTGAAATAGCCCATTTTTTTAAAAAGTAAAATAATCAAGTCTGTCTGCTCTATAAACTACAGACACCTGCTTACAGTGTATTACAGTTCAACTATTGGATAACATGACAGTAACATGCACCAGGTAAAATACAGGTAATGTGCCCAGTGCAACAAATCACACAATATCAGGAGAAATGT
This sequence comes from Eubucco bourcierii, assembly GCA_013396675.1. NCBI lineage: Eukaryota > Metazoa > Chordata > Aves > Piciformes > Ramphastidae > Eubucco > Eubucco bourcierii. The sequence goes on from VWZE01024688.1 coordinate 196,737, forward strand.
GGCACTTCTTTACAATCTGTCCAGGCAGAATCATAGAATCATAGAATGGTAAGGTTGGGAGGGACCTCAAAGATCATCTAGTTCCAACCCCCTGCCATAGGCAGGGACAACTGCCACTAGTACAGCTCACTCAAGGACTCATCCAACCTGGCTTTGAACACCTCCAGAGAGGGAGTACCCATAACCTCCCTGGGCAACCTGTTCCAGTGCCTCACCACCCTCACTGGAAAGAACTTCCTCCTAACATCCACTCTAAATCTCCCTAGAGAAAATTACACTATAGGCTGTGAAAGGAAAACATGGTGATGTCTACTTCACTCATAGGCTTGCTGAGATGTTTGGGAAAAAGACCTCAAAACATTAGATAAGTCAGTCTGTGTCTCTTTCTGGGGACGGTCTAGCTTCTGGTTCCTCTTTGCCGAATAACCTTCACTAACCACTTTTCTTCTAACCCCCCTGGCCAATCCTCCAAATTCACCCTGTGTGTAAGGCAAACCTTGGGGTAAGGTATAGCAGTGGGGAGAAGGTGGAAGGGTGGTTGGGAGCCCCTCCTGGGGTCTCTGATTTTTGGGAGGGGTGTTGTGTTGCTGTATTACCTTTAACTTGTATATTTCTGTAACTATTCCTGTCTATAGTGTATATCTCTGCTTGTACATTGTGCTGAGCTGTAAATAGAGCTTCATTCCTTAACTTCCAGCCAGCTGAGTTCTAGTCTGGGTCATTTTACACAGTGTGGGGGACTGGGAACTCCCAAATCATCACAAACTGCTACTACAGTATGTGTTAAAAAATAACAGACCTAATGGAAACCATACACATAAATGTGGTGAAAAAAGGCCATCATGGACTCAATCAGTTTAGTTCTGCATTTTGTACTGAATCAATGAATTTCTGAAAATATTCTGCTATTAAACCAATTTACTTGAAATTCAGAGAAATAATTGAAAGGGTACATATGAATAGAAGCTTATCCTATGTACAGGTACTAAATCAATTGTTTAATGCACTGACACAGATGCATAAATATATATCAATTTTATGTATATATACATGATGTATGCAAATGAGTAGGTAGTAATAAAACAAGCTATAATAAGTCAAAATCATCCCTGGTTTTTTGATGCGTATTCCAGTCAGAATACTGTTATGTTGCCTCTCTTAAACTCTGCTTTCAATGTAAAGAAGAGAAATTTAATTCCTTTTCAATCGTAAAACTTCATCAGAACTTTTTAGATGCAGGGATGGGATTGGACTTTGTCAGAGCAGTAATTTAATTCAGGTCCACACACAGAAATTCAGACTGAAAATGCTCTATCAACAATGCAGTATTCCTGTCCCCTGCAGTATAACTGCACTCAAATTTATCGAAATCTGAAGGTGATTCTCTGGGAAAAGATAAGAAATCACCTTGTCCTGAGAGTTATTTATAACCCTGAAGGTATAGGGACAGATCCAAATTGATCTTAAATAACCTAAAACAGTTTTTCAAAGGTCTGAGTTACCTGGATCCAAAAATACTGCACAGTAGTCACTTGAATTGGAAGCATCTACATCCTTGTGGCAGTAAGGAAATGTAAGTATATTGGAAGTCTGAAAGACATAATTGAGCATTCTTTGAACTGACCATGTAAATTATTCATAACTTCCTTCTATAATCCACTTGATCCTTAGTGCTGAAGACAAAAGCAGTTTGAGATTAAAAATAAATTAAATATTCAATACGCAAATTCAATTCTATTACTATACTACTTGCATTGAACCTGACAAGTCATGTGGTAAGATTCATTCTTTAGCACAAAAACACTTCATAAAATTTTCCATTTCTATGTCATCTGAGCATATTGCTCCACAATTCTTAGAGAAATGTATGTGTATAGAAATCAGCCTGTAATTAATTACTAAATTGTTTAAATAGGATAAACCTAAATATGTAGCCTAGGAGAAAAGGAAGCAAGGTCATTTCTGGACTTCGATTAAGGAAAAGTCTTAGTGCTTTGCTATAGATGCTCCACAACAGAACATTTCCATAGCAGAAGAACTGTCTAAACAGTTCTTTAAATAACACCCATGGTTTTTCATCATTAAAAAAGAGCTTTACAGAAGACTTACATTTCCCTCACTACCCTTCTAACATTCTCCCTGCCAAAATATGTCTATATTTGAGTTTAATATCTGTATTTTGACATAGTTTTCCAACATATTTTCCATGAAGAGACCTTGTTCTTGCAGTTCTCACTTGGTGTGTGCATGTTTAGGCTCAAGATCTTCAGTTCCTGTGGCTGAAGGGATTTTGTGTCTGGATCATGTCACTCTTTTTCAGTAAAAAATCACTTTTCTTACAGGCCTTTCCAAGGTACTTCCAGCTCGAATTCCTTGCCTGACTCTTCTGCCGTTTTCAGGAGACTTTCTCAGCATCCATACTGAGAACACTGCAGAGGCATGAATCTAATTTCTGGTGCGCCACCTTTTATCATGCAAAGTGGCAGTTTGGTGCTTGCAAGGCACTGTATCCACACACTTTATTCAGGGGCCTGGATATGCATTTTTGTAAGGGAAATCAGCTTTTCAACTCTTTCTGCATGCTGGTTACCAGAATGGGACTCTATCTTCACATAGATTAGGGCGGACAATGCTGTAGTTATGTCTAAGACTCCTCCTATCTCTGTGGTGCACTGACTACTTCTAGAGGAAAGCTCAGCACCTTATGGAAATTCTGCTCACCCAGAACAACTGTTGTTGTAGAACTCAGCAAGAAAAACTCAGGTTCAACTCTCTGCTAGAACTGTCATTTACTGAGTTGGAGCTGCTCACAAAACTGAGTGGTTTTCTAGGTTTAATGGCACTACAAATGCTTATCCGCACCTTCAACTGAAAAGACAGATTGAGAGACTTATGAAAAGGGTAAGGACAAAGGATTGTGAGAGTACCAAAACATAGCCGTGTCCTCCAAACATTCTCTTTGAATAATAATGTTGTTTGGTGTTGTACTTCAGTATGAAAGTGCATTCATAATGCTTGCCATAGTTTGTTTACCTGCTTCTGGCCATCAGTCAGACCAGTATTGTTTGTAGATTAGTTAGATTATATATATATAGTCTGCAAATCAGAATGTTTGTAGTACTTGTTTGTAGATTGGTTTGCAGTGAGCTCTGGTTTTAGACCAACAGAAATATGTGCCTAGAAATCCCTGAGGATTACTTTGGAGGTAGGTTTTGGTTGGATCACTTTCAGGATGAGTCTGTGTGCTAAGACTGTGGCTGGGTTGTGTGAGTATCTGCTGTGCTTTCCAGAACTTGCAGGCTACTCAGTCTGCTCTAAGAAGACCGGTAGTACTAAGAAGACAGGTTTGCAGGACACTGGATTCAGTGAACTGCCTAGAGTTGATAGGCAGTGGGATAGAGTAGAAGCAGGAGACTGAGAAGCTATGCCACCATTAAGGGACTAGAGGAGGATTGCAAATATGTGATCACAGACCAGCCAAGTGCTAGTCATCTCATCAGCTGCAGGGTGCCTGCAGAATGTCTGTATGATCCTTCTGTCCCTCTGAAGTATCCTTTTTCTTTGCTATCTATTAGCATGGTTTCACCAGAGGCATGAGTTTCAGGTGAGAGTTGGTCTGGGAACTGCATGTTTGAAACCACTCTGGCTGAAGGAAAACTCAGATCTAGCTCTCCTACTTCCTAGGGGAGCACTGTGAACGTTAAGATATTACTTACAGTTACTCATTGCATAAAGACTGCAACCAGATAACTCATTTTCCTGTCTTAACAATGAAGGCGTGACTGAGCAATCAGGAATACTTTAATTTGCATGTTTCCATCATGTTCTATGAACAGAACTTCTTAAAGATTTGGGAAAGATGGAGAGATCCATACTAGATACAAGGTATGCAAGAATGGAGTTAAGAAAAATGGATATGAAGTCCCTTTCAACCCCCTCAGAGCATATAACACTACAGAAAGAAAGCATCAGCTGAAGTGTAGTATCTTAGGCACATGAATTTGAAAAGTTTAATCACAATACAAGACACCTTTAACAGTTTAACTACAGGTAGCAGAAGAGCTTTATTTATAAGTCCCATGCAGTTCACAAAACAAATGAAAGATATTCTGCAAGCCACTGACCCTGCTATAAGACAGATATTGTTATCCTTGCCTGTTTTTCAGTAATGCCTTTATTGCCTCTAATTTAAATAGCATTTGCTTGGATAAGGGTGTATAATACTGTTCTACATCAAATAACAAGGTTGGGTTTACCTCAAGCAATGAGATTAAAGATAGAGAATTCACTAAGAAACAGAGAAAAAATACACAGAGGAAGTAATATCAACATTTTATTGCTGCTGAGGTAGCTTGCCTTATTGTGGAATAGTCAGATGAGATATTTTCAGTTTGTATATGTGAAGGTTTGGGAGTTCCCCCACCCCCCACA
>VWZE01024689.1:0-12370 GCA_013396675.1 Eubucco bourcierii
AACACAACAGAACGGAATGGAATACAACAGAAAGAAACGGGATGGGATGGGATGGGATGGATTGGGATGGGATGGGATGGGATAGGATGGAATGGAATACAACAGAATGAAATAGAATGGAATGGAATGGAATGGAATGGAATGGAATACAACAAGATGGAACACAACAGAATGGAAGGGAATGGAATGGAATGGAATGGAATGGAATGGAATACAACAAGATGGAATACAGCAGTATGGAAGGCAACACAAGGGAATGGAATCATGGAATCATAGAATCATAGAATGGGAAGGTTGGAAGGGACCTCAAGGATCATCCAGTTCCAACCCCCTGCCATAGGCAGGGACACCTCCCACTAGCACAGGTTACTCAAGGCCTCATCCAATCTGGCCTTGAACACCTCCAGGGAGGGAGCAGCCACAACCTCCCTGGGCAACCTGGGAGGGGATGGAGTGGAATGGAATACAAAAAGATGGAATACAACAGAATGGAGTGAAATGGAGTAGAATGGAATACAAGAAGATGGAATACACCAGAATGGAATGGAATGGAATGGAATGGAATGGAATGGAATGGATTGGAATGGGATGGAATACAACAGAATGGGTTGGGATGGAATGGAATACAATGGAGTGGAATGGAATGGAATACAACAAAATGGAAAGGAATTAAACTGAATGGAATGGAAAGGAATACCACAGAACAGCATACAATGAAATGCAATGGAATACAATGGAATGGAATGGAATGGAATGGAATGGAATGGAATGGAATGGAATGGAATGGAATGGAATGGAATACAGCAGCATGGAGTGGAATGAAAAGGAGCAGAATGGAGTTGAACAGAGTAGGAGTAGTCCAGCTGGAAGGGAGCTACAAGGACCATCTAGTTCAAGTGTCTGCTAGCTGAGGGCTGCCCAAAGGTGAGTCAGGCTATTGAGGGCATTGCTAGAGGCCTTTAATACATAGAAAAGCAATTAGTAAACCACCAAATGTGTTTTCGATTTCCCTCTTTATCTTGTTTCTATTCTTTTAAGTAAGCCTTTGGGAGAAACTGGAGCTGTGTGCCCCTGGCAATGTCTGAAGAGCTGTGGAAGATGCAGTACACAGTCATGGGCTGCTTAGGCTTGGGCAGATGTGAGGAGGCAAAGCAAAAATCACGAAGCAGTGAACATTGATATTTTTACGCTCCAGATAGGGAATTTAAAGAGATAAAAGCCAGGAACTCTCACATCTGCCTCTTTCCTACCTTGCTTTAGGATCAGAGTAAAATTCTGTGCTGACTTTGGTCTCTCTTTCTCAACGTGAATCAGTTTACAAGGTACACAGGCAGTGAAGAATGAGCATCGCTGAGTTTTCCGCTTTCATCCCAGCTAGAGGAGGCTCTGAGTTTGTCAGAGCTTGGCATTGCTGCTGCAAGATTTAAAGGAGGAAGCTGCACTGAGGGAAAGCAGAGCAGGGCTTTGTAACTGGTAAGGAGAACTGAAGCTGCAAAGCAAGACATGAGGTTTGCAGAAAGGCTAGCAGCAGCAGCAGCAGCAGCAGCTGTGAGTGCCTTTAGGATGATCTATTTTCTCCAAGCCCAGGGAGCACTGACAATTCATCCAGCTCTGTTCAGTGTTTGCTTTCTTCCACAGGAGACATGAAGGGCAGCATTTTTTAGTTTCCTAACTCCCCATGAGCAATGCTCTCTGAAGCTGTGCTCCAGCTTGCCCACCAAAGCCAGCCTGCTTCCTCAAAGGCTCCTGTGCCAGTCTCATGCTCCCTGCCTTTCCTGTTAACTCTAACCCCGCAAGGTATCTAGTCCCAGGGGAGAGCAGGCAGGCAGCAAAGACGCTGCTGACCTCATCTCCCCTAGGGTGATACACCTTTGACAATGACTTGGAGTGCCTGTAAGTTTCCTGGATGAAGTGCTCCCACAGGACTTTGCAGTAATAAACTCCTGGCTTCATTTATTCCTTCTGTGTTGAAGGAAACACACTGCTTATCATAGCTCATCCCAGATGAATGCCACAAGGAACTATCTTCTCTCAAATGGCTTTTCCATGAAAGAATTAACCAACTGATCCCACCATGCCTTTTGTCAGTTCCTCCTGAGCTGACACAAGGTTGACAATAGGTTCAGACCAGGTTCTCAAGCTTAGATGCTTTGGCTGTTTCCATTAGGCAGAAAAGCAGTTCAGGCTGCAAGTTCTTAATCCTGAAAACTTCTCTGGCTCTTGGGGATTGTCGAGCAATAGAGTGGATTTACAAAGAACCCTCAGCCAGCTTTGCCATTCCTGAGGGGATGAAAGAGGATGAGATTCACACCCAGCAAAATGCATTTTGATGCCTTTTCTTCAGAGACACTTGGTTGACAATGAAGTCTTTTGACTCTAATGGGTCCCCGAGTATGTTTCCTAAGTACAGCGACAATATATAAATGTCATCAATACATCTTCAAGATGCTGCACCACTCTTCCTGTAACGATGCTATATGCAGGATGTGTGGACAACTTGACAGGGCTCTGCAAGTTAAAATGTACTGATCCCATAATGTTGATAATCATCAGTGAAACAGAGCTGGAATCAATACAATGGCTGAAGTTTCCTAGTTTGAAGTGCAAGATAATTTGCCTGGGGGATGATAGTGGAGCCTCTGTCAGTTTGGGACTGGAAACAACAAAGGATGCTCGTCAAATTGCTCAGCAGAGAGTGACTCTGAGCTACTAGAGCAATGTTGGATAGGAAAAAAGAGAAATGCATCACTGAGAGCAGTGGGATAAGTATTTTCCCATACAGAAAGTGTTGGTATCAAGGCCTGAGATGCTGTTCATAAGTTCTTTTCTTCCAGAAGGCATCTGGGCCCATGCTGGTGGATATCTGCAAGATAAACTCAGATTTAAGCAAGACCAGAGAAAGGTCTCAGGGACTAGCAGGGAAGCAGAGAGCTGTAATCTGAGGGCACACTGCAAACTTGCCTCTTGATTACTGCCAGCAGATTAAAACCAAGAGGAGTTATGAGTGCTGTCTATAGATGTATCAGAGGATCAGCAGTGGGGAAGGTGGTAATTTAAGCTAAAGGGCTACTGACAGAAGTATAAATGAGTATGAATTGTCCATGAATACATTCTGGCTGCAAACGAGAAGGTTCTTAGCTGTTACTGTAGTCTGCTTCTGGAACTCCTCCTGGAACGGGAACAGCCATCAGGGAGAGAAAATAAACAAATGCTTTTGACATGGCTCATGGTAGATTCATGGGAGACAGCATATGAAGGGGCCCCTGAAATACCAACAACTGCACTCATGACCCGGGGGGTTCTTTTTGTTACCGTATCCCTTCTCTTATGCTAAAGCTTCACTTTTCATTGTGCAACTCACTTTAATTCTGTTTCTCCTTGCCTCTGGAACACACCCAGGGCAAAACTTTGGAGAGTTTGTTACCAACTTCTAATTGCACTCCATACATACCATTCTTTTTTCTCTTAAATATGCAGCAGCTTTGTGTTTCATGAATTTCCTCCACCTTATCATGGCGCTGCTCATTCAGCTTTTGTGATTCAATATTCATTCACTGATGTCTAGACTGCCTTTATCACAGACATGCTGCAAGCCTCATTTTTCTTTTCCAGTTCATTTTCTGAGTTTTTGAAGTACAATTCTTTCACAGATTAGACTCTTTAATGTAATCTCCCCCTAAGTTCTCTGTTTGTTTGTTATTGTTGACTTTATAGACGCAATATAAAGCTCTAGGGTTTGCTGCTCCAGCAGAAGAGGGCAGCTTGATTGATAGAATTCAATTGCTGGATTGAAATAATGCAGCGTGTTTTTATCTTACAGTTGGTGGTCATTTTTTTATTAGTTTTCACTATCATAGCATTAAAAAAGGGAGAAGAAAAAGACCAAAATGTAATGAAATCTGCCACACAGCACAGCCCACAACTGCTACAGTACATAGACCACTGACAAAGGGATGGAAATCAGAGGTCAGATTTATAACCACATAGTCCTGCTAGGGGTGACCTCAGTCCAGCAGAGAAGCAGGAGTCTGACTTCAAAAAGCGTGCAGGATGTAGAATCATAGAATCATAGAATGGTAAGGTTGGAAGGGACCTCAAGGATCAACCCCCTGCCACCCCCTGCCATAGGCAGGGCCACCTCAGACTAGCACAGCTCACTCAAGGCCTCCTCCAAAACACCTCCAGGGAGGGAGCAGCCACAACCTCCCTGGGCAACCTGTGCCAGTGTCTCACCACCCTCACTGCAAACAACTTCCTCCTAACATCCAGTCTAAATCTCCCCTCTGCCAGTTTAAACCCATTGCCCTTTGTCCTGTCGTTGCAAGACCTTGTAAATAATCCCTCCCCAGCCTTCCCCTTCCTGTAGCCCCCTTCAGATCCTGGAAGGCTACTCTAAGGTCTCCTGGAAGCCTTCTCTTCCCCAGGCTGAAGAGAAATTTTTAAAACTTACTTTTCCCATCCCATCCCACGTGGATGTTTATCAAAGCAGCCTTTACGAGGAGCTTCATCTGAGACCTGATTGTAACTTCATGGTAAAATCATTTTCCTGCAGTCAGGGGTGAGGGCCCTGTGGGGGAGGGGAAGGGAGTGGGAGCAGCTCCAGCCCCAGGCCCTGTTGAAGGCCACGCAGGTGCCCGTGCTGTATTTCACAGTGCTCGGGGAGCGTTGCCATTATGACCAGTGACTGTTAGATCACATCTGCCCTGGAGAAGCTGTCGGAGCAGAGTCTGCATATGGATATCCTCAGGCAGGGGGCCATGGGACAGAGAGGTTGTGTCCCATTGCACTCAAACCAGGGGCAGTGAAGGGAAAGGACACTTTAGGCTAAGGATGAGACTCCTGCTTGCCCTTGGACAGGTGCTTAGATCAACACAGAATCATGGAATGGTTTGTTCAAAGACCATCCAGCTCCAAGCTCCCTGCCACGGGCAGGGACACTTTCTCCTGGATCAGGCTGCTCAAGGCCTCATCCAGCCTGGCCTTCAACAGCTTTCACACCTTGCCTGGGCAATCCATTCCAGAGCCTCTACACACCCATAGTGAAGAACTTCTTTACACCTAACCTAAATCTGCCCTCGGTCTAGAGATGTCATTCCCTCATTACCCTCCCTGGCAAAAAGTTCCTTCCTATCTTTCCTGCAGCTCCATCTAAGTACAGGCAGGCAGCTCTGAGGTCCCCTTGGAGCCTTCTCTCCAGGCTGAGCACCCCCCAAGCTCCCTCAGCCTGTCCCCCAGAGGAGCTGCTGCAGCCCTGCCAGCATCTCAGTGGCACTCCTCTGGCCTTGCCCATGTTGGAGTGCCCCAGAGCTGAAAACACACTCCAGGTGGGGGCTCCTGAGAGTCCTCCATCTATTTAGTGTGCCCCGTGGCTGGGCTAGGCCCAGTTGCAGCCCTCTGCACTCAGGCACCATCCAAGTCATCAATGCTTCCTGACCCATGGTGAGGAGCCTTGGGAAAACAGGACTAAGGTTGTTTTTTCACTAATTCCTACAGGAAACCATCCATTCAGGACAAAACAGACAACTTTTAGATGTGGTAAAGCCTTGAGACAGCTCCAGTGGGAGCCTGCAGGCCAGTCTCCAGCTGCTGAGTCCCAGAGAGCCCTCAGCAGTCCTACAGAGACTCACAGAATCAGTCGGGGGTGGAAGGCACCGCTGGCATCATCTAGCTCCGAGCCCCCTGCCACGGGGGGTTGCTGCACAACCATGTCAGGCACAGGCAGGGTAACAACAGCCCAGCACAACTGAAAGTCCCTGCAACCTGTGCTGCCTCCAAGCTAAGCAAGCTGTAGATTCAGGGCATAACTGCAATCCTTTTCCCTCTCTGAGCTTATCTGGCTAAGCCTGGACTGCTGCTAGGGAGCTCCTGAAGTGCAGAGAGTTGCATCTTTTCCTAAGGCTAGAGTGTTTCAGAGAGATTTGCAGGCCATGAGCAGAGAGGAGTGACCTGTGAGAACAGTGTCTTGTCATGGGCACCAGCCTGCTCCTCAGTTTGCCAGAAAACAGTTACTGGGTAACCCATATCAGATTGCTGCACCTCCACCCTTTGCCATTACTGCACCCATCAGCCAACAAAGTCACCCCTAACATGCATCCCCTGAGCCCACCACACTGCCTTCACTCTGACAGCACTGACTGAGCAGGAGAACACCTCACAGTGCCCAAGCTGTAGAGGCTAGAGCGGCCCATGGGGAGACGTGGATGCAGGCACATCACACTGACCCCAGGCCCCACCTCCTCAGCAGCTGCCGGAACGTCACAGCTCTCATGTTCACACTGAGCATCTATTGTGGTGGTCCTCAGCATTGGTAAGGAAAAGTTATCTTAGCTGCACTGTGCCCACAGCTCATGCCCAGCACACTGAGAAACCTTGGTCCATGACACCAAGTGATGCAGGAAGCTTTCCTGGAGATAAGGAAAGCATCTGCTCAGGGTAAGCACTTCTGAGCACACTGGCACAGGATGTGTACTTCAGGGAATCACAGCATGGCTCAGCTTGGAAGGGACCTCCGAGCTCATCTTTCTGAATAGACAAGTTCTTGAAAAGGGCTGGAAGCTTGCTGAAAGCAAAGTTCAAGTTCTGCAAACGCAATCCATGAATGGCTCAGGGTGGAAGGGAGCTCAGAGTTCATCTGCTCCACCCTCCCCGCCATGCCCAGGGACACCTCTCAGTCAGACTCAGCTGCTCAAGGTCTCATCCAGCCTGGTCTGAAACACCTCCAGCAAGGAGGCAGCCACAGCCTCCCTGGGCAGCCTGTGCCAGAATTCTACCTGATGTGTCTCAGCCCTCTGTTGTACCTTTCTGCACATGACTGTGTTGGCACCCAGCTGCTGGCAGGCTGACTGCATTACTCTAAATAGCCATTACAGGGGATCAGTGCACTTCTTGATTGCAGGAAGATTACACAGCCTGTTGAACACACTTGTCAGTCTGTAGCCAACCAGGACTGTCTGTGAGTGCTGATCGGTGCAAATGGCAACATCCTGCTGAGTAACTGCAGATTTGTTAATATTTTCTTTTACTTTTTCTCCCTCTTTTATTTTTTTGCCATCTCCAACACAAAGTCAGAAAGAAGAAGGAGTATTGGAGGAAAAAAAAAAAAAAAAGCTCACACAAGCAGATAGTCCTTTGAGCCCCCAGCACAGGAAAGACATGGAACTGTTGGAGTCAGTCCAGAGGAGGCCACCAAGATGCTGAGAGGGCTGCAGCAGCTCTGCTCTGAGGACAGGTTGAGAGAGTTGGGGCTCTGCAGCCTGGAGAAGAGAAGGTTTCCAGGAGACCTTGGAGTGGCCTTCCAGGACCTGAAGAGGGCTCCAGGAAGGCTGGGGAGGGACTATTGACAAGGTCTTGTAATGCCAGGACAAGGGCAATGGGTTTGAACTGGCAGAGAGGAGACTGAAACTGGATGTTAGGAGGAAGGTGTTTGCAGTGAGGGTGGTGAGACACTGGCACAAGTTGCCCAGGGAGGTTGTGGAGCACAGAAGCACCCAATGTGATCTTTGATCATGTTAACTGATTCTGTGCTCAACAACTTCCCTGGATGTGTTCAGCACCAGGTTGGAGGAGGCCTTGAGTGACCTGTACTAGTGGGAGGTGTCCCTGCCTATGGTAGGGGGTTGGAATTGGATGATACTTGAGGTCCCTTCTAAGCTTACCATTCTATGAAATATTTGCAAGCATCTGAAGGGTGTGTGTCAGGAAGAGGTCAGTCACTTTTCATAGAGTCCTGTGATGGGACAAGGGGCAACAGACAAAAACTGGAACAAAGAAAGTTCCACCTCAATGTGAGAGGAAATTTCTTTGGTGTAAGGCTGCCAGAGCCCTGGAGCAGGCTGCCCAGAGAGGTTGTGGAGTCTCCTTCTCTGTAGACTTTCCAAACCCTCCTGGATGTGTTCCTGTGTGACCTGCCCTGGGTGATGCTGCTGTGGCAGGGGGCTTGGACTGGATGATCTCTGGAGGTCCCCTCCAACCCTTACAATTCTGTGATTCAAACCTTCCAAGCCCTGGCCCCAGCAGCAGAGCTTTTCAGGTGTGAGTGGAGCCATCTGCAAACCACTACCTACTGCCATCTCCTTATCATGCTGATAGACACATTTATTGTTCAAGGATGTGCTACTGAGCTGTCTGGCTTCCTCAGTCTTGACCTACAGTATTTGGCTGAGCTTCAAAACAATTTGTTTTATGTGGTGTTCTTCCACCACAGCATCACAAAGCACTTTAAAAGATGAGATCAGCAGGTAGTAGGCCTGTAGTAAAATCCTCGCTTCACCAGTGGCAATGGCTCATTATTTTGACCTTTTGCTGTTTCAGTTGTACCTTGGCTGCCACTCATGAACGTAAGCTAAGGAGAAGTTCAGATGGGAATATTTAAACTGAGTAGCTGATTTCATGACTAAAGAGAAGAGAGTCATTCATCTGCTTGTATCTCAGATGCCAATTTACAGGGATCACCTCCATGTGAGGAGAATGCAGATTTGTTTAGTGTATACAAACCAGTTCATAGCTGGGGGCATTTGCACAGTACTCAACAGATGCTAAAGCAGCTTCACTGAGTCACAGATAATCATTGTTTGGCCTTGTGGACAAGAAGGCCAAGGGCACCCTGGGGTGCATTAGAAGGGTTGTGTTGAGTAGGTCCAGAGAGCTTCTCCTGCCCCTCTGCTCTGCCCTGCTGAGGACAGAGCTGGAATATTGTGCCCCATTCTGGGCCCCTCCATTCAAGAAGGAGCTCAGGGAGAGAGCTGCTGGAGAGAGCCCAGCCCAGAGCCCCCAAACTGCTGCAAGCAGTGAACATCTCCTGTGAGGCCAGGCTGAGGGAGCTGGGGCTGGCAGCTGGCAGCAGAGGAGCCTGAGGGCTGCCCTCAGTGCTGTGCTAAAGATGTGCAGGGCAGTGTGGGCAGGATGCAGCCAGGCTGTGCCCAGGGGTGGCCAAGGGCAGCACAAGGGGCAAGTTGGAGCAGAGGAGGTGCCAGGGGAACAGGAGGGCAAACTTTGTCCCTGGGAGGGTGTTGGAGGCTTGGAGCAGGATGCCCAGAGAGGCTGTGGAGTCTCCTTCTCTGAAGCCTATCCAAGCCCACCTGGCTGTGTTCCTGTGTGCCCTGCCCTGAGTGATGCTGCTCTGTCAGAGGTTTGGACTGGATGAGCTTTGGAGGTCACTTCCAAGCCCTACCACTCTGTGATGCTGTGTCTGATGAGCTATGAAGCCTGACAATGCTGAACATGGTCGTTAATGTTCAGGAAGTGACAGCAGTGACTAATGAAGTTCAGCAGAGGTGACAGACAGAGGCAGAAGGGATGACCCACAGAGAGGAGTGGCTGTCAGCAAGAGCAGCCCAGCTGAGCTTGTTGCTGCTCTGGACGTAGCTATCAGCATGCATCACACAGCTGGCTCACAGTTCCTCTTGGGACTGCAACCCACTGGTGAGGAATGATTGGAGAGAGCTTAGTGGCAGGCTCTGGTGTGGGAAAAAATATATAAAATCAGTAATGTTCAAGGGAGTCAAGAGATGTTACAAAGCCTAGCAGGAAGAGTTCTGGAATCAAAGCCTGGCTGTGGAGACTGTTCCTGGAGAGAGAGGCAGGTCCTCTCCCCTGGGTTGTTCCTTCCTTACTGTTCCCACTGCAGAGGTAGGAGCCCTATTCACCTCCCACCAAAAATCTCCTTTCTGGGATTCCCACCTGAGCACAACCAAACCCTTTTCAGGGTGAAGGTGGCTGAACACCACAACAGCTTGCCCAGAGAGGCTGTGGAGCCTCCATCCTTGGAAATATTCAAACCCCAGCTGGACGTGGTGCTAGGCACCCTGCTCTGGGTGAGCCTGCTTTTAGCAGAGAGCTCTCCAGCTACAGAGTTTCCAGAGGTCCCTGATAGCCTCAGGGCATCTGTGAGTCCTTCCCTACACAGGCCTTCTACCACCAGCAGCAGCCCCAAACCAAACATTAAAGTGACACAGCTAAACGCCACCTGCAGAGGGAAGGTGGCAATGGGAGAAGAATAAAATCAGGGGGAAGAGCAGGCAAAGAGCTTTCTCTTCCACTCCCTTCTCCTGCAGGCAAGATGGTGGTGGGAAGGCAGATGGGCAGCGACTGCTCCCTGACGCCTCCCTCTCCCATGTCTCCCCTAACCTCTCTCCTCTCCGGCAGTGACAGCTGCAGAGGGCTGTCAGGACACAGGAGACTGTTCATCCTTGCACAGTAAATCTCCATCTCTCCAGGCAAAGCATCCAGCACATCACCTTTGAGACTTTTGCACTCGTCATCTCTCTGCTCAGGCAGGAAATAGAACCAGCTCTTGTATCTTAATTCAACACACAGCAAAGCATCACACTGGGGAACAGGGATGCAGGCTGTGGGCACAAATGAAGGAAAGCAGGGACTGACAGGTACACAAACATGAACACCTGCACTGAGCCAGGACAACCTCCCCAGGAGCCAGAACTGCCCTCCCGCAGCCCAGTAGGCAGCTGTGTGCTGGCTGCAGCCAGAGCAGTGTGGGCAGCAGGGCAAGAGAGGGGATTCTGCCCCTTGGCTCTGCTCTGCTCAGACCTCACCTCCAATCCTGCCTCCAGGGCTGCTGTCCCCAGCAGAAGGAGGACACAGAGCTGTGGAGGGAGGCCAGAGGAGGCCACAAAGATGCTGCAAGGGCTGGAGCAGCTCTGCTGTGAGCACAGGCTGAGGGAGCTGGGGGGGTGCAGCCTGCAGAGGAGAAGGCTCCAGGGGGAGCTCAGAGCTGCTGCCAGTGCCTGAAGGGATCCTGCAGGAAGGCTGCAGAGGGACTTGTGCTGAGGGGGTCTGAGACAGGCCAAGGGGCAATGGTTTGGAGCTGAGGCAGAGTAGGGTTAGAGTGGAGCTGAGGAAGGAGTTGCTGAGTGCGAGGGTGGTGAGAGTGTGGCACAGGTTGCCCAGGGAGGCTCAAGGCCTCATCTAACCTGGCCTTGACCACCCCCAGGGAGGAGGTTCTTCTCTAGGCTGCACACCTCCAGCCTATCCTCACAGCAGAGGTGTTCCAGCCCTTGGATCATCCTTGTGGCCTCCTCTGGACACCACTATCATGGTGCATTTATGCTGAGAAGGATGCAGGAGCTTTAAAACATTGCAGAGAGGCCAAAAATTTATTATTTTTCTTTTCCTGATACTGGGGGAGTGAAAAAAAAAAATCTGGCATCTTTATTTACTTTGTTCCATTTTCAGCTCTGTGGAAAAACATAATTAAATCATTCTGAAATGATAAAAGACACCTATAATAGCTTTTTCCAACGTCCAATTTCATGCCTCTTCATGGAAGTAGTACCTCAGAAATTGCTTCTCTTCATGAATACAACTTCACTTGACAGATAAAATCCTCCAAAAACTGCCAGGCAGAAACCTCAGGCTGAGGAGGCAGTGCCTGCCTGGAAAGCCATCCAAGGGTTTGGAATCAATTACAGTTTGGGATTGAAAACAACCAGATCCCAAGGAGGCAGATATGCTGCTCAGGGACTGACAGGAGCCCAGCAATGGCTGAGAAGGGAATTCCAGCTAAGGCATCACGAAACACTGGGGGTAAGGAACACCTCCACTGGAGAATCAGAACTCTTATGCAACTGCTATTTTTTAACCTGGGAGACAGACACATCTGCTGCTGGCCTGTGCAGGGGCTAGAAGAGCTGCATGTCTTCACCAGTTGCATTTCCAGCTTATGCCAGCTCAGGAGGTTGAAGGCTTACATTTGTCCCTGCAGCAAGCAGGGTTGGGTTGCAAGGTGGTCGGTGGAGTGTGTTTGCACAACTGGAGGTGCACAACTCATGGCAAATCTCACTCAGAGCTGCACACTGCTCCTGTGCCCTGTACTGCTCAGGTCACACCTTCAGTGCTGTGTCCAGTTCTGGGCCACTCAATTCAAGAGAGATGTTGAAATGCTGGAAGGTGCCCAGAAGAGGGCACCGAGGTTGGTGAGGGGCCTGGAGCGCAGCCCTGTGAGGAGAGGCTGAGGGAGCTGGGGGTGTGCAGCCTGCAGAAGAGGAGGCTCAGGGCAGAGCTCATTGCTCTCTGCAGCTACCTGAAGGGAGGTTGTAGCCAGCTGGGGCTGGGCTCTGCTGCCAGGCACCCAGCAACAGAACAAGAGGACACAGCCTCAAGCTGTGCCAGGGCAGGTTCAGGCTGGATGTTAGGAAGACGTTTTTCACAGCAAGAGTGATTGGCATTGGAATGGGCTGCCCAGGGAGGTGGTGGAGTCCCCATCTCTGAAGGTGTTTAAAAGGAGGCTGAATGAGGCACTTGGTGCCAGGGGTTAGTTAATTAGAAGGGTTAGGTGATAGGTGAGAGGTCTTTTCCAGTCTGGTTAATTCTGTGATTCTGTGGTGGCTGCAAATACCCCAACTGCCAGCTCCCA
>VWZE01024689.1:18707-40812 GCA_013396675.1 Eubucco bourcierii
CTGAGAGAGTCACTGGCTGCTGGAATGGGCTGCCCAGGGAGGTGGTGGAGTCACTGTCCCTAGAGGTGTTCAAGGCAGGTTTGGACGTGGCACTTGGTGCCATGGTCTGGTCTTGAGGGCTGTGGTGATTTGTTGGACTTGATGAGCTTTGAGGTCTCTTCCAACCCTGGTGATACTGTGAGACTGTGATAAACGTAAGGAGAAACTTTACTTTGAGGGTGATAGAGCACTGGAACAGACTACCCAGAAAGGTTGTGGAGTCTCCTCTGGAGACCTTCCAAACCCACCTGGACATTGTGATCCTGGACAACCTGCTCTGGGTGCCCCTGCTTCAGCAGGGCCTTTGGACAGGCTGATCTGCAGAGAAGCCTTCTCACCCTCACCACTCTGCCAGTCTGTGAGATACAACTGCCAGCATAGACCCAGCTATTACTGCTCAGCAACAGTGTGCTCGCTGCCAAGAACAGACAAAACAACACTTAGAGGCCTGAGGGGGCTGAATTATTTTAAGGAGATGATTCTTCTTTTCTAACTAAATCCTTCATTTGGTTCGGTTTCTAAAGCAAGCAGCTGCAGTTGAGGAGCACTGAGCGTTTTTCACCTCCAGCTGCTAAGAGGAATTGGCTCGGTGGGAGCCATAGCTACTCACTCTGTCTCAGGAAAACATTTCATTTGTGCATCTAAATCTGAAGTTAAGTGATTAACTTGGCCACCCCCTCCACAAACAACAACTGAAGCCTGCTGATACAAACAAAGTGCTCCTTTGGACAGGCTTCTTTCTTCTGCAGCCTCATCAACTTCCAGTGGCGATTAGGTTAAAGGAATTCTGATATTCCTGCCTAGGGGAGGTTTTTTTTATTTACTATCCAAGTGTCTGGGGCCTGCCCTTGCAGTTAGCAGACCCTGGCCTCTTTTTGCTATCTCCCAAGTTTCTAATTCTGCTGTGTGCTGCTCATTTTCTCTCCCCCCAGTGCACTGCCGCAAAATTCTCGGTTCTGAGCCCACTCAATCCTCTCCACAAAGCACCACTCCTGCTTCTGACCTGCTGAACTGTCCTCAGCCCAGCACAGAGGACAGAGGACAGCCTAGAACAGCACAGAGGACAGCCTAGAAACAAAAGTCTTTTCTCTCCAGCTGCCTCCAACAGACACTTTCTCCAACTGAAAAACCAATCTGCAATATTTACACGGCTGTGGAAAATAATTCTGCTATCAGATGGAAAAGAAGAGGTTTCAGAAGACAAAACTGTGTCATTTTGCAGCACTTTCCCTTTCCTGCTTCTGTTAATGAGGTTGTAGGGCAAGTCAGAATAGAAAATTCATTACTGGAAGCTCCTCGCTGCTGTCTGAACACAACTAATTGAAGCTATTTAATCCACATGAAACCTACAGTGTCTGGTTTGTTTCATGTTTTAGTGACTACCCAGAGTGAATTTCCTTTCCTCCAACTGTACCTGCTGCTGGCCCCTCTAGCAGCCATGGACATCACCCCCTTGCAAGGCAGACTACCAGGACTGGGGCAGCTCTGCTGTGAGCACAGGCTGAGGGAGCTGGGAGGGTGCAGCCTGCAGAGGAGAAGGCTCCAGGGGGACCTCGGAGCTACCTGCCAGTGCCTGAAGGGATCCTGCAGGAAGGCTGCAGAGGGACTTGTGCTGAGTGGGTCTGAGACAGGCCAAGGGGCAATGGTTTGGAGCTGAGGCAGAGCAGGGTGACAGTGGAGCTGAGGAAGAAGTTCTTCAAACTGCCAGAGCAGGATCCTCCAGGACAGGGCACGCAGGGATACATCCAGGTGGGGCTGGAAAGTCTCCACAGAAGGAGACTCCACAACCCCTCTGGGCAGCCTGCTCCAGGGCTCTGCCACCCCCACCACACAGAAGTGTCTCCCTGAGTTGAGGTGGAACCTGCTGGGTTCCAGCTTGTGTCTGTTCCCTGTCCTGTCTTGTTCCCTGTCCTGTCACTGGGCACCACCAAACAGAGCCTGGCACCTGCCTTCAGACACCCACCTCTCAGATACTTATAGGCATTGATCAGATTTCCCCTCAGCCTTCTCTCCAGACTAAATAGCCTCAGGGCTCTAAGCCTTTTTTTCATAGCAGATGTGTTCTAGTCCCTTCACCATTCTCTTATCTCTCTGTTGGACTCCCCCCAGCAGATCTGTGTCTCTCTTGAATTTAAGACTTGAATAATTTCATACTTAAAATATCAGGGGAAAAAATCCTCCATATCTTAAAGTTGTGTTGCAGTGACCAAACAAAGTCACCAAACAATGCCAGTTCCTCAGTCCTGTGTAGTGTGCTACACAGTGCAACTGGAGAGCTATGGTGCAACACATGGTATGGAAACAGCAGTGTGAACACAGTTTAGTTATGTGAACATTTGAATATCCATAAATGCATCCATACATATCAACAGGCACTTCTAGAACTCCTTTCCCAGCCTTACTGGAGACTGCAAAGTCAGCCTGAAGCAATCTGCAAGGTGCACTGAAAGCCCAAGACAGAAGCCAGCCCAGAGGAGCAGCCAGCATCCCAGCACTCACAACCAGGCTAAGTGATGTCTTGTAAGTAAGTAGCTGATGAATGGACATTACTGTAAGAAGTCTATTGCAGAAGCCCTGAATGAAATAAAGACTTCAAATGCCATTAAAATTAATGAATTAGGTCAGGCCAGGTGATCCATCACCTGACTAAATTGGAATCCAATCTGAAGCATCCTTTTCCAAAAGACACATTCAAATGAGGCAGCGTCCACAGGACAGCTCACGCTGGAGATAATCATAATTCAGATGAGAAAATGTCTGCACAGTTTTAGTCAGGTCTGACAGGGATCCTGGGCCAGAGAAGCACCCCAAGCAAAAGCCAATTCCCACAAACTAATTTGACCTTGATGAAAGGCAGAGATTTGTATCAATCAGGCTGAACAAATATTGACTTCAGGCACTAACCGAAGGCATGCATAAACACTCAGGTCGTTAAAACAGTTGCCGGGTTCCTTTCCTCTCGGCAATCACAGCTTGCTGATGAAGATCTAACTCAAGTGCACCGCTTTAAACCCCCTGCACAGCCCCACACAGCAGGGGTCAGATGCTTCAGGCTTCTGTGTCCATCAGCTGCTAAAAAAAGACCCAGGGCCACGCTGGGCTCCGGAGCCAGAGAGATGCCCAGATACACATGCCAAAGAAACTGGCATCACTGCAATCACAACCAGCCCTGCCACCCTGGCCCATCCTCCTCCAGCAGCACCGGTCAGGACACTGGGGCAGAGGAGTGAAGGGAATTTCCACCTGGCACTGCCATTCACATGCAGGTTGTCTCCACTGGAAGGCTTGCAGGGCAGCATGCCTCAAGGGGCACAATGTGGAGCACCAAGTAGAGTAATGTCCTAAGAATCACAGTCAAAACATGGTAGGGATGGGAAGGGACCTCCAGAGAGCATCCAGTCCAACCTCCCTGCCAGAGTAGGATCACCCAGGGCAGGGTACACAGGAACATGTACAGATGAGTCTTGAATATCACCAGAGGAGACTCCACAACCCCCCACCCCTACCCCCAAGACAGCCTGCTCCAGGCCTCCAACACCCTCACAGGGAAAAACCCCACTATTTCCTGATCTTCACATGGCACTTCCTATGCCTCAGCTTCCACCCAGTGCCCCTTGCCCTGTCATTGGCCATCCCTGAGCTGAGCCTGCCTTCACTCTCCTGGCATTCACATCTTTAGCACAGCACTGAGGACAGCCCTCAGGCTCCTCTGCTGCCAGCTGCCAGCCCCAGCTCCCTCAGCCTGGCCTCACAGGAGATGTTCACTGCCTGCAGCAGCTTGGGGGCTCTGGGCTGGGCTCTCTCCAGCAATTCTCTGAGCTCCTTCTTGAATGGAGGGGCCAGAAGTGGACACAATATGGCAGATGTGGCCTCAGCAGGGCAGAGCAGAGGGGCAGGAGTTAGTCCCCAACCTATCCTGGTCCATGGGGTTGCTCTTTCCCAGGTCCCAGACTCGTCCCTGTTGAATTTCATTCCATTTCTCCCTGCCCTGCAGCCTAAGTGTGGCCAAGTGGCAGCAGACCCCTCCAGCCACACTAAGCAAAGAGAAGAACCAGACAACCTCTGACAGACAGAGGATGCCTTTTGGGTACTCTCTGCTCTTAGCACACTGCTTGCCCTCCCCAAAAGCCGAGGGCAGCAGCCCGTGTCAGACGGCTCTGTCTTCTGTCAAGCCACTGCAGCAGCAGCTGAGCTGAGCATCCCTCTGAGACACAGGAGGTTCCCAGTCCCTTTCCCAAGCACCGCAGGGCAGGTGAGAGCTGCACTGCCAAGAGGGCCGTGAGCTGCAAGCTGCTCCTGGGAGCCCCTGCTGGAAATGCTCCCTGACTGTGAGCTGTCAGACTTAGCTCTCCTCGCAGATCAAACCTGCTCTGCGCTGCTGGATTCCCCACTGAAGGCAAGAGCAGGGGCAGCTGTGGCAGCCAGGTTCCAGGAAAGCATTTCCAGCCACCCAGATGAGATTTGAGGGGTGCATGCAGGCTGTTTCTGCACCACAGCATTCATCCCCTCCGTGTCTACCCAGCCTGCACCAAGGAAACACCTTCAGGCATTTCATGACTATGTTGACATTTCAATTATGCTGCATTTAAATAAGTTTGGTTGTGCTGAGCCTTATTTCTTGCTAAAATGCTTCCCATGCTAAATATAGATTGAAAGAGTTATTTATGAAGTCAGACTCTGACAGGGAGCACACCAAGGAGGCAGCAGAGCAGAAAGTCACAGCATTTGCCTCCTGTTGTTCAAGACTCTTTCTGTCTCTCCACCTTTTTCCTTCTGCTCCATGGCTGCAGGCTGTGCACAGAGAGCACTGCAGTGACAGTAGCAGAGCTCTGTGAGGAATCCTCAGAACGGATTCAGTGTGGGGAAAGGCAAGAGATGGTTTATTGTCTCTGCAGCCTCCCAGAGCTGGCTGTAAATGAGCTGGAGAGCAGCCTGCCTGCTGGTGTGGCCAAGAAGGGTGCAGGCCAACAGGAGAAAGCTGTGCACAGCCCTGACGTGAGCAGCTGGAAGTAACTCAGGGAGCACTCAGCCAACCAAGTACACCAGGACATTTCCCTCAGATTTCCTCCAAGTTTACAGGAAGCAAAGAACTGGGAGACAGAAACTGCTTCCCTAATTTAGTAGCCTCTCTCTAACGACTGCCTCCTCTCCCAGCCATCCACACATCAGAGCCTCTGCCAGCAGTCTGCAGAGCAGCACCACACAGCTCCAGCACAGCAAGCCCCCAGTAGCCTGCAGGCTGCTAAAAGAAGAGAGAAGAGGAGCTGAGGGTCAGTTCAGTTTCATGAATCTCTCCTCTTCTGCTCTTCATGGCTGAAGAAAGTGGAACTCCCCAAGCATAAAGATTCACATAATAGGCAGTGCACACCTGTTGCTTTTGCTCTTCTGCAATTTCACAGAACCAAGAGGTGTGTTGAAGTTGTGCTAAGTTCTGTTATCCACAGAAATCAATGGCCTTGAATCATAGAGGATGCTTTTGGTTGGAAAGGACCTCAAAGCTCATCCACCATAGGTAGGAACACCTCCCACTAGAAGGTCTCATCCAACCTGGTGCTGAACTCCTCCAGGGAGGTTGTGGAGCACAGAAGCACCCAATGTGATCTTTGCAGTGCCAGTGTCTCACCACCCTCACTGTGAAGAACTTCCTCCTAACATCCAGTTTCAATCTCCCCTCTGCCAGTTCAAACCCATTGCTCCTTGTCCTGGCATTGCAAGCCCTTGTAAACTTGATCACTATAATCATATTTTCAGTGCCAAACAATAATGATCACACATAGATCACATCATATTCTGTCATCCACAACCTCCCTGGGCAACCTGTGCCACTGTCTCACCACCTTTCCTAACTTCTTCCTAACTGTCTTTACAATCTTGCTGGAAAATCCCATGCAGCACTGGCAAAGCTTTTACTGACTCTGGCTTTAGGAGAGAGGATAAAACAAGAGCACACGGCGAGGCAGCACTCTCCGCTGCTGCCTTTTAATACAGCTGGAAATAGCAGAGGGAATGTGAAGGTGCTCTCTTGAGAACACAGCCAATCCCCACTGTTACCCTTAAACCCATGCTGAAACATCACTGCCAAAAATTGCCTCCTAAAGGTGACACTTCCCTGAAAGATGTCACAAGTTGCAGCGGGAGCTGCCTGAGGATGAGGCATGTGTATAGTGCTGTTACAAGCTGCACCTGTATTTCAGGTATGCCTTTTGCTACTTGGTCATGAGAAGGACACAGAGCTATGGAGGGAGGCCAGAGGAGGCCACAAAGATGCTGCAAGGGCTGCAGCAGCTCTGCTATGAGCACAGGCTGAGGGAGCTGGGGGAGTGCAGCCTGCAGAGGAGAAGGCTCCAGGAGGACCTCAGAGCTGCTGCCAGTGCCTGAAGGGATCCTGCAGGAAGGCTGCAGAGGGACTTGTGCTGAGGGGGTCTGAGACAGCCCAAGGGGCAANGTCTGAGGTCCTTTCCAATCCTGAGCCGTTCTGTGACTCTGTGATGGTTCAAAGGCATTAGGTAGAGGGCAGGGATGCCAGCCAGAGAGACCTGGACAGGCTGGAGAGCTGTGCCCAAGTCAACCTCATGAAGTTCAACAAGGCCAAGTGCAAGGTCCTGCACCTGGGTGGGCACAATCCTCTTTTGGTGTGGAGAACATTTGCAAGTACACACAGTTCTGCACAGGGCTTGTTTCAAAAGAACCCCAAACCCAGAAACCCAAACCTCATTATCTTAGGAATGTGAAACATATCTACAGAACAGTGCTTTTGATGTCTGTCGTCCCCCCCGCAAAAAAAACCCAAACCCAACCCAAACATATATATATCTGGAACTGAAAGAGCAAGAGATCAGTGCAGCACCACCACACTGTTACTCCATACGCAAAACACGAAGGAAATTCCGCCAAAACTACCATTTCAAAAGGAAGGCATCAAATGACCTTTGCCCACATAGCTTCAGGAGAGGCAGACCAGAAGCAGCTGCTGGCACACCTCATGCACAGGTTTTCACCTGCCTGTAGCTGTAGATCTGGTCACACACTCTTTATGCACAGGCACCTTTGGATGATCAGGCAGAAGAGATTTCTCTCCAGCTGTCAGCCTTCCCCAAAACCAGTCAGGCACCAGACCAGACAGAGGAAGCAGATGAAAACAAACCCTTCTGGAAATTCCCTGGAGATTGGGAGTGCTCAGCCAGGGCTGCTTATAGCCAATGCCCATCTCTGACCTGGTTCCAAGAGCTGCACATAGCACAGCATCTCACAACAGCATCAAAACCTGCACACAGAAATATGGGAGTGACAAGTCCCTGATATCAGCATATTAATGAGGGGGCACAAAGCCACCTAAGAGACGTTTTCAGAGTGGTAACCCCAGAGCAAGAGTCTATTGCAGCATCTCCTGGAAACAGCTTCTCAGTACAGAGATCATGTGGAGCCACAGGAGGGTTAGATTGGAAGACAACTTCAAGGCCATTGAGTCAAAACATTAACCTACAACAGGCAAGTCCACCACAAACACGACCCAAGTGCTGCACTTACACACAGCCAAGAACACCACAAACACAGGTACCCAACTGCTGCACTTACACACAGCCAAGCACACCACAAACACAGGTACCCAAGTACTACATTTACACACAGCCAAGCACACCACAAACACAGGTACCCAAGTGCTGCACTTACACACAGCCAAGCACACCACAAACACAGGCACCCAAGTGCTGCACTTACACACAGCCAAGCACACCACAAACACAGGCACCCAAGTGCTGCACTTACACACAGCCAAGAACACCACAAACACAGGTACCCAACTGCTGCACTTACACACAGCCAAGCACACCACAAACACAGGTACCCAAGTACTACATTTACACACAGCCAAGCACACCACAAACACAGGTACCCAAGTGCTGCACTTACACACAGCCAAGCACACCACAAACACAGGCACCCAAGTGCTGCACTTACACACA
Source organism: Eubucco bourcierii (assembly GCA_013396675.1). NCBI lineage: Eukaryota > Metazoa > Chordata > Aves > Piciformes > Ramphastidae > Eubucco > Eubucco bourcierii. The sequence continues at coordinate 26,711 of VWZE01024689.1, forward strand.
GCCAAGCACACCACAAACACAGGCACCCAAGTGCTGCACTTACACACAGCCAAGCACACCACAAACACAGGCACCCAAGTGCTGCACTTACACACAGCCAAGCACACCACAAACACAGGCACCCAAGTGCTGCACTTACACACAGCCAAGCACACCACAAACACAGGCACCCAAGTGCTGCACTTACACACAGCCAAGCACACCACAAACACAGGCACCCAAGTGCTGCACTTACACACAGCCAAGCACACCACAAACACAGGCACCCAAGTGCTGCACTTACACACAGCCAAGAACACCACAAACACAGGTACCCAACTGCTGCACTTACACACAGCCAAGCACACNTCCACCACAAAAGGTACCCAAGTGCTGCACTTACACACAGCCAAGCACACCACAAACACAGGTACCCAAGTGCTGCACTTACACACAGCCAAGCACACCACAAACACAGGTACCCAAGTGCTGCACTTACACACAGCCAAGCACACCACAAACACAGGTACCCAAGTGCTGCACTTACACACAGCCAAGCACACCACAAACACAGGTACCCAAGTGCTACATTTACAGATCTCTCAGCACCCCCGGGGACAGCTACCCCACAGCTCCCCTGGGCAGCCTGCTCCAGGGCTCGACAAACCTTTCAGGGTGGAATTTCTCCCTAATGTTCAACCTAAGTCTCCCCTGAGACAACCTGAGGCTGTTCCCTCTTCCCTACCTTGCCCTAAATATTTCTGCATTGATGTGTCCATTCCTGACTCAGCAGAGCTGAGGCTCCAGACCTGATTCAGATTTTGGAGGGCATCACTTCTGGCTATCAGCAACAAAGTAAAATGGTATGGAGCATTTACCTAGAAACTAACACTAATTGTTCTTTAGGTGACACAAAGGCGGTTGTGGGTAATTTTATGTGGCACTGCCAACTTTTATTTCCTATTTTGTTTCACTTCCATTTGCTCTGCCTGTCACTGCAGTAGGTGATGCAGCTACAGGATGCAGATGAGCCTCAGGATGTTAGCTGTTGGTATAGGAAAGATTTCCAGAGCTTTATTGGAATGATTCAGATTCATTTCACATACACAACCTCTACCATAAAACATGGGGGAGGAAAAAAACACAACCCACAACCCAGAATTGTTAAATTAAGAAGAGCTACTTAAATTAAGTAATATCAGCATATCCCATCCCCTCCTCTTTGTGTGGGGAAGGAAGCAAAGGTCTTTAATGCCTTCTAGTACAACCAAGGGGAATGGGCATTGTAAAAAGACACCTGAAAGATGCATTAAGTTTAGTAAAGGTAATAGAGGTTACCCTTGGCAATAAATAAATAAATAAATCCACATCCTGAAATTGAAATTGTATTCATACTTGATTAAAATTAGAGGTAATCATGTCATAGAGTTCTAGAACGGCTCAGGTTGGAAGGGAAAGGACTTCGGAGCTCATCCACTCCACCCTCCCCACCATGCCCAGGGACACCTCTCAGCCACATTCAGCTGCTCAAGGCCTCATCCAGCCTGGCCTGCAACACCCCCAGCAAGGAGGTAGCCACAGCCTCCCTGGGCAGCCTGTGCCACACTCTCACCACCCTCACACTCAGCAGTTTCTTCCTCAGCTCCACTCTAACCCTGCTCTGCCTCAGCTCCAAACCATTGCCCCTTGGCCTGTCTCAGACCCCCTCAGCACAAGTCCCTCTGCAGCCTTCCTGCAGGATCCCTTCAGGCACTGGCAGCAGCTCTGAGCTCCCTCTGGAGCCTTCTCCTCTGCAGCCTGCACCCCCCCAGCTCCCTCAGCCTATACTCACAGCAGAGCTGCTCCAGCCCTTGCAGCATCTTTGTGGCCTCCTCTGGCCTCCCTCCACAGCTCTGTGTCCCCTGCTGGGTCTCTGAGGCTAGATTGCTGATGGGTTTTACACACCTGGGGCATTGGTGCTGTTAGTTACTGTCTGTCTCCAAACAGGAACAGACTACTGCTTCCCCTTCATCAGCTTCCCAAAGCAGAGGTGAAGGCCAGGTAAGGTCTAGGCTCCCAGCACTGCCAGCGAGGAGGCAGAGAGGGCTCCAGCTCCTCTCTCCTGGGAGAGCTCTTGTCTCTGCCAGGACAGCAAGGTGCATGGCAGCCACAGAGGCACAACAGCTGGATGTGGAGCTTCACACCCTCACCAGCACTGCTGACTGCCACTGACCCACTTGGTGGACAGGGAAGGAGACCCTGGTTGGCCTCCAGGCTTCACTCTGCTATATTTAACCAAAGTGCTAATCATTATGATAACAATGGCTCCTGGGAACCAGGACAGAATGGAAAGGAAAGTTGATTTCCCTTGAGAGAATGAGGAACAGCGTCAAGCAGAGCTGTCAAAATTGAGACTTCATCTTTGAAAGGCAAAACCCAGATCTTTATTCCAACACAAATGAGAGCAAGCCAGGGATTAGACTCTGATGTGAAGGCTACCAACAAGACTCCCAATTAAAATGATACCAGCAAAATCCAGCAAGGTGTCAACCAGTAAGACCCAATTGTTCTGCAGAGCCTGGCTGCCTACCAGGCTTAACTATCAGAAAAAATACAACTCTGTCCAAACTCTTTCCCCAGCCTGGTACAGAGGACTTTCAAGGGACCAGTATTATTTTGAGTGACTTTTTACAGCGTATAATGCTCTCTGAAGTGCCTTTATTGCTTCATTCTGGGCTTTAATAAATTGAGGATCAGAGATTTACTTTCTTTCAAGCAGTACCTCCCGAAGCCCTTCCAGCACTCAGTAGGCCAGACCCAGTGCTGGCTGTCACAGTCTGCTTTCCCTGACCTGAATAGCTCGGATTCAGCGCTCCCTAATGACCCTCTCCCACCAAACGCTTCGCCTGTTGACAGCGGGCGGCGCTTTGCAACAAAGAGAAGCACAGGTCGAGGAGGAGAAGTGTGGGCCTGCGCCCCTCCACGCTTTGCTGGCCACCAAACTTCTCTGCCTCCTGCACACAAAGAGCAGTGCCAGAGAAAGCCTGGCCACTCGGATGGCGGCAGAAGCAGGGCTGCACTGAGGCCGCTATTGCCGCTAATGAGGATACACCACTGCGCTTCTGGCGCTGCCTCTGCTCTGCCATTCGGGCAGCCTGGGGAACTCAGATCTGCGTTGTCAAACGTCTAGAAGGCAGCACAGGAAGGTCATGGAGTACCATTAGGCAGGCTGGTGAAGTCAGGAGGAGGAAGATTGTTTAGCGAACAGTGAGCATGCAGATTCCTTCTGCCCGTAGCAAAGTGAGTCTCTGACACAGCGAACTGCTGCTGTCCGAAAAACAAAGGCAGGCTCCAGCGCTCCACCCAGGTAGCTGGAGCTGCAGTTTATTAGAGCTTCCCACAGCCCAGGCAGTGTAAAGGGATGACTTAAGGAAGCTTTCAGAGCAGTGTCACCACTTTCCGTGAGCACCCTGAGATACGGCGGAGGGATGCAGCCAGAGCCAGGCGATTGGAGAGGCTTCCAGCACAGCACAACCCCTGCCGTTTAAAACATGGCAATCATAGCTTCCCCATTTCAGATGGCTCTCTGCTCGGTATTTCATCTCCTACATATGGAAAATTTATAGTTGCTCTTGAAAATGTTTCTGAAAACTCCACAGAACTCACTATCAACTTTCTGGATAAAACAGCTCACAGTAAAAAATCTCTACCCAGTGCCAGTATCAGGGCTTGGTGTGGGAAAGCAGGGCTGCCAGAGACAGCCACTGGCACACGGCTCAGCCACTGGCACACAGCTCAGACACAGTCAGCACCAAGGAAATGACCCACAGGAGGGAAGGCAAATAAGAAGGACAGAGTGTACTGTCTTGCACCTGGTAGACAGCACCCAGTGAAGGCTGGGGGCTGAGCTGTTGGAGAGCAGTTCTGGGGTAAAGGAACTGGGAGTGCTGGTACACAACAGGGTGCCCATGAGCCAGCAATGTGCCCTTAGGGGCAAGAAGGCCAAGGGCACCCTGGAGTGCATTAGAAGGGCTGTGCAGAGTAGGTCCAGAGAGGTTCTCCTGCTCCTCTGCTCTGTCCTGCTAAAATCTGGAATACTGTGTCCAGTTCTGGGCCCCTCCATTCAAGAAGGAGCTCAGGGAACTGCTGGAGAGAGCCCAGCCCAGAGCCCCCAAACTGCTGCAGGCAGTGAACATCTCCTGTGAGGCCAGGCTGAGGGAGCTGGGGCTGGCAGCTGGCAGCAGAGGAGCCTGAGGGCTGCCCTCAGTGCTGTGCTAAAGATGTGCAGGGCAGTGTGGGCAGGACTCAGCCAGGCTGTGCCCAGGGGTGGCCAAGGGCAGCACAAGGGGCACTGGGGGCAAGCTGGAGCAGAGGAGGTGCCAGGGGAAGAGGAGGGGAAACTTTGTCCCTGGGAGGGTGTTGGAGGCCTGGAGCAGGCTGCCCAGAGAGGTTGTGGAGTCTCCTTCTCTGGAGCCTTTCCAAGCCCACCTGGCTGTGTTCTGTGTGCCCTGCCCTGGGGGATGCTGCTGTGGCAGGAAGATGGGACTGGGTGATTTTTTGAGGTCCATTCCCACCCCTACTACTCTGTGACTCTGTCAAATAGGAAGCACCAAATGAGCCAAAGGAGGCATAAGCATGTGGGAAAGGCTACAGCAAGCTCAGTATGGCTGTTGTCAGTGAAAGAGTAAGACAGGAGGCACAGCTGCCCAAGTACTGCTGTATCAGGCAGGTTGATGGACTAACATAGGGGACTACTGAACCCTGTGGACTACAAAAGTATGGCCATTTATGTCTATAATATGATTCAGAACTGAACAAGATAGTGAAAGAATGCCACAAATCCATAGGTAAGTTCCTGACTCTCACAGCTGTGCCTGTGCTGCCCAGAGGGACATGGCCAATGCTGACCACATTGAGAAGCCAGCAGCTGTGAGAGGCATTTTGCCTTTGATTCACTTTCAGTTCACATCCAATTATTTAGACTCTTTCTTCCAAGATGGAGTACAGCAAATTTAAAAGGTGAATACTGATAAAATTCTGTAGAGAAACAACTGAAAACTGGGGGGGGAATAGTAGACCGCCAGAAAACTCAGTGGAAGGGAGGTGGTGAGATGAGAAGCTGAGCCCAACAATCAACAGCTGATGTATTTTCATGACCTCCCATCCCCCACAAGATTGACTGCAGCCCTGCATGAAGTTATTTTTCTTCACTCTTTAATGAAATAACATTCAAAAAAGCCCTTCAAGAAGAACAACTGGCAGCAGCTGCAGTATTCCTTAAAAATTTTACAAGGAGAGATGACCTGATTGAAAAATGCTGGTCAGCAAGGATGCCTTTGTCCCTGCTCTTTTTCTTTTTTGTTTTTTTTTTTTTTCCCCCTGAATAAGAGAAGTGTTCCCTGACTGAGAAAAGAGTGGGCAGGAAACATCTTCTCCTAATCACTCTCAGGTAACAGCCCCAGCTGAGCTCTCCCCAGTAACAAGCTTTCTATTTTCTTTTAAAGAAAGGGAGGCAGACCTCATTTAGAGCATTTAGAGGTTGGATGTTTTTTTGCTTCCCCCTCCCCCCCTCCCCTCAACTCTTGAATACAAAACACTGTAAAAATTGGCAAAGTGATGCTGCAGAAGCTCCTCATGGCTATATTGGGTTTGTTGTGCAGAAGAATCACAGAAGGTTAGGAGCTGGAGGGGACTTCCAGAGATCATCCAGTTCAACCCCTGCCAGAGCAGCATCCCCCAGGGCAGGGCACACAGAACACAGCCAGGTGGGCTTGGAAAGGCTCCAGAGAAGGAGACTCCACAACCTCTCTGGGCAGCCGGCTCCAGGCCTCCAACACCCTCCCAGAGACAAAGTTTCCCCTCCTCTTCCCCTGGTACCTCCTCTGCTCCAGCTTGCCCCCAGTGCCCCTTGTGCTGCCCTTGGCCACCCCTGGGCACAGCCTGGCTGGGTCCTGCCCACACTGCCCTGCACATCTTTAGCACAGCACTGAGGGCAGCCCTCAGGCTCCTCTGCTGCCAGCTGCCAGCCCCAGCTCCCTCAGCCTGGCCTCACAGGAGATGAACTCAGTTCCTCTTCTGCAGGACCTGTAGCTGTCCTCGGGCTCTTTTCAAACTGGCCTCTATTCCTAATTCTGCAGTGAGTATTAACAAACCTGTACCTTGGTCTGCTCTAACCTCTTTGAAATCAATCACCAAAGCATTTCAGAAGACAGGATTAACAGAATTCAACCCCGATTTTAAATAATAAGAGTTAAGACAGCCAGGGACATCACTTGGGCTACTTCCCCTTGACCCCGACAAGGAAGGACACCAACAGAGCCTGGGTTAAGTTGGATTTCATAACTTAATGAATGGAACCTGTGAGTGAGAAAGGAAAGGTGTTAATAACATCAAGTACAAGGGGGATTAGAATTTCTTTCCCTGCATGGGACTAGAGTGGCCAAAGGCTATGGTTCAGAATATTAACACTAAAAGATGCTGATAAAAGAGCTTAGTATGTTCAGTAGCTGTGCACAAACACAAGCGTCATTTCCACACCGAGCTCAGAATCAACACAGAGAATTACTCCCTCACAGAAGGTTGTCAATGTCACCAAGGAAAGCTCTGTCTCAGAACTCAGAGTCTTTATCCCTTGCCAATACATCTCCCACTCCCTTCCCTCTGTGACATCTCCTTCTGGCTATGAATATCATCTTCCTAGTCCTGGTCTTCCTCCACTGCACATCAAGTTCCATAGAATCCCAGAATGGCTCAGGTTGGAAGGGACCTCAGAGCTCATCTGCTCCACCCTCCCCACCATGCCCAGGGACATCTCTCAGCCACACTCAGCTGCTCAAGGAACCATCCAGTCTGGCCTGCAACACCCCCAGCAAGGAGGCAGCCACAGCCACAGCCTCCCTGGGCAGCCTGTGCCACACTCTCACCACCCTCACACTCAGCAACTTCTTCTTTAGCTCCACTCTAACCCTGCTCTGCCTCAGCTCCAAACCACTGCCCCTTGGGCTGTCTCCAAACACCCTCAGCACAAGTTCCTCTGCAGATTTGAACTGAACTAAAGAAGAACTAATGTGGCAAAGAATCCCACAGAAATATTACACAAACAAAATCCACTTGTAAGAGCAAGAAATAAGAAAATGAGATATTAAAGTAGGATGAGAGACTGAGTGGGTACCTACAAAAAGTAAAACAAGCAGAGATAACAAAGAGCAATGAACTGCAGCAGGCAGAAGTAAGATCTCAGACAGAGAGCAGAGGAGAAGGAAAGGCCTAGAGGCTTCCTAGGTGACGGCCTCAGAAAAGAACAACATGGAAGAAAGCAGTTCTATGCTCTGCTGTTCTTTCAGTATCATGAGTGATATTCTGCTCTCAGCTATGCATGCCCTTTCCTGAAACATCCTTTGGTTTTTTAGCAGAAATTCTTATGGGCAATAATCCATAGAATTTTTTTTTCCCCACTCCAACCCAGTTTTCATCTATTTCAAAACCTCTGCTTCTAAGTAAAAGGTGATCCTTCTCAAGTGTACTCTGGGGTCTTCAGGGCATCCAAACCAACAGCATTCCTCAGATCACTGAATTATCCTGCTGCCTGATGGGGTCCTGCCCTTCAGTGGCAGCCACTGCAACAGCTCCCGAATCACAGAACCAAAGAATGGCAGGGGTTGGAAGGCACCTCCAGGGGTCATCCAGTCCAACCCCCCTGCCAGGGCAGTATCACCCAGGGCAGGGCACACAGGAGCACACCCAGGTGGGGCTTGGGAAGTCCCCAGAGAAGGAGACTCCACAACCTCTCTGGGCAGGCTGCTCCAGGGCTCTGGCACCCTCACCACACAGAAGTGTCTCCTCGTGTTGAGGTGGAACCTGCTGGGTTCCAGCTTATGCCTGTTGTTCCCTGGCCTGTCACTGGGCACCACCAAACAGAGCCTGGCACCTTCATCCTGACACCCACCCCCCACATATTCACAGACACTGATCAGATCACCTCTCAGCATTCTCCTCTCCAGACTAGACAGCCCCAGGGCTCTCAGCCTTTCTTCATAGCAGAGATGATCAAAGATCACATTCTGTGCTTCTGTCCTCCACAACCGCCCTGAAGCTGTTCAGGACGAGGATGGATGAGGCCTTGAGTGACCTGTTGAAGTGGGAGGTGTCCCTGCCTATGGTGGGGGTTGGAATTGGCTGAGCTTTAAGATCCCTTCCAACCTAACCCATTCTGTGAGTCTATGACTGAGATGGTTTTGCTCTCTGTTAGAACACCCTGCCCTCCAAGTCTGGGATGGGAAGACGGCATCTACCGTCGAGCAGCCAGTGTCAGCTGGAATGCTGTCAGATTGTCAGAACCCTAAGAAGAAATGAGAAGCTGGACAGGTAGAGTCTGTTAGGAGTGGGAGGGAAAGAGATCTAGAGGAGAGAAAGGACAGCTTGAACAGGCAGACAAGAATACACCTGGCAGAAGTCACATTTTCTGTACATGCAATGACTGCGGTGTCCTGATAGCTGCCTCTCGACGAGCTGAGCACATCACAAAGAACATAAAGAACCCTCACAGCATCTCCATTCTTTGGATCTGCAGGTCTGGGGCAGCAGAAACGCTCTGCATGACAGCTCTGTTCCTCTGGGAGCTGCGCGGAAGGCAAGCCTGCAGAGAGCAGCAAATTGGCACGGACAGGGAGCGGTGCTGAGCCCACCTGTAGAGGCACAGAAGTTGCACAATGCAGATGGAGCCGAGCCCCACAGCTCCTGCAGAGCAGCTCTCGCCTGCAGCCCGCTGACGACTGTCACTCATCTCCGTGAGAGCTGTTCTGCTCCTCGGTGCAAGCTGGTCCTGTTTTTCCCCTGCGCGTTTCAGGCACGCTGAACGCCAAGTCCTTCCCTGCCTGGCTACCGCGCTCGGCAGCCTTCCACACCCTCCCCTTTGTCTGTGCACTTGGGTCTTTCTTCACTGATGCCATTAGCTCTGGCACAGGCTCGAACCCTGCTTTCCTAACACCTTGCTTAGTTTTGATTAGAGGCCTTTTATGCAGAGTACAATTTCTCTAAATAGGAACATTTGTATTTCACACTCGATACACACTGCAGCCCTGGAAAGACTGAAAAGCTCTGCCCTGCCCAAGAAGCAGCAGGCAGTCCTGTGCTGACCACATCTATTATTTTTAAACAGTTAAAAATGAATGGTTTCGTGCAGGGGAGAAGGAAAACAGTTCCCTGCAAGTCTGATTGTGAAACACTACAGAAAATTAGAGGAGAATGGGAATTGGACAAGATCATATACATAGAACAAACAATCAGTTGTTAGTCTTGTTTATCACAGAATAGTAAGGGCTGGAAAGGACCTCCAGAAATCATCTAGTCCAACTTCCCCTGCCAGAGCAGCATCACCCTGGGCAGGGCACACAGCAACACAGCCAGGTAGGGTTGGAAAGTCCCCAGAGAAGGAGACTCCACAACCTCTCGGGGCAGCCTGCTCCAGGCCTCCAACACTCTCCACACAGAAGTGTCTCCTTGTGTTGAGGTGGAACCTGCTGGGTTCCAGCTTGTGCCTGTTGTTTCCTGTCCTGTCACTGGGCACCACCAAACAGAGCCTGGAGCCTTCATCCTGACACCCACCCCTCAAATGTTTATAGACATGGATCAGATCCCCTCTCAGCCTTCTCCTCTCCAGACTAGGCAGCCTCAGGGCCTCAGACTTTCTTCATAGCAGAGATGTTATGTTATAGGCACTGGAACAGGTTGCCCAGGGAGGTTGTGGATGCTCCCTCCCTGGATGTGTTCAAGGCCAGATTGGATGAGGCCTTGAGTAACCTGTGCTAGTGGGAGGTGTCCCTGCCTATGGCAAGGGGTTGGAACTAGATGATCCTTGAGGTCCCTTCCAACCTTACTATTCTATTCTATGTTCTAGTTCCTTCACCATCCTCATAGCTCTGCATTGGACTCCCTCCAGCATGTCCCTGCCCCTCTTGAATTGAGTAACTTAAAACTGGACACATCATTGCAGGTGTGATCTCAGCAGGGCAGAGCAGAGGGGGAAGAGAATCTTCCCAGACCTATATTGCTAATAAATGATGAATTAGCACAGAAGAGACTCCATAATGACAAGCTGCTTAAAGCTAAGCCAGGTGAGGCAATATTTGCCTGCTCCTTGTGCGATTCCTGAAAGAACAGAATCATAGCATCCTCAAGACTGGAAATTACCTCTAATATCATCAAGTCCAACCTTCTACCTTGTGCAGCCAGCTCAGGTGCAGGCAGGGTAAGATGGGTGCTGAGATGCGATTGAACCAGAAGAGCTGCAGCCTATACAGGCTGATATTTGTCAGTGGGTTCCAAACCAGGAAGGGTAAATCACTAAATTCATAGAACCACAGAATGACTCAGGTTGGAAGGGACCTCAGAGTCCATCCCCTCCACTCTCCCCACCATGCCCAGGGACACCTCTCAGCCACACTCAGCTGCTCAAGGAACCATCCAGCCTGGCCTGCAACACCCCCAGCAAGGAGGCAGCCACAGCCTCCCTGGGCAGCCTGTGCCACACTCTCACCACCCTCACACTCAACAACTTCTTCCTCAGCTCCACTCTAACCCTGCTCTGCCTCAGCTCCAAACCACTGCCCCTTGGCCTGTCCCAGACCCCCTCAGCACAAGTCCCTCTGCAGCCTTCCTGCAGGATCCCTTCAGATCAGGCATTGGCAGGCAGTTCTGAGGTGCCCCTGGAGCCTTCTCTGCAGGCTGCACCCCACCAGCTCCCCCAGCCTGTGCTGCCACCCCAATAGCTGCATTACACAGCTCTGTGCTTAAGTGGTTTTTGAGCATAAAAACCTGCAGTAAAACCATTCCCCATACTGCTAGTGCCCCAGGTTACAATTCTTTTTGCTCTAAAATATTCTGCTTATGTTTTTTTCCCTTGTGGCATTTTTATTTTTACTTCTAGTGTCACAAGAACAAGTATCTTCTATTATAAATATCTTCTATTCCTGTTGTTGGTTATAGGGTGGCATTTTGGTTTGAGATTCACTAATTACATTCTGGTCACAACCTTTAAGGTCATTGCATGCATATCTCTTGACTGTGGTGGTTAGTGTGGGAAACTCCCAAGCAGAGAAGAAACTTCCCTGCCAAAGGATATCGTAACTCATTACCTCCATGTCTATAGGGTTTAGTCCATACTTGGACACCAATGAACACCTTTAAAAAATAATTCTGCAGAGCAAATATGTTTAAGTGTGCAATGTGTGCTACCCTGTGGCTACTCAGCACAAACATAACCCTATTCAGGAACTATTACATTTTGTCAGTAAGTAAGGACAGAATTCCCTATCACTGTAATTTGTCTCCTCTTGGTGATGCATGAACAGATCCATTTCTCTTACTGGCTCACACTGAGCCAGTAGATATGAGCCTCTATTTAAAAGAGCAGCAGGTAGCTCTAATTGGCTGCATTGCACGCAGGCAGGGGACAGATCTCACAGCTAAACAGATCCCACTTTTACAACTTGGATTCCAGAGCAAACCCAGCAGTGTGTCCTGTGCTGCAGCCACAGGAGAGTGGGCAGCAGGGCAGGAGAGGGCATCCTGCCCTTTGGCTCGGCTCTGCTCAGACCTCACTTCCAATCCTGCCTCCAGTGCTGCTGTCCTCAGCAGAAGGAGGACACAGAGCTGTGGAGGGAGGCCAGAGGAGGCCACAGAGATGCTGCAAGGGCTGGAGCAGCTCTGCTGTGAGCACAGGCTGAGGGAGCTGGGGGGGTGCAGCCTGCAGAGGAGAAGGCTCCAAGGGGACCTCAGAGCTGCTGCCAGTGCCTGAAGGGATCCTGCAGGAAGGCTGCAGAGGGACTTGTGCTGAGGGGGTCTGAGACAGGCCAAGGGGCAATGGTTTGGAGCTGAGGCAGAGCAGGGTGAGAGTGGAGCTGAGGAAGAAGTTGCTGAGTGTGAGGGTGGTGAGAGTGTGGCACAGGCTGCCCAGGGAGGCTGTGGCTGCCTCCTTGCTGGGGGTGTTGCAGGCCAGGCTGGATGGTTCCTTGAGCAGCTGAGTGTGGCTGAGAGGTGTCCCTGGGCATGGTGGGGAGNCTGACAGTGCTACATAGACTGAATCTACACTTTAAAATTCTCTTCCACTTGCCTAGGTGTTTGCTGCAAGCTTCATTAGAGTTTACACTGAGTGAGAAAATATCATTTTTATCCTCTTCCTAGATGGATTGATATGAAATTGAATTGTTCCTTATCCTCTTCCTATATGTATTGATGCTAAAGTTAATTATTCCTTATCCTCTCCCTATATGTATTGATACCAAATTTAATTATTTCTTATCCTCTTCCTACATGTATTGATATTAAATTTAATTATTTCTTTTCCTATATGTATTGATACTAAGCTTAATTATTTCTAATCCTCTTCCTATATATATTGACACCAAATTGAATTATTTCTTATCCTCTCCCTATATGTACTGACACTAAATTTATTTTTTCCTGTATGTATTGATAGTAAATTTAAGTATTTCTTACCCTCTTCCTATATGTATTGATACTAAATTGAATTATTTCTTATCCTCTTCCTATATTTATTCATACTAAATTGAATTGTTTCTTATCCTCTTCCTATATGTATTGATGCTAAATTTAATTATATTAAAATCTCCTTTCTAGATTTATCTTTGTAGCTCAGAAACTTTGCCCAAACTCTTAATTAAGACCAGAGATGAATGTGTAAAAGAGGAAGGAAGGCAACCAGAAGAAACCCCTGTGGGAAAGCAGACAAGGTGCATATTTCCTTTCCTCTCTCCTTTCTTCCCAGTCAGAGAGACTAGAAGAACACTGTGACACCAGAGGAAAGCACAGGAGGACAGAGCCCTCCCCACTGCTGTGGCTCTCTCAGGGTGGGACAGCAGCTCCTGCATTTGCAGTTCATGTCCCTGTGCTGGATGAATTCCTCTGGTGACTCTTTAGCAAGATCTTCTTTTATATTTAAAAAAAGGATAATAAAATCCACAGCCAAACAGCAGCTTTGCTAAAGTCCACAGAAATTTACAGATCATCCTGTTGGGTTTGGGTTTTTTTCCCCTCTGGCTCACAGTAAGCAGCAGGCTGGAGAAATGAGGCTCCATAGCAAAACCACTCCAGGATATTCACTTTTCCAGCTGCTGAACTTCCTGCCCATACATTACAATCTGGAGGAAAGTGACTTCTTTAACGCTTACACTTCATTTGCAAAGGGAAATGGTGGAGGGCTCATCAAAATTGCACTGCAGGGAGCAATCCTTAACCAAAAAAAAGAAAAAAAGAGATGACCAGAAGAGGTAACATAAATATTTCATCTCTAACATCTCAGACTGATACAGAACTCTGTGAGTAGATCACGTAATTGTTAAGAGTGCTTTAGAAATAAGGAATGGATTACTCAGCAGCACTGTGCTCATAAGATAGGAGTAAAAATACCTCCCCACCCTTACATCAAACCCCAGAAATTGGTTTGTGTTTGATAGCAATTAGCAGGCAGAGCTACAGGATCCCATCCTACTTGTCCAGAAGTGGTCACTGCCACTTGGGAGTGTTCCAGGGACCTTCAGTACCTCTGTACTGGTTCTGGTAGATTACTGGATGGGAAACAAATAATGAGTATTTGATCAATTCCTGTTTTAACTGAACATTAATCGTGCATTTTGCCCAACTCTTTGGCAGCTACACTAAACTCAAATCCATGCTGGAGTTCTGCTGAGCGTGCCTAATCAATAATGCTGGCTAATTAAACTCCCAACTTTTATGCATATTTAATTCTCCACTTTTATTTTGGCAGCGTCAAATTCCATCAAGCTTCAACTACTAAACATTTGCATCTAGCCAGGTGCTTGGGATGCACCTGGAGTTCCAAAGCCCTGCAACTCTAAATTAAACAAAAGGCATTGCCTGAACTCCTTTGGAACGTGAAAGGCAGAGATCAACCTTGTGCCTCGCCTTAGGAAGGGCAGCCCTTAGGAGAGTCTGACACCAATGCTCGGGGCACGGCAAATGCAAGCCCTGGCACATCTCTGCTGATGTACAACATCTGCTCCTCTGCTCCCCACTGCTGAGACCCCACCTGCAGTACTGCCTTCAGTTCTGGAGCCTCGGGGACAGGAGGGATGTGGAGGTGCTGGAAGGTGTCCAGAGCAAGGTCA
>VWZE01024689.1:41060-57749 GCA_013396675.1 Eubucco bourcierii
GTGTGGGACTGGCTGATCCTTGTGGTTCCTTCCAACCCTGCCTGATTCTAGGATTCTATGACTAACTCTGCCTCTCCCCACCCTGCAGCAGCCACAAGGTAACACACTGCTTTTGCCAGCACTTAGGGACAGAGGCTCTTTGGAACTAGAGTCAAAATTCTCTGTGAACTTACCCTCCAAAATCTATTCCTATGGGATTTCTCCTCTGTGTCCCTGGGGGTGTTGCAGGCCAGGCAGGATGAGGCCTTGGGCAGTTGAGTCTGGCTGAGAGGTGTCCCTGGGCATGGTGGGGAGGGTGGAGGGGATGAGCTCTGAGCTCCCTGCCAGCCTGAGCCATGCTGTGGTGCTGTGACCAGATGATTTGGAACATCCACCCAATCTGTGTGTATGTCCTCAGGCTGCATGCACAGGTGCCAGAACTGTATTTTTCCTTACTGATCTGAGAGTACTGTACAAAAGAATCCCCTGAAGAGGGCCATGCCTGCACTGCTGCACCTCCCACAATCTCTCTCCTTTTGCTGCTGCTTCCTTAGCTCTGATTCCATTGAGCTTCTATCAGGTAAAAATAAAACATTTAGTCTTTCAAAGCTTATTGCTTATTCAATATCTACATCATCAGATCATCATCATCCCAGAATGGTTCAGGCTGGAAGGGAGCTCAGAGCTCATCCCCTCCACCCTCCCCACCATGCCCAGGGACACCTCTCAGCCACACTCAGTTGCTCAAGGTCTCATCCAGCCTGGCCTGCAACACCCCCAGCAAGGAGGCAGCCACAGCCTCCCTGGGCAGCCTGTGCCACACTCTCACCACCCTCACACTCAACAACTTCTTCCTCAGCTCCACTCTCACCCTGCTCTGCCTCAGCTCCAAACCATTGCCCCTTGGCCTGTCTCAGACCCCCTCAGCACAAGTCCCTCTGCAGCCTTCCTGCAGGATCCCTTCAGGCACTGGCAGCAGCTCTGAGCTCCCCCTGGAGCCTTCTCCTCTGCAGCCTGCACCCCCCCAGCTCCCTCAGCCTGTGCTCACAGCAGAGCTGCTCCAGCCCTTGCAGCATCTCTGTGGCCTCCTCTGGCCTCCCTCCACAGCTCTGTGTCCTACTTCTGCTGGGGACAAAGAAGAAAGACCAGAAGGAGACAACAAAGTGCTTGGTGCAGAGTAGTGGCAGGAGTCCCACTGCTGCTGTAGATGTGCCCAAGCAGCAGCACCTCCCATACACAGGATTACATCAACCACAGCAGGGTCTGGTACGTTTGACAGCAGCTGAAGAAAAAAACTGAGTTGCAGGATGAGTGGGAGATGGAATTTTCCTCAAAAAGTTTGTTCTCTGGCTTATCTTTACATATCCACAGAAAACATTTGCTGTGCAATTTGAAATAAAACAACAACAGCAAAGCAAAACTGAAAATAAATAAATAAAGATTAAAGGTATTACAGCAATGGTTTCCAATCTGCCTTTGACCACTGAATTCAATAAACTGCTTTATCTGAAGTTAGAGAAAAAATGGTTTTGACAACCAATAATAAAACTGTTGTGTTAATAGGACTTGGATCTGAAGGATGAATTTTGCTGACCTCACCTTGAGCTTTTTTACTTAAGCAGCATTCAGCAAATGTGGTTGTGGAGGAGAGGAACTGATGTGGACCTGTTGGCCTCACTGCTGGTTGGACTACCCTTTTCTTCTAGGAGGCACAATAGAATCCAGGGCACAGCTAATGGCCACCTCTGCTTCCTGCAGGCCTCCTTGCAGCCAACTTGTGCTGCTGTCTGTTACACACATCAGATGTGTTGCAGCAGAGAAGCTGAAATTCACAGCTTTCAGGGGAAATTCAGCAATCTGCTAACGAAAATTAACAACGTTTGCATTTTGCAGGGGATGAGCTACAGCTGACGGGAGGAAGGCTTTCATGATTGGTAAGAGTCTCAAGGCATACAGCAAAGTATTTTTCAAAACACCTCTCAGTTATGGCTCATTTACCAGGAGGAGTAGGATGGAGCCAGAGCCTGCATGAGGCAACAGTAAGCAGCTCTGGGAGCAATCCTGAGGGCTGCTACTGTCCACTCTGCCCAACTCATGCCGAATGGAGGAGCACTGCACTCCAGCTCAGAGCCAGCTGCCACCAGCTCCTCAGGGGCCTTCCACAAGCCCTCCCTGAGCCCAAGGAGGACACTGCACAGCATGGGGCTGGGTCCATCGAGCTCCACCTATCAGCTTGAGTGCTCTCATCAACTCTGAAGGAGGTTGTGGAGTCCTCAGCTGTAAGTTTAAGACATTTGCTAAGGACTTCTCTGAGGCTTTTCTTGTTACAATCATGGGCTGGGTTGGAGGGAACCTCCAGAAGTCATCCAGCCTAACCCTGCTGCAGTCAGCAGGACATTTTGTATAGATCAGGCTGCTCAGAGCCTGGGCCAGCCTGACCTTGAATACCTCCAGGGATGGGGTCTTAACCACCTCCCTGGGCAACTTGTTGCGGTGTTGCAGCACCCTCCTGGTGCAGAACTTGTTCCTCACATCCAATCTCAATCTGCTCTGCTCTCCTTTCAAACCACTGCCTTGCTCCTGTCCTTTGCAAACAGTCCCTCCACAGCCTGTTTGTAGCCCCTTCAGGTACTGTAAGGCACCTCTAAGCTCTCCCTGCACCCTTCTCTTGGCCAGACTGAACACCTCCAGCTCCCTCAGCCCCATCATTAACTGTATTAGCAGGAGATAAAAGCCAAGATTGTGACCATGATATTACAGAAGAAAAAAAGCTTGAAGTGCTGTGAAGGGGAAGAAAGTAGGCAGGAAGAGATCCAGATGCAGCATCACTCCAGAAGATGCTAAGCTTCCCACCACAGACAGACCACTGCACCAAACTCCTTCCCAGCATGATTCCCAAGCATTGACTCCTGCCTGATCCCAGATCCTCAGCCAGATGGACCTTTGCAGGGAATTTCTTTTGGGGCCAGAATTAAAGTTTCTCCTTTTGCTTTGTAATCCCCTCCTTATCTTCACCTTTCCAGTCCCAGCAGGCAGAGCTATTGAATTAGCCAATAAAGGCCAAGTATTAAAGCTATTATGTCTGCACTTCTGAAGTTACACTTGAGAATAGAAGGCTTGGAAGAAATTCTGCTTGATTTTTAGGGGGAGAAAAGGCTTATTTATAATAAGTTACAGATGTAACTAGATTAAAAATAAAATAAAAAAACCACCCAACCATAGCAGCTGAAAAGCAAACTGGAGCAATACTTCATTCAGCAAGGAATGGGCACTTGCAATATCTGAATGTGGCATTAAAATGCTTCTGAAATACTCAACTTACAAAGTGCAGCTACTGGTAAGGGAAAAGAATTATCTGGGACCAAAAGAATCCCCAAGCCTAACATCACTGAATCTTTGCACAAGATTTTGCAGACTCATGAACCTGGAAGGCTTCTTTGGCTGCATCACCAAATCTGCCTTCCTCTTCTAACTCAGATTCAGGGCATGAGGTTCAGATGTGACAGTTTGTGTTTGAAAAGGGTGACTGCAGCAAACTGTTTGCTCTCCTAGGCCAGATCAGTGCATGACACTGCTCAGTGTGCCCTCACCTGCCATGGAGTCACAGAGCTGAAGGGCTTGGAAGGCACCTCCAGAGAGCATCCAGTCCAAGCCCCTGCCAGAGCAGCATCCCCCAGGGCAGGGCACACAGAACACAGCCAGGTGGGCTTGGAAAGGCTCCAGAGACTCCACAACCTCTCTGGGCAGCCTGCTCCAGGCCTCCGACACCCTCCCAGGGACAAAGTTTCCCCTCCTCTTCCCCTGGCACCTCCTCTGCTCCAGCTTGCCCCTTGTGCTGCCCTTGGCCACCTCTGGGCACAGCCTGGCTGGGTCCTGCCCACACTGCCCTGCACATCTTTAGCACAGCACTGAGGGCAGCCCTCAGGCTCCTCTGCTGCCAGCTGCCAGCCCCAGCTCCCTCAGCCTGGCCTCACAGGAGATGTTCACTGCCTGCAGCAGCTTGGGGGCTCTGGGCTGGGCTCTCTCCAGCAGTTCTCTGAGCTCCTTCTTAATGGAAGGGCCCAGAACTGGACACAGTATTGCAGATGTGGCCTCAGAAGGCAAGAGCAGAGGGGCAGGAGAACCTCTCTGGCATCTACTAACCAAGGCCTTCTAAAGCACCCCAGGGTGCCCGTGGCCTTCTTGCCCCCAAGGCCACATTGCTGGCTCATGAGCACCCTGTTGCCCACCAGGACCACAAAGTACATGACAAAGTGCATGACAAAGCAAGCCCTGCCCAAGCCATTCCCCCTCCTGCTCTCCGTGCAGGTTTACAGCCTGCTTTGACCACAGAGCTCTTTCTGCACAGGGCTGCACAACCACCACTGCAAGGCAACATCTAACAAGAGCACTGTGGCTTATAAACCCTAACAAACAAGCTGTATTCTAATCCTGTCATCTAAAAGCAATCCTCCCAGGTGGCTCATGAAGACCAAGATAACTGATATTTGTGGGGCAGAAAAGCTGAGAGAAAGTGCAGCATTTTATTGGTGATCTGAAAAAGTCATCAGCAGCCTGGGAGCTTTATCCTAACATGCACAGCATCCTGAACTGCACTGCCACCAGCCCTCCAAACATCACCCAGCCAAAACCATACTAACTTTGGCTTCTGACAGGCTTCTACAGCTCCATGCTGAGTTCACTGGGCCTAATCTAACACTACTTTTGCTGATAAGCCAGTAAATAGCACAGATTTAACTCACAGCAGTCATAGAAGATGGAAGCAACCCCAGAGATCATCTCCTCCAAGCACCCTGCCATGGGCAGAGAACTAGACCAGCTTGCTCAATACTAAATACTACTGATACTAAATTTAGTAGCAATACATATAGGAAGAGGAGAAGAAATACCTAAATTTAGTATCAATACATAGAGGAAGAGGATAAGAAATAATTCAATTTGGTATCAACACATATAATAGGGAGAGGATAAGGAATAATTAACTTTAGCATCAATACATATAGGAAGAGGATAAGGAATAATTCAATTTCATATCAATCCATCTAGGAAGAGGATAAAAATGATATTTTCTCACTCAGTGTAAACTCTAATGAAGCTTGCAGCAAACACCTAGGCAAGTGGAAGAGAATTTTAAAGTGTAGATTCAGTCTATGTAGCACTGTCAGGCTTGATCCAAAAGCAACATGAAAGTAACTTTATCACTTACCCACAAGAATGTTTGTATTTCATTAACATCAGATGTGTTAATTAACACTTTAACAGCTTAATTTTTAGGAGAGCCAATAAGCATCATCAGACAGGACCAACTTAGAATCATACAACCACAGAATAGCTCAGGTTGGAAGGGAGCTCAGAGCTCATCCCCTCCACCCTCCCCACCATGCCCAGGGACACCTCTCAGCCACACTCAGCTGCTCAAGGCCTCATCCAGCCTGGCCTGCAACACCCCCAGCAAGGAGGCAGCCACAGCCTCCCTGGGCAGCCTGTGCCACACTCTCACCACCCTCACACTCAGCAACTTCTTCCTCAGCTCCACTCTAACCCTGCTCTGCCTCAGCTCCAAACCATTGCCCCATGGCCTGTCTCAGACCCCCTCAGCACAAGTCCCTCTGCAGCCTTCCTGCAGGATCCCAGTATTGCCTCAGACTGTGCTGGTGGAAATCGACAGTGCTAAGGATTAAAGTAACAGGAAAATGACTCTCACAGGCACGTGGCTTGTACCAAACTGCTTTTCTCCTTCCTCTCCTCACAGAACAATTAATTCCTTGTTAAAAAGACTGAACACAGCCCCAAGAAAGGGATGAATGTGCACGCACAAAGAGCTGTGGGTTGCAGTCAGGAGGAACGCCACAGCCTTGGCAAACAAGAGCATGTGGTGGAGAAATGCAAGAAGGCAATAGGAGCTGCAGGGCCAGGGAGGTGAGAAGGGAGCCTCTTCCTCTGCTTACTCCAGAGTGCTGACCTCAGTGAAAGGAAACGTCCCTTTCCCAACGTTTCAGACCGACCTGGCTTCCAGCTGCACTCTTTGGTGGTTTTTTTTTGTAAGACAGGAGAAGAGCATTTAGGGCACGTGAAACAAACACCCTTGGGCTTCAGGGAAGAGCAGAGTCACTAAAACTCTCCGGTTTCCTACTCAGCTCTGGCCCTAAGAACTAACAACAAGAAGAAACAAGCAGGACCTTGGCCAAAGCCATGACCACTCTTAGCCTCTATGATGGGAAAGGTCCCAAGGATGTATTAACACTGGGCTGAAGGGGTTTCTGCATAACAATTACTCAGAATTTAACATTTTTCTTCTGCATATTTACAATTTAGAACCGATCTGGGAGCTGGAGGTAATTTTCTTCTAGCACAAACCAAATAAAGAGCCCAGTATCAACATCTACACCCAAGAGAATTCCACCTTCAGCAGGGAGCCCCAGGCCCATCCATTTTCTCTAACAGCTGAATGGGAACGACTACTTAAAGTAATAGGGTTTAAAATGTTTTCTGAGATAAAGCAGCAGCACTCCACACCTCTTCCTTCTTTCATTGTGCTTCTGATAGGAAGGAGGGAGGCAGCAATAACTTAGTACTTAATGCCATTTACTTCTAGATCCCTACACAGACTTGAGGCTCCTTTGTACCAGGCCGTGCTCCGGAGTTGTCACATTGGGTTTATCTCGCTACAGCCTTGGATTATAGTTTGCAAATGCAAACCAGTGGCTAAGTTTCCCTTCCCCAGGGAAAGTGCTTGTGCTGCAGATCGAGAATCTGCAGCTCTCTGCATCAGCTTTTCTCCTGGCCAAGGAAAAAGTGACCTTGCTCCCTGTCCTCCCTAGCAGGCTTAAAAGGCATGGGGGAAGCTGTGCAAGAAACGAGCAGTGACAGAGGAGAGAAGTGGTCCTATTATCCTTTTGGGCTGGAACGGGAATAAATTCTCCCAGACTGTAAATAAATCCACAGCTATCTTTCTCCACACTTTGGGGGGCCATTTCTTCACATTCACCTTCTCCTATCTGCCTTTCCTGTCAGACAAGCTGTTACTGTCTGCCACCTCATCACCGGGCCAGGTGGCACTGGCACGTAGGAGAAAGCAGCAGCAGAACTGATAAAGCATGTGGGTGCCACACAGATAATTCTGTGTGGTGCTGAGAAGGAGCAGCAGCTAAACAACTGGCACGCAGCTCCCCCCTGCCTGCCAGCAGGTGCAGCAACGACCCCTGCAGCTAAACTGCACTGTGGGAGTTAAAGTGCCAGTGGGCAGAAAGCCTTTGCAGGCTTCCTTTTGCCTATTGCACTGTTGGGCTGGGCCCTGAGCTGGTATCTCTTCATACCCACATTTATAAGCCCAGGGGTGTGTAGACAAGAGCATGCTGCAGATCTTGCACCGATCTCTCTCAGAGGCAAAGCCAGCCTTGGCTGCATGGATGTGCCCACCTCAGCCTGCAGCCCCTGAGTGCACACAGATGCTGCTGCCATCTCCCACCACGCAGCTAGCAGAGCCAGAATCAGAAGCCACGCAGGAAAAAGGAACTCACAAGAGCAGTGCTGGGGCTCGGCGTGCGACTTTGCACAGCAAAGCCATGGGCCACTCGTCTGCGTTGTGTGCAGTGCGGGCTGGAAGCAGCACGCTGCATGTGCTGTTATGCACTCGGTGGTACTGAGGGACATGAGAGCAATGCTTAAGGAGGAAAAGAGAGAGCTCCCCTTTGCAACACGGCTGCCTGCCCAAAGGCTGTCCCACTGGCTGGGCCTGCTGGCCTGGACTGACCAAACCTTAGGCGTACTGAACTCTGACACAGCTGTGAACATCTGTAGCTCGGCAGGTGAGAAAAACTTCTTCCCCTGCCTCCACTGCAGGGAACTGTGAAAAACTCCTTTCCCTTTGTCCCAGCGTGGAGCCTGCCTTGGCAGGGGGACACAGGGATGGCACTGAGGAGGGCCAGCCCACAGAGCTGCCCACGGGTTGAGGTGGGGCTTGCGGAGCACTGCAGAGAGGCAGGCGGGGAGCTGAGAACAGTCGTGCAGGCTGTGCTGGGAAGGGTGGCACCGGAGGCAGGTCTGGAAGGAAGGCCTGGGTGGGTTAGCAGAGGAGGGGCAGAGGGGCAAAGGGGCACCCGGGGCTGTCAGGGAAGACTGCAGCAAGGTGGCAAGTTTTGGGGTGGGATGGATCAAGATGGGAGACAACATTATACTAACATCAGTGCTTATGTAACAACTTTCTTCTGGTCCTTGGGGAATGTGGAACTTTTCACTTTCTGACTCACTGCTCCATCTTTGTAGTGCTCCCAGCAGCCAAACCCTCGTTTCCCTCTTGCCAGGAACCTGCTGCCCTCTTGCCTTGCTTTGAGCACTGAAGAGCAGCAGCTCTACTTGCTGACTCCTGTCTTTAATCCCTCCAATCCTCCTACAGTGCTTTGATTCATACCTTAGATCCCTCTCTCTGGATTTCAGTCCTGGCCCTGTATCCTCCTACAGTACCTATATCCCAAGCATTTTCCTATGCCCTGCAGAGTGCAGGCATCCACTTCTGCTTCTTCCCCTCCATCTTACTCTTATTTCTGTCATCCCACCCTGCAACATCAAAGACAGGGCCCAACATGGTGCCCCCGGTGTCTTTTTCTAACAGTGACTTCTAGAAGTCAGCTCCAGGACTTTGCTGGGCATCAAAACTTCTCGAATAGCCTGCAGCTGATTTTCAACTGCTTCTACAAACACCTCGAGGTGTTACAGGCAGTGCCATTGCTTTCAGCTTGGGATGGGTTCTTTCTCTCCTCCAAAAGGTAGGTGTGTATTTGATGTCTCTGCAGGCTGTCTTTGATCAGGGATCTCTATGTCCCTGCTCACAGGCTCTTGCAGGATGATGGAAATCCCAGTGGCTTCACACATGGACTCATAGAATGGTAAGGTTGGAAGGGACCTCAAGGATCAGCCAGTTCCAACCCCCTGCCATAGGCAGGGGCACCTCTCACTAGTACAGGTCACTCAAGGTCTTGCCCAACCTGGCCTTGAACACCTCCAGGGAGGTTGTGGAGCACAGAATCACCCAACATGATCAAAGATCACATTCTGTGCTTCTGTGCTCCACAACCTCCCTGGGCAACCTGTGCCAGTGTCTCACCACCCTCACTGTAAAGAACTTCCTCCTAACATCCACTTTCAACCTCCCCTCTGCTAGTTCAAACCCATTGCTCCTTGTCCTGTCATTACCAGACCTTGTCAGTAGTCCCTCCCCAGCCCTCCTGTAGCCGCCTTGAGATACTAGAAGGCTGCTATAAGGTCTCCTGAAAGCGTTCTCCAGGCTGCAGAGCCCCAACTCTCAGCCTGTCACGCATGTTGAGCAGGTTTCAGCTGCCAGCACCTGTATCTCAGCACCAAGCAGGAGTCCATCAAGAGGAGCAGCTGGGCTCCTGAGCAGGCTGTGCTGCAGCTGCAGCAGAGGAGGTGGTGCCGCTTGAGGCTGTCAGTTTGGTGTTTCCACACCAGCCGTCAGGGTGCAGGGGCGTGCAGAGCCTGCAGGAGCTCCCCGTGCCCACTGGCAGCACCGGGAGCAGCTGTGAGTCAAACCCAGAGGGCTGCCCAGGCTGGGAGGAGGTGGTGCAGGGCCACTGGCACCGTGCTCCCGAGGAAGCTGGGAAGGGGACACTCTGCTTTGCACAGGCAAACCCTGGGTTTCAGCTGCTCAGAATTTCTCCCATAGCTCCTCTTTTGTGAGGGAGCTCTAATCAGGTTTCTGATAGCCTTTATCCACTCACCAGCTCCCTCTGAGCTACATCTTCCTAGCAAAGGTTCTGGCTTTCCCCATTTAAGACTGCTAATTCTTCTCTCTCTCTTATGCTCTGTTCTGCAAATCCAAACCCCAATTACAAGAAAAGAAAGGTAATTGTGTTGACAGATTATTATCAACAGTCTTAAAGGGGGGGAAAAAAAAAGATACTGAGAACTGACTACAAAGCACAAATATTGTTTACAATCAAAATGCAAATTCTAGGCCTTTAAGCTGTACCATAAGCTGGTCAAAAGCAGTATTAAATTTCGTTTATCACTTCACATAAGCAGACAAAAAGAGTTCTGGTAAGCCAAGTCTTTCCCTCTCAGATGTATGAAGTATTCTGCTGAGATCTGACACCCATCAGCACACCTCAGCAGAACTTATTGTGCTGCTAGGAATGATTTACAGTGAGCTATGAACAATGTTGTGTCATCTGGGGAGGTCTTGTTAGGATGCTGATGCATTAAGACAAAGCACCCTCACCTCCTACACTTAGCTCTGGTGATACATAAAGCCTGCCCTGGTGGCCACCTCACTTCAGCACTGCCATCTTTAAGTGACAGCATCTTTTGTCTCTGAGGGACCTGCCATAAGGCAGCACCTTCCCTCCCAGCTGACAACTTCCTATCAGTGCAGGCCATCCAAAGCCACATCTCATAACTGCATCGTGCAACAGAACCATCCCCTCACCTCACTCCTTAAAACTGAGCCAGCATCTTAGGGCTTGGAAGGGACCTCCAGAGCCCACCCAGTCCAAGCCCCCTGCCAGAGCAGCATCACTCAGAGCAGGGTACACAGGAACACAGCCAAGTGGGTTTGGAAAGGCTCCAGAGAAGGAGACTCCACAACCTCTCTGGGCAGCCTGCTCCAGGCCTCCAACACCCTCACAATAAAGAGGTTAGTCCAGTCCCAGCAGTCCTGGTTTTACAGTTGGTGCCATCACAGGGGCTTAAACACTGAAGATACAAGTTTTAGTGCTGGGACTTTGCAGTGGTTTCCTATCTGATAATTAACTTTTAATTGACTCACAGAGTCTTAAATGTAGGGAATCAGTCCCCTAGAGAGGTTGTGGAGTCTCCTTCTCTGGAACCTTTCCAAGCCCACCTGGCTGTGTTCCTGTGTGCCCTCCCCTGGGTGACTCTGGGCAGGGGGCTTGGACTGGATGGTCTCTGGAGGTCACTCCCAACCTTTACCATTCTCTGACTCTCTGTGTACAGGAGGCAGCATCCAGGGCAGTTTGTCTCTTTGAACTCTATTTTCATGATGGTTTAAAGCTCACAGGGTAAGCAGATGCAGCAGGAGCACCACAAACTGCAACAAATCCTGATGCTGTTGGTGCTGCCCAATCAAATTTCCCTTCTCCAATCACACCCATTTCTGCTACTTCCTAAAGAGAAATGTGATGAGAGACTTGAGTCTGATTGCTTGGCAGATATCAGAATGCAGATCAGTACAACCCTGCCCAAGCAAACCAAGGAGTGAATTTTACTCCCAAAAGATGCGACACGGTCCCTGGGTGAAGGCCCAAAGCTGGGCTTAGCTGAGGGTCAGACTTGCATCTTAGCCATGCAAACCCCCTGAAAAAGCTTACAGAAAAGGGAGAGGGAAGCAGTCAAGGTGCTGCTCAGGCCCATCACTGTGTTAATCAAGGAATGAGATAACAAGCTCTTTGTTTTGTTTGACTTCAGCAATCAGAGGGCTGGAGCTGACGTAGGAGCATATATTTAGCAACATTAGCAAACAAAGTTAGCAATCAGGGAGCCAAGAGAGATCCTCCTGTGCATCCAACCAGGTAGGGAGAAGGTGGAGCCAGGGTCTTTGGGTTTGTCTGCACTGCAGCAGGGAGAGCAGCAGTGCCCACCCAAGCCTGCAGTGGCCAACTGCTCAGAGGAGTGCCTAATGGCAAGGGAAGCCCTTGGGGTGGTTACCATTTGGCTGCTCAGATCTTACACACTTGTAGTTCCAATAAATCTCTCTCTTGATGGCTGGATAGGAGCCTGCTGCCTCCTGAAGCTGGAAGCTTTCTATCTGAACATTTAATTGGGGGTTATAGGAGTGAGGAAATTATGTCCCCATCTGCAGCTCTCAGTTACACAATGCGAGCATTAAATGTCTACTAGCGCTGACACCGAGCAAGGTCAAGCCTCATTTTTCTTAGGGCTGAACTTTTATTGGATGAGCTATTGAGCCATATTTCCAACATCCCATCATCTGGTGACAATGAGTTTGACTCTCCTATTAGTACTCTTTAATGCAGCTGATGGAAATGCCTTACTGCCAAAGGAAAGGAGGGAATAAAGATGTCAATGTTCCCACAAAGAAGGAAAAGGTTACGGGCAGTGGATCTTGCGTCGTGGGGCAAAATCAGACATAGCCGAACACCATCACTACTAATTTAGAAGCTGGTACCTCACAGACTGGCTGTCAGAACAGCACAGTCATCCTGCAAAACCCCACATTATCACAGCCAAGGAAAAGCTGTGCAGCAGTGAAAGGGAGCTCTGAACAAGAGGGATCCTCCAGCCAATTTCATGAGGCTGCGAGCAGCTACAGATGGGAAGATTGCAGGGATATTTCTCTGTGCACTGCTTGGTAGAATGAAGAGATTTCTCTTGAATGGCAGGGGAAAAAAAGGCAGACCTCTGCTGACTTTGCCAGCAGAGAAAGTGCTATGTTCTAGCCATGCCCCTTTTTATTTAAGATCACTTCATCCAGACAGCTTTACTCTATCACAGCTCCTTTGAAAGGCCTTGGCAGCACACCCTTAAAATTCGCCAAGTTCCCCTTTGCCCTTTCAGTTGCTCTCAGTGAAGTTACAACTATTACCGAGGACAATTTCACCTGCTTCTGACTTGCAGCTCCTGGGGAGATTACCACACATTGCTCCCCCAAAGCTTCTGAAGTCTCAATTTCCATCAGTCTTGATGCTACAAGAAACCATGCAGCAGCAGCCGACCTCGGCAAAAGCTGCTACAAACCATGAAGTGCCACCCCCACTGCACCAGCCTTACCTGCGCTGGGATTTCCATCCCTTCACATCAACTGAACATGTGAACAGATTCCTAAGTGGAACCTATTTTCCTAGCAGAAAGTTAACCAAACTGCTCAAAGCAGAAGGCACTGGTAGCAATTTTTTATGTTCAACAATCACAGAAGAAACACGAGCTTAGTTTCGAATCCTACAGTGACTCATGTTGGAAGGGAGCTCAGAGCTCATCCCCTCCACCCTCCCCACCATGCCCAGGGACACCTCTCAGCCACACTCAGCTGCTCAAGGAACCATCCAGCCTGGCCTGCAACACCCCCAGCAAGGAGGCAGCCACAGCCTCCCTGGGCAGCCTGTGCCACACTCTCACCACCCTCACACTCAACAACTTCTTCCTCAGCTCCACTCTAACCCTGCTCTGCCTCAGCTCCAAACCATTCCCCCTTGGCCTGTCTCAGACCCCCTCAGCACAAGTCCCTCTGCAGCCTTCCTGCAGGATCCCTTCAGGCACTGGCAGCAGCTCTGAGCTCCCCCTGGAGCCTTCTCCTCTGCAGCCTGCACCTCCCCAGCTCCCTCAGCCTGTGCTCACAGCAGAGCTGCTCCAGCCCTTGCAGCATCTTTGTGGCCTCCTCTGGCCTCCCTCCACAGCTCTGTGTCCTCCTTCTGCTGGGGACAGCAGCACTGGAGGCAGGATTGGAGGTGAGGTCTGAGCAGAGCAGAGCCAAGGGGAAGCTGCAGTAGGGAACATGATCGTTTGCCCTCTCTGTTCTTAGCTTTGGTAGCCAATGACTTGTGTTCAAGAATGAAACCCAGTGCCCAGTGCTCCATGCTCATATGCCCAAATATGTTTCCATGTACTTATTACAAGAGATGTGTGGTGTAGGCTCTGATCTTTCCCAAATGCAGTAGATGCTGCTACAAAGCCAAGTAGCTAACACAGCTTTAATTTAAGGTCACAGCAAACTAAATAAATCTCACTGCTGTCAGTTAAGTTTAATCTTCCACTTACATGGATTTGACACTAATTATAGTAAAGCCTTCACAGTGACAAATATCTTCCAATACATTTATCAAGGGGAAAAAGAAGAAACACTTTACTAAGACTGACTTTAGGTCGAATTCTGTTAATCTACATTGGTAGAAATCAAGATTAACTATTTGGATTTATACAATAATTTAAAAAAAATAAAATAAAATTAGTGTTTTGCCTCATATTTTGATGTTGGGGCTCCTGAATGATGTTAATTCAGACTCCACTGCAGGAGTCAAAGTCTTCTGTCTGTCATTTATATTTTGGATACAAACCCAAGCCTTTCCATGAGCCACCTCACAGGCATTGCCTAGAAACAATGAGGAAATCAAGGCCCTCATTGTTTGGAGCTCAGTGCAAATGGAACTAAGCACAGCACAGAGGTTTGTGCTGAGAACAGCTTCAGCCCAGCCTCTTCATGCTTATACAGCCTGGCATTGTCAGCTCTCTGCCAGAGCTGCTGTTGTCCATGTGTGTGACATACACACCCGGGGCAGAGCCTTCCATAGTCAATAGTCTGATTCTTGACTGTGCCACAGGAGGTCTTTTAATTTCTTACACCTGGCAGTTCTTCCAGCACCCTTCTAAAAGCTGTCAGAGTGCAGGTTTTTAAAATGCATTCAAACATGACTATTGTGTCACAATGGAAATCACCCAAACCCAACAGAGAAACAAATTTGTCTGAGGCATTTCAAATCCTTGCTCTTGGTGCCTTTGCCTTTGCTCCCCTACAGCAGAGCATGCAGATAATTTGGCTGTCTGAAAGTGCAGCAACTTAAGGACAAGTGTGGCCTAAATGAACAACAAATTCTTCTGCAGGGGTCTGGACAGCTCCATCTCAGACTGCATTCCATTTTCTCTGCCCTTTGGTATTCCCAATTTCACAAGTGGCTGTATGGAGGTGTGTGGGTGATGTTCTCTTACTGCTGCTTTGCAGGGATCCTTTGGGGGACATGGAGGTGCTGGAAGGTGTCCAGAGCAGGGCCACAAGGATGAGCAGAGGGCTGGAGTTGCTCTGCTGTGAGAACAGACTGAAAGAGCTGGGGCTGTGCAGTCTGGAGAGGAGAAGGCTCCCAGGTGACCTTCTTGTGGCCTTGCAGTATCTGAAGTGGGCTACAAGAAACCTGGGGAGGGACTTTTTAGGCTGTCAGGGAGTGATAGGAGTGGGGGGAACGGAACCAAGTTAGAAATGGGTGGATTCAGCCTGGATGTTAGGAAGAAGTTGTCCAGCATAAGGGTGGTGAGAGCCTGGCAGGGGTTGCCCAGGTTGGTGGTGGAAGCCTCATCCCTGGAGGTGTTTAAGGCCAGGCTGGATGAGGCTGTGGCCAGTCTGATCTGGTGTGAGGTGTCCCTGGGCATGGCAGGGGAGTTGGAACTGGCTGATCCTTGTGGTCCCTTCCAATCCTGCTTGATTTAGTGATTCTGTGATTTAGGTGGGAAAAGACCTTCGACCTCATCAAGTCCAAAAGCCTGTGGTATCCTGGACATAGGACCAGGCAAACAATACAGGCACCAAGGAGAGGTCTGGAGAACTGGCAGAGGCTGCCACTGTGCCTGTTGGGAGCCCACCCATCAGTGCAGACAGGCAGCACCCAATCTGCGTTCCCATCAAAAGAGAGCAAGACAAGAATACCACCAGCAATTTACCACCTCCTCTGCTCCTAACCTTCTCTTCCTCTCCTGCTGCCCTCCTAGACCTTTCTGAGCACCACTGAAATTAGCCTATCTGCATATACCCTCCCTGGACAGACACGTTGGCAGGTCCTTCTAATTTGATTTTTATCAAGCCAACAGGGAAAACCTGAATC
The DNA here is from genome assembly GCA_013396675.1 of Eubucco bourcierii. NCBI lineage: Eukaryota > Metazoa > Chordata > Aves > Piciformes > Ramphastidae > Eubucco > Eubucco bourcierii. Next base: position 56,618 of record VWZE01024689.1, read on the forward strand.
TCCAACACACCTCATTAGGGACCAACCAATTACACTTCCTTGAACTCCCAAGCAGAGATGGATAAATAATTAAGGATTTACCAGATGATGCAAGAGCCAATTTTCAGTGATGAGACAGACTGCCTTTGCAAATATTTTATTTTTTCATTCCTGCCTTTGGAAATACCCTTTGAACTACTCCTCTAAGTAATTCTCTGTCTCTGGTTTCTAGTTGTGCTGGGGTTTCTCTGGGGCATTTGTTATTCAGCACTTCCAGGCTGAGATAATTGTCTGAATCCACAGATCACACACTACACTTCTGCCCTCTGTTTGGATAGCTGCAAGAACTGTAATTATTTCCTCATGTGAATAGCAAATTTCTGCATCTAATGCACATTTTTTTCTTCCCCTCCCCTCCCCCAATATTATTTTGAAAACTTAAGTTTCTCTAAGCACTCATGTCCCTAAGCCCACAGATGCTTTCAACCTCCCAACAAGCATGTTCAGCTGAGTTGCTCACAGTACTTTGCAATCTCTCTGCTATGCCATTGAATATTTAGAATAATCAGAGTGGTCTTGGAAGGGACCTCAAAGCTCAGCCAGTTCCAACCCCCTGCCATATGCAGGGACACCTCCTGCTGGAACAGGTTGCTCAGGGCTTCATCCAGCCTGGTGCTGAACACCTCCAGAGAGGTTGTGGAGATCACATTGTGTGATTCTGTGCTCCACAACCTCCCTGGGCAACCTGGGCCAGTGTCTCACCACCCTCACTGCAAACAACTTCCTCCTAACATCCACTTTCAATCTCCCCTCCGCCACTTCAAACCCATTGCCCTTATCCTGGCATCACAGGACTTGTAAACAATCCCTCCCCAGGCTTCCTGGAGCCCCCTTCAGATCCTGGAAGGCCACTCCAAGGTCTCCTGGAAGCCTTCTCTTCTCCAGGCTGCAGAGCCCCAACTCTCTCAGCCTGTCCTCACAGCAGAGCTGCTGCAGCCCTCTCAGCATCTTGGTGGCCTCCTCTGCACTGGCTCCAACCCTTCCATGTCCTTCCTGTGCTGAGGGCTCCAGAACTGCACACAGTACTCCAGGTGGGGTCTGAGGAGAGCAGAGTAAAGGGGCAGAATCCCCTCCCTTGCCCTGCTGCCCACAC
>VWZE01024689.1:63344-76141 GCA_013396675.1 Eubucco bourcierii
AACCAAAAACACACAGAAAAAAACCCCCAAACCCCCCCAAAAAACAACCAACCAACCAAAAACACACACGCAAAAAAACCCCAAAAACCCACAACAAAAAACCCAAAAATCACCCACCCAACCAAAAATGCACACCCCAAAAAAACCTCAAAAAGCCACACAAAAAAACCCCAAAAACAAGCAAAAAAACCACCCCCAACCAACCAACCACACACACAAAATACCCTCAATAACGCACAACAACAAAAAACCAACCAACCAACCAACCAAAAACACTCACACAAAAAAATCCCCAAAAACCTACAACCAAAAAAACCAAAACCAACCAACAAACCAACCAACCACACACACAAAAAGTCCCCAAAAAAACCAATAACAAAAAACCCCAAAACCCAACCAACCCACCAAAAACACACACAAAAAAACCCCCCAAAACCAACTAACCAACCAAAACCACACACACAAAAGACCCAAAACCCACTGCAAAAATACCCCCAAACCAACCAAGCAACCAAAAACACACACACACACGAAAGAAACCAAAAACCCACAACAGAAAATATCAAAACTCCAACCAACCAACCAAGTAACCAAAAACACACACACACACGAAAGAAACCAAAAACCCACAACAGAAAATATCAAAACTCCAACCAACCAACCAAGTAACCAAAAACACACACACACACGAAAGAAACCAAAAACCCACAACAGAAAATATCAAAACCACAACCAACCAAGCAACCAAAAACACACACACAAAAAACCCCAAAAAACCCACAACAAAAAAAATCCCAAACCCACCCAACCAACCACACACACACACACAAATAAACCCCAGCGCCCACAACAAAAAAAAACCCAAGCAAAAGCCCCAAACTAACCCCCCAAAGAGAGGAGCTGGGAAAAAGGTAGCCAGGAGATGCTGTGTTTAGGTGCAGCTGCCTCCATCTCACATGCTGTGCATTTGCCAGGGTGGAGCAAGAGTTGCCAGTGTGGCTGAAGGACTGAGTGCAGCCCCAGCAAGTTGCCCATGACACCCGACTGGGAGCACTGGGCGACACCCCTCGGGCACTGCTGCCATCCAGCAGCTGGAGAGCTGGGTTGGGAGACGCTGAATAAGATCCAACAAGGCCAAGGGCAGAGTCCTGCATCTGGGACAGAACAACCTCATGGAGCAGGGTGCTTGGGGGCTGAGCTGTTGGAGGGCAGTTGTGGGGGATGGGAGCAGAGGATGCCCACAAGCCAGCACTGGCCACACTCCTCTGGGTGCAGCCTAGGATAGGACTTTTGCCACAGAGTTTGTACTTGTATTTGGTCTTCTTAGCACTGATTACTGAGTGCCTGCAGTGTCATTGCCACCACCGTGGTTGGTGCCTGTGCTGGGCTGGATACTGAAACTGGGGCTGCCACGTTTGGGCAGCAGCTCCCAAGAGCAGAGGAGGCAACATTCATGGCTTGAAGCAACCTTTGTAGAGCAGAGCTCTCGGAGCTGCAGAGGCAGCTGCCAGGCCTCAGCCACTGGCCCCTCTGTCTCAGGATTACAGTCTCACAGTATCACCAAGCTTGGAAGAGACCTCAAAGATCATCAAGCCCAACCCATCACCACAGCCCTCAAGACCAGACCATGGCATCAAGTGCCACGTCCAAACCTGCCTTGAACACCTCCAGGGACGCTGACTCCACCACCTCCCTGGGCAGCCCATTCCAGCAGTCAATGACTCTCTCAGGCAAGAACTTTCTCCTCACCTCCAGCCTAAACTTCCCCTGGCACAGCTTCAGACTGTGTCCCCTTGTTCTGGTGCTGCTTGCCTGAGAGAAGAAGGTAACCTCCCCCTGGCTACAACCACCCTTCAGGTAGCTGTAGACAGCAAGAAGGTCTCCCCTGAGCCTCCTCTTCTCCAGGCTAACCAATCCCAGCTCCCTCAGCCTCTCTCCATAGGGCTGTGCTCCAGGCCTCTCCCCAGCCTCGATGCCCTTCTCTGGACACACTCAAGCACCTCAATGTCCTTCTGAAATTGAGGGGCCCAGAACTGGACACAGGACTTAAGGTGTGGCCTAAGCAGTGCAGAGTACAGGGGGATATTTTAAATATTAAGGATTGCTTGGTTTGCAAAGGGGTGTGGGGAAGCCAAAAGGAGTCAGCAAATCACTCAGGCTCACCCATGTGATGCTACAGAACACACTGCTATGGTTGCTGCCCGGCAAACACACCTGGTGAGGCCCAGCTCACCCCTCTTGCACACTCACTGCCTTCTGACTTTTCACAGCAGTCCCAGGGAATCCACCCAGTAATTAAAGCAAAGATGGGTTCCTGCTTGACTGAATGAAAAGGGAGAATCCATAATTGCTAAACGGATGGTCCCAGTGCTCCAGTTTGTGATACAATACACAACAATATTATAATGAGAAGATTTCAAACAGCAATCGAGCACAGCACTAATTTTGTAAATTACACTGTAATTGCAGGAGGTACAGCAAGGGGAGAGAGGCACCAATCAGTGCAGAAAGCTGCTGCCATGCCTGACACCCGCCTGAGAGCTGCTCTGCTGGAATCATCAGACAGACAGCAAGAGCTGTGCTGCTGCCCACCTGCCACCGGCCATAGCCACCTAGGTAGAAGCCCACCCCACAGCATCACAGACACACAGGATGCCAGGGGTGGGAAGGGACCCAAAGAGCTCATCTAGTCCAAGCCCCCTGCCAGAGCAGGACCAGACAATCCAGCTCAGGGCACACAGCAACACATCCAGACAGGCCTGGAAAGGCTCCAGAGAAGGAGACTCCACAACCTCTCTGGGCAGCCTGTGCCAGGGCTCTGGGACCCTTCCAGTCAAGAAGTTGCCCCTTGTGTTGAGCTGGAACCTCCTGTGCTGCAGCTTCCATCCACTGCTCCTTGTCCTATCCCAGGCAGCAGTGAGCAGAGCCTGTCCCACCCCTCCTGACTCCCAGCCCTCAGATATTTAGAAACATTTATTAAATCCCCTCTCAGTCTTCTGTTCTCCAGACTAAGCAGCCCCAGGTCCCTCAGCCCCTCCTCACCAGGCAGTGCTCAGTCCCCTCAGCATCCTCACAGCCCTCCCTTGGACCCTCTCCAGCAGGTCCCTGTTCCTCTTCAACTGGGGAGCCCAAAACTAAACCTCAGCTGGCTCTCCTGTTATGGAGGTTACAGTGGAGCCTGTGCTCAGCCTGAGAGCAGACTGACCCTTGAGAAGCACCCTGGGCAACCTGTGCCAGTGTCTCACCACCCTCACTGCAAACAATTTCCTCCTAACATCCAGTTTCTATCTCCCCTCTGATACTTCAAACCTTTGTCCTGGCATTGCAAGCCCTTGTCAACAGTCCCTCCCCAGCTTTCCTGTAGCGCCCTTCAGATCCTGGAAGGCTACTCTAAGGTCTCCTGGAAGCCTTCTCTTCTGCAGGCTGCAAAGCCTCAACTCTCTCAGCCTGTCCTCACAGCAGAGCTGCTGCAGCCCTCTGAGCATCTTGGTGGCCTCCTCTGGACCCACTCCAACACTTCCATGTCCTTCCTGTGCTGGGGCTCCAGAATTGCACTATTAATTTTATTATTTTAAAATTATTATTTCTGTTTTATGTTTTTCCCACTCCCAATAAGGCAGCAGACTCTGTGTTTTATCTGCTAGCCTTCTCTACAGCTGAGGTTTGCAATGCCAAGACTGGTACCTGGAAGGGAAAGGCTTACTGTTTTAATGGTCTAGCTGTTAGTGGTGCTGACATGACAAAGGCACCTCCATACACCCTGTGATTTAGCCCTGATTGTGTCACTTAGGCTTGTAGAAGCCAGCGGGGCTGCAGCCTGCTCTGCTGGTCTCTAAGTGGCCACAGGAATTGTGGTCACTAGAGCACTCCTGCCCTGTGTGCAGAAGGAGGCATAAGGGGATTGCTCCTGCTGGTCCCTATCAAGCTGAGAGCTGCGTGGGTCTGCGTGTTACAAGGGTGAGAGATCCTCTCACTTGGAGGTTTAGGAATGATACACAACAGCATGTACTGCCTTTTTATTTATGGGGTTTTTTCCCTAGGAAATGAGATTCATTGGTAATCCAAGGGCAAAATAAAGGTGTTAACCAAAAAAAATGAAAAAAAGCCAAAAGGAATCCAAGCAGAAATGCAGTGCTTGGAGTGAGGCCTCGGGCTGGCCACTCTCCAAAGGCAATGGTTAGTAAATGATGTATCTCCATTGTGCTCTACAGCATCAGAGAATTGTTTCAGGTGGAAAATGCCTCAAAGATCATCGAGTCCAACCCTCACCCTGACACCACCAGGGCCATTAAACCATGTCCCCAAGTGCCATATTTGAAGAGGTTTTTTTACAGCTCCAGGGACAGTGAGTCCCCCAGCCCAGGCAGCCTGCTCCAGTGCCTGACCACTCTTGCAGCAAAGAGGTTTTCCCTCATCTGCAACCTAACCCTCCCCAGTCCCATGTCAGGCCAGTTCCTCTCCTATCTCCTGAGACTACAGAGACCAACCCCAACTCGTTTCAGGGAACTGTAGAGAGCAATGAGGTCTCCCCCCAGCATCCTCTTCTCCAGACTAAACAACCTCAGTTCCCTCAGCTGCTCCTCACCACACCTGTTCTCCAGACCCTTCACCAGCTTCAGTGCCCTTCTTTGGGTGCACTTTGGGTTCTTCTCGGAGTGAGGGACCCAAACCCAACACAGGACTCAAGGTGTGGCCTCCTGAATGCTGAGTACAAGAGCACAGTCCCAGCCCTGCTCCTGCTGGCCACAGGACAGCTGACCCAGGCCAGGCTGCTGGTGGACTCGTTGGCAGCTGGGCACAGCCTGGTTCATCTCCAGCTGGCTGCCATGCAGCACCCACAGGTCTTTTCCTGCTAGGCAGTTTCCAGCCTCTCTGCCCCTAGCCTAGAGCATTCAGGGGGCCACTGTGACTCAACTGCAGAACCCAGCACTTGGCCTTATGAAACCTCATACATCTGACCCCAGCCCATTGATCCAGCCTGGCCAGTTCCCTCTGCAGAGCCTCCTACCCTCAGCAGATCACCACTGCCAGCCAACTTAGTGTCACCTGGTAACTGACTGAGGGTGCCTTGACCCCCTCAGCCACATCATTGATAAAGATGTTAAACAAGACTGGCCCCAAATCTGAGCCCTGGTGTCTTATTCATTGATTAATCCACCTCTGCATGTGGAACTAACAGAACTGTATGTAAGTTTGAAGGCAGCAACTGCACCCACACCACCTTAGCTCTGTTTCATTCACCAAACCTCCTGAGCAAACTGAGAAACAAGATTGAAGAACCATGTTTAGGTCAGCCAAAAGTGTTTATGCTCATGTATTGATGTATTCCTTTTGGGCAGGACCACCTTTGCCCCAGCTATTTGCTAACTGAGAATTAAGAAGGCATGTGGCCCATGGTGGAACCAGCTCAGCTGCTAACAGATGTGATGCCCACAGAAGGGTAAGAACAGAGCATGCCTCTGACACTTCCCCCTTAGTGGTCTTTCAGACTCTAAATACATTAATGCCAGTGACTGGAGATGTATTTGCTATATACTCAGTAACACTCAGTGGATTTTTCTCCCATGCCCTTTCCCAGCTTGTCCTCACAGCCATGCACACTCCAATGTCTACTGCTTCTTACCCAGCCTGTGGAATACCTTCTGCTGATGGTTTTGGAGTTGCCACTCAGTGGGTTTGCCTGATGCCCTCTAATGTCTGTTACAGGAGGGACACTAAACAACAATCCCTACCCAAATCCCTGCAATTTGTGTTATGGCAGAGATACTGAACAGCAATCCCTGTCTATACTTCTGTATCTTGTGTTGAGGGGTTGAGAGCTGCCCACATCAAAGGGTTTGCAGCTCTGTGATCTCATAAACTGCACTAACAGAGGAAGAGAAAAGTTCATGTTGACCCAAGCAGATGGAGTTTGAAACAGTGTCTCTTGCATCCTGAAGAAGTCACAGAATCTCAGGGGTAGGAAGGGACCTCCAGAGGTCATCCAATCCAATCCCCCTTCCAGAGCAGCATCACCCAGGGCAGGGCACACAAGAACACAGCCAGGTGGGGTTGGGAAGGCTCCAGAGAAGGAGACTCCACAACCTCTCTGGCAGCCTGCTCCAGGGCTCTGGCACCCTCACCACACAGAAGTGTCTCCTTGTGTTGAAGTGGAACTTCCTGGGTTCTAATTTGTACCACTTGTTCCACTGGGCACCACCACAAAACGGCTTAGCACCTTCATCCTGATGCCCACCCCTCACCCATCCATAGACACTGATCAGATCCCCTCTCAGCCTTCTCTTCTCCAGACTAAACAGTCCCAGGGCTCTCAGTCATTCTTCACAGCACAGATGTTCCAGACCCCCAACCACCCTTGGGGTTCTCCATTGGCCTCTCTCCAGCAGGTCCCTGCCTCTCTTGAACTGGGTAGCCCAAACCTGGACACAGTATTGCAGCTGTGGTCTCAGCAGGTCAGAGTAGAGGGGCAGAAGAACCTCCCTAGAGACTTTTCTCCATGCCCCAGACATTTTAGCAAGAGCCCTTGCCCCAAAATTCTGTGAATCTGGGCATGACATTCTGTGACTAAGCTTCAGCATCACCCACACATGGTTCAGAAACCCTGAAACTCCAATTAGAAACACATCAAAGCCATTTGCCAGCTCCTCGTCTGCCACCAGCCTTTGCTTTCCAGAAGCAAAACCAACCAACCAGATGCTGCTTTCTGAACTTCAGACCAACACAACAGATTTATTCCCTGCAACATGCAGACCCTTCCATGACTCAGGAAGAGGCAGCATCTCCCCTCGCATGCAGCAGCAGAATACTTCCACACACAGAGGTATTTTGAATGGCAGCAGCCAAGCCTGGCATGCAAACAAACACATCCCCACAAGCCCTAGACCTGAGCTAACCACATCACAGCTGGAACACAGACAGGGAAGGAAATGCCAAAGGTGAGCTCTGAATGAGGTGTGACTAAGAGCTGATGGACAGAGTGAGGACAGGCAGTAATTACATAGTGATGAGCCAACTGAAATAAGAAATTGAAGGGATCCTACAATCACAGAATCACAGAGTGGTAGGCTTTGGAAGGGACCTCCAAAGATCATTGACTCCAACCTCCTTGAAATAAATTGATTTTTAAGGGGAGAAAAGGCTTATTTACAATAAGTTACAGATGTAACTAGATTAAAAAAAAAACAACAAAAAACCAAAACCACCCAACCATAGCAGCTGAAAAGCAAACTGGAGCAATACTTCATTCAGCAAGGAATGGGCACTTGCAATATCTGAATGTGGCATTAAAATGCTTCTGAAATACTCAACTTACAAAGTGCAGCTACTGGTAAGGGAAAAGAATTATCTGGGACCAAAAGAATCCCCAAGCCTAACATCACTGAATCTTTGCACAAGATTTTGCAGACTCATGAACCTGGAAGGCTTCTTTGGCTGCATCACCAAATCTGCCTTCCTCTTCTAACTCAGATTCAGGGCATGGGGTTCAGATGTGACAGTTTGTGTTTGAAAAGGGTGACTGCAGCAAACTGTTTGCTCTCCTAGGCCAGATGAGTGCATGGCACTGCTCAGTGTGCCCTCACCTGCCATGGATTCACAGAGCTGAAGGGCTTGAAGGGACCTCCAGAGATCACCCAGTTCAACCCCTGCCAGAGCAGCATCCCCCACGGCAGGGCACACAGAACACAGCCAGGTGGGCTTGGAAAGGCTCCAGAGACTCCACAACCTCTCTGGGCAGCCTGCTCCAGGCCTCCAACACCCTCCCAGGGACAAAGTTTCCCCTCCTCTTCCCCTGGCACCTCCTCTGCTCCAGCTTGCCCCCAGTGCCCCTTGTGCTGCCCTTGGCCACCCCTGGGCACAGCCTGGTTGAGTCCTGCCCACACTGCCCTGCACATCTTTAGCACAGCACTGAGGGCAGCCCTCAGGCTCCTCTGCTGCCAGCTGCCAGCCCCAGCTCCCTCAGCCTGGCCTCACAGGAAATGTTCACTGCCTTAATCCATAATCTTGTCCTGTCCTTAGTTGCATGGGAGAAGAGGCTAACACCAGCCTCACTCCAACCTCCTTTCTATAGAGAACAAAGAGGCCTCCACTCAGCCTCCTTTTTCTCAGAGTAAACAACCCTGGCTCCCTCAGGCACCCCTCCTAAGACCTGCCTCCTAACCCCTCCCCAGCTTGGCTGCCCTTCTCCAGGACCTCCAAGTCTTTCTTAAGGCCCAAAGCGGACACAGTAGTGGAGGTGCAGTCTCACCAGCACCTTGTATCACTCTCATCACTGGGGAAAGAGGGCAGTGAAATGGGGAGAGTTTCACAATCACCGTAAGCACAGCACTTCAGATGAGAAGGGGCCCTGTCACTGTGCCAGTCCATCACTAGGTACAGGCCCCCTCACCAGGGACCTGAGTGGGGCCAGAGGGGGCACTGCCTGCAGTCTTGCCAGAGCTCAGAGGAACCTTTCAACCGGGGACTCTAAAGTGTGGTGCTGTGTGGCTACCCAGCAATAACCACATCTGCCTTCCTACAGCTGCCACTGGAGCTGGGCAATATTCCAGAGAGAGGCCTTCCTTTGTGCCAGGAAGAGGAAAACCTGAGCTATGATCAGCCTCTCTCAGCTGCGGGAGCTGCAGAGCGCAGGAAGCCAAACAGATGGCAAAGGTCTTGGTGGCTGCCCAGGCAGGGCTGGTGCGGGGCAGCCGTGCACCCTCTGAGATGCCATGGGGAAGGGAGGATGCTGAGGAAGGCACTGCTGTCGTTAAGGCAAAGGTCACCAGATGGCACTGTTAAACATGCCAACACCCAGCGGACCCAGACGGGGCTGGGGGAGAGGAGCGAGGGTTCAGTCCGAAGGCAAAACGGAGCCCTGTGGCTCTTTGGACAGAGGATCTTCGAGGAAGGGCTGTGCCAGTCCATTAGAAACTCTCCTGCCCATCCTGGCTCCTCGGACTGGAATCGAGAGAAAAGGAGGAGTGGTCTGAGGGTTCTGCTCCAGGTGCTCCAGCGACAGGAGGCTGCCCAGGTGGGCTCCTTCTGCCTGCTTTGTTTTGGACACCAACATATGTAGAGCCAAATATACTCATTACACAAAGAACAGCAAGGCCTGGCTTGCCTTGCTTTTGGAAACAAGCCACAAGGTGCTGATACTCAGCACCACTTGTCAAGAAGGGCAAAATGATTATTTACCTTGGAAAAGACAGGTGGGAAGAGTCTCCCTACTCCTTAATAAATGTTTCCTTCTGTTCTCCTCCATAATTCTTTTTTGTTGTTGTTGGGTTTTTTTCTGTTTTTTTGTTTGTTTTTTTTGTTTGTTTGTTTGATTGTTTTCTGGACTGTTTTCTGGACTGTTCAGGGACTCTCTTGTAATAACAGGAGAGGACAGCTCAACAGAAACTCCTTGGCAATGCTTTATACTAACTGATACTTTCTGACCAAGGAAACAAAACATGCTGATAATCTCTGCAAGCCACTAGAGGCTCACTGAATCACAGAGCCATAGAATCATGGAATCATGAAATCACAGAATCATAGGATCACACAATCATGGAATCATAGAATCACAGAATCATAGGATCACACAATCATGGAATCATAGAATCACAGAATCATAGGATCACACAATCATGGAATCATAGAATCACAGAATCATAAGATCACACAATCATGGAATCATAGAATCACAGAATCACGAAATCACAAAACCAGTCAGGGTTGGAAGGGACCACAGGGATCAGCCAGTCCCAACCCCCCTGCCATGCCCAGGGACACCTCACACCAGATCAGGCTGGCCACAGCCTCAGCCAGCCTGGCCTTAAACACCTCCAGGGATGAGGCTTCCACCACCTCCCTGGGCAACCCCTGCCAGGGTCTCACCACCCTCACGCTGAACAACTTCTTCCTAACATCCAGGCTGAACCTACCCATTTCTAGCTTGGTTCTATTCCCCCCACTCCTATCACTACCTGACAGTCTAAAGAGTCCCTCCCCAGTTTTCTTGTAGCCAACTTCAGATACTGAAAGGTCACAAGAAGGGCCACTGGGAGCCTCCTCCTCTCCAGACTGAACAGCCCAAACTCTCTCAGTCTTTCCTCATAGGAGAATTCACACTGGGTTTCCTCTTCCCAAAGATCAGCAAAGTTCCATCAATCTGTTAACCTTCATTTTCAAGCACTATATTGGTCAGCACTTCGGTACAGGACATCTCTCTCTCATTTGCCTACCTCTGTCTGGTGGCAGTGGAAGCAGTGGGACTGTGCACACACTCCTAGGTAAAATGATGAAGAGCTTAGTCATGTCTTACATGAATTTTGTCACCTGCCTTCATGCTGAAGATATTTAGGGATTCAAGTTTTCTATGCGGACCTGAAAGGACTGACAGCATCTCCCTAGCTGGTCCCCCAGGCAGGGGATGCTCAGAGGAATTCCAGGCCATGCTTTTATACTTGGTGAATTTTCTGGTCACTTAACATGTTAGTATAAATAATAAATAATCCAGCATTTATGAAACCCTATCCTCAGGAGTATAAACCTGCCAGCAGGGATAAAGTGTGGTAATGATGCATTGCAGCGTGGTCAGGGCCAGTCAGCAAACCTGCACTGAGAATTCACCCAGTGATTAACTTCACTGGCACCAGATGAAACCAGAGTCAGCAAATAAACTACTCCTACGGCACCACAAACAGACAGAAAGACCTACAATAAGCACAAGGCTTAGGGGCTTTGAACGTTCACTGCCTTTCCTGGTGAGGCAGCAGCCATCCTGAGAAGTCACTTAAATGCTTTTGGTTTTCCTTCTTCTCTATAAAATGGAAACCACAACATTGTGGGAAACCCTTCTAGCTCTCTTCAAACTGTGGTCTGACTGGCATCACAGAATCCTAGAACGGCTCAGGTGGGAAGGGAGCTCAGAGCTCATCTGCTCCACCCTCCCCACCATGCCCAGGGACACCTCTCAGCCACACTCAGCTGCTCAAGGCCTCATCCAGCCTGGCCTGCAACACCCCCAGCAAGGAGGCAGCCACAGCCTCCCTGGGCAGCCTGTGCCACACTCTCACCACCCTCACATTCAACAACTTCTTCCTCAGCTCCACTCTCACCCTGCTCTGCCTCAGCTCCAAACCATTGCCCCTTGGCCTGTCTCAGACCCCCTCAGCACAAGTCCCTCTGCAGCCTTCCTGCAGGATCCCTTCAGGCACTGGCAGCAGCTCTGAGCTCCCCCTGGAGCCTTCTCTGCAGGCTGCACCCCCCCAGCTCCCTCAGCCTGTGCTCACAGCAGAGTTGCTCCAGCCCTTGCAGCATCTTTGTGGCCTCCTCTGGCCTCCCTCCACAGCTCTGTGTCCTCCTTCTGCTGGGGACAGCAGCCCTGGTGAGAACAATGTCCTGAAGCATTTTGGTTTTTTGGAGGATCATTGTTTTCCTATGTTTTGGGGTGTACCTGTGCATGTGTTTGTGAACTGTGAGTCTTGAAACCATTCTAACATAAAGCAGAAGCCTTTCTGAGATCTCGAAAAGCAGCAGCAAAACATCAGGAGGAGTTTTTGCACTGTTGATGTCTCCAGACTTTGCAATTACTCAACAGATAAAATTATCTTAATACCTTCCGTATTCTGGAGCTTGTTGTCTCCTTTCAGACCAAATGCAGATGCATTCCCTCTAGTTTAAACTTGGGTTTGCTACAGTATTTCCTCTGCCTGCATCTGGAGAAAAGGGAAGTTTCCAATTCCATCAGCAGAGAAGGGCTGCTGATTCTCTTCATCCTGCAGACAAGGACTTGGGGGTGTTGATTGCTGAGATGCAGAACATGACCCAGCACTGCCCACCATTGCCAACCGTATTCTGGGCTTCAGCACAAGAAGCCTGGCCAGAAGGTCACAGGAAGGGACTTTGCCTCTCTACTCCACTCTGATGAGACACTCCCTGGAGGGCTCTGGAGCCCTCAGCACAAGAAAGACACAGACCTGTTGAAACAGGTGTAGGGGAGGTCACAAAAGTGATCAGAGAGCTGGAAAAACTTCTGCTATGAGAACAGGCTGAGGGCTGGGGCTGTAAAGCGAAGCGAAGTGAAGAGAAGCAAAACGAAGCGAAGAGAACAGAAGTGAAGCGGAAGAGAAGCGAAGAGAATCGAAGAGAATCAAAGAGAAGCTAAGTGAAGTGAAGTGAAGCAAAGAGAATCAAAGAGAAGCGAACCGAAAAGAAGAGAAAAGAAGTGAAGAGAAAAGAAGAGAAGAGAAGAGAAGAGAAGAGAAGAGAAGAGAAGAGAAGAGAAGAGAAGAGAAAAGAAGAGAAGAGAAAAGAAAAGAGAAAAGAAGAGAAGAGAAAAGAAGAGAAGAGAAAAGAAGAGAAGAGAAGGCTCTGAAGAGACCTTACTGTGGCTTTCCAGTATCTGAAGAGGCCCCCAGGACAGCTGGTGAGGGACCTTTTAGAATGTCAGGTAGTGATAGAACTAGGGGGAGTGGAGCAAACTAGAAGTGAGGAGATTCAGGTTGGACGTTAGGAAGAAGTTCTTCACCATGAGTGTGGTGAGACATTGAAACAGGTTGCCTAGGGAGGTAGTGGAGGCCCTATCCCTGGAGGTCTTTAAGGCCAGGCTGGATGGGGCTGTGAGNCAGGCTGGATGAGGCCTCGAGCATCCTGGTCTAGTGTGAGGTGTCCCAGCCCATGGTGCTGGAACTGGATGACCTGCAAGGTCCCTTCCAACCCAACCCATTCTGTGATCCCATGGCTGAGGATTGAAGTAGAGCCACAAAACTAAATTTCTACATCTGACAATCCTCCTGGCCCAAGGTCTGAGGAGTTAGACCAGAGAAGAG
>VWZE01024691.1:9198-28924 GCA_013396675.1 Eubucco bourcierii
TAGTGGGAGGAGTCCCTGCCTATGGCAGGGGGTTGAAACTAGATGATCCTTGAGGTCCCTTCCAACCTTAACATTTTATGATTCTATGATTCTATAAGTAATATTAAGTATTAAGAAGACAAACTGAAAAAGATGTGCAGACCTGGCAGTATCCAAGGAGATATTTCCTGTAGATATGAAAATATATTAAAGCTATGTACCAAAATATCATTAGGCATATTGGGATATTGCATTTGTGTCTGGTTTCCTGTATTAAAGAAAATGAATTTAAATTAAGATGGGTTCAGGAAATGACTACTTAAGTAGTTTCTGTAATAGTTTGGCTTCTGAGAAGACCAAAAACTTGTCCCATTAAGTACAGAAAAGCAAAGAATGAGAGGAGAGGTGACTGCCATCTGTAAATGCATCTGAATGTGAAAACCAGAGAGAGAAGATAACAAGGCAGATGAAAGGAAATTGTTGATAGAATGACAAAAGGGTCTGAATTGGCCATGTATGCATTTAGACTGAAAATGGAATAAAGTTAATAACCTTCAAAGCCATTAAGCATCCCTCCTAATGCTAACTTCATGGTATGGCCTTTCAGTAAGAGTGATTTTTGAAGCAGAGTTTGACCAACTTGTGAAAGGGGTTACTTTATACTGTTCTGTACGTACACAGCAGCCACAGGGCTCAACTCAGAAACCCAGGGCTTCTTCCTGTGATTCTAGGGAACATGCTCACAGAAAATGCTAAGATTCCTGAACTCAAACCCCATCTAGGACAGATAAGATTCTTAACTGCGTGCAGTCCTGGTTTTGCTTGGGCAATCTCAGGCCAGCTATGGGCTGCATGCCATCAACCTTTCTGAATCAGAAGGGGAACTGACTGGAGTTGGCTACAGATGCATCCTAGACCATGAGCATCACACTCAGTATAAAGGAGGAAGTTTGTTGAGGAGGGGAGACCTTCCTGTTAGGGCTCTTCTTCCTCTCCCTGCTCCTCCATACTGGTCTTTTTGGTATTAGGATTTTGCTGGCCTGAGTATGATTTGATACATCTTGTTTTGACATTGGTAATCATTTTGCTATTTCATTAAATCCATTTTCATTTCAACCTGTGGGTGTTCTCTCATTTTCCTGATTCTCCTTCTGTTCTGGGGAGGGGTCATTTGGTGATGGAGTAATTGTTACAGTTTAACCCCAGATAGGGGTTAAGCATATATGCATGCAGAATGCATCATACAGTGAATTGGTGCTCCAAGGCTACACTTTGGGTCTACACCAGATCCAGTAAAGTGTCCTCTGCATTCCTCCTCAGGCTGTGTGGAACCACAGGTGTGCTCTGTCCTCTGAGCAATTGGTTGCATTAAGCATTTATTGCTTCAGCTGCCCTCACCCATGCAGCTCAGCTGCAGAATGAAGCAATATAATTTGCCAGTAGTGTGAAGAAAGGAGAGAAGCTAGCTTGTGGTGCATGGACTGTTCTGAGTGTTGTAGTCAGCACACCCCTGCCAGTACTGAAAGGCAGTATTAAGTGTGTACCAAACTGCAGCCCTGCATGGGCCCAGGTCAACTTCATGAAATTCAATAAGGCCAAGCACAACTCTAGGCTGGGTGGGGAATGGCTGAGAGCAGCCCTGAGGAAAAGGACCTGGGGTCTGGGGTGATGAAAAGCTCCAGATGAGGCTGCAGTGTGAGCGCAGCCCAGACAGCAACTGTGTGCTGGGCTGCAGCAAGAGCAGTGTGGGCAGCAGGGCAAGGGAGGGGATTGTGCCCCTTGGCTCTGCTCTCCTCAGACCCCACCTGCAGTCCTGGGTGCAGGTCTGGAGCTCCCAGCACAGGAAGGACATGGAAGTGTTGGAGTGGGTCCAGAGGAGGCCACGGAGATGCTGAGAGGTCTGCAGCAGCTCTGCTGTGAGGACAGGCTGAGAGAGTTGGGGCTCTGCAGCTTGGAGAAGAGAAGGTTTCCAGGAGACCTTGGAGTAGCCTTCCAGGATCTGAAGTGGGCTCCAGGAAAGCTAGGGAGGGACTATTGAGAAGGTCTTGCAATGCCAGGACAAGGGGCAATGGGTTTGAAGTGGCAGAGGGGAGATTGAAAGTGGATGTTAGGAGGAAGTTGTTTGCAGTGAGGGTGGTGAGACACTGGCACAGGTTGCCCAGGGAGGTTGTGGAGCACAGAATCACCCAGTGTGATCAAAGATCCTGTTGGGTGATTCTGTGCTCCACAACCTCCCTGGAGGTGTTGAAGGCCAGGTTGGAGGAGGCCTTGAGTGACCTGTACTAGTGGGAGGTGTCCCTGCCTATGGGGGTTGATCTTTGAGGTTCCTTCCAGCCTTATCATTCTGTGATTCTATGTTGCTCAAAGTTATACTATGCTACTCTCAGCACTTTGACAGTGCTGTCAAGCTCTACTTCACGACTTGTATTTTTGTACTTAGTACAATGCAAATTGTTATTCATTCAATTGAAATAAACAAGTCCAGGATGCCTTTTAATCCTGGACTCATTTAAATACAGCTGACGGCATCTCACGTAAGTACCAGTGGTTGTGGTTTTGCAGTGTTTTACTATTTGTTCACTATGCTGATTTGGTGTTGTTTTGTAAGTTGGAAAAGGTATGGTAGTTCTGATCTAATTAGTTTTCATCCTCGTGTTAAGGTACTGGATGGATCTGGCCTGAAGTTGATGTTATTTTTCTAAGTAGTTATTAATGGACTTGAGAAGAAGGAAATTTATCATTGAAGTAGCTTTATCGAACAACGAAACCAAATGCCCCTTGCCATGAATGGAGGAGGAGATAATCAAAGAGGCATCTGAATGCTTTCACTGAAGGGACAGAAGCATGATTCATTTTTCTTTCTACTTTTCATCTGTTCACGTTTAGCTGCAATCAAAGAATCCTTTGTCTTCCACCCCAGTCCTCACCTGGAATGAGAGCAGGGAATTTAATCCATCTTTGCCATTGATTGGTCTTTCCTGAAAGGCAAATAGGAAACTAATAGTTTGAATAGTGGTTCTGTAGCTATATATTACTGACTTTTGAAGCATATTTCACACCTCTCACTGTGCAATCTGTGTCAGTAATTTGTCCTTGACCTATTCTTTTTTTTTTGCCAGAGATGAAGTTTTTATTCCCTTGTTTTCTTTTTTATCCATAAGTGCAAACCAATTTTTTTTTTCTTCCATTTGTTGCATGATTCATTACACCATCTCCAGTGCTAAAAACAGTGGAAAATTTCTATATGCTCAGAATTTTATTAAAGCACTTGGAAACACACTAAATTGAAGTGGGAATAGAGTAGCTTTCCTTATTTCTCATTCTCTTCAGCTCATTTAAAAAATCAGCTTCACACAAGTAAAATTTAATTTGATTCATAATTCACTGCTTAATTCATAGAGGTTTTTGGTCAATCTGATTTGATTTTTAGTTCCTCACCTTCTATTTTTCAGTTTTCCTAATTCTGAGCAGATAAACCATCACATCAGAATTTAGCTATTGCAAAATGTCAAATTTGGAAGGCCCTCATTGGAACAGGTACTATAACAGTTAGCAACTGTTAACTGCTAACAACAGAGAGTTCTGCAGCTGTAGCAGACACCTCAGTGCAGAGCACTGGTGCAGGGTCACAAGAATGTTAGAGTCCAGGGTGCTCAGGGTCCAGCAGCCAAAGCTGGAAGAGGTTGTGGGGGGATTGCAGGGTGAAGAGCTAAAGGTCTCACCTACTAATTTATGCAGGGAGTCATAGAATCATAGAATGTTAAGGTTGGAAGGGACCTCAAGGATCATCCAGTTCCAACACCCTGCCATAGGCAGGGACACCTCCCACTAGTACAGGGCGCTCAAGGCCTCATGCAACCTGGCCTTGAACACCTCCAGGGAGGGAGCAGTCACAACGTCCCTGTACAACCTGTGCCAGTGTCTCACCACCCTCACTGCAAACAACTTCCTCCTAACATCCACTTTCAATCTCCCCTCTGACACTTCAAACCCATTACCCCTTGTCCTGGCATTACAAGACCTTGTCAATAGTCCCTCCCCAACCTTCCTCTAGCCCCCTTCAAATACTGGGAGGCTAAGGTCTCCTGGCAGCCTTCTCTTCTCCAGGATGTAGAGCCCCAACTCTCTCAATCTGTCCTCACAGCAGAGCTGCTGTAGCCCTCTCAGCATCTTTGTGGCCCTCCTCTGAACCCGCTCCAGCAGTTCCATGTCCTTCCTGTGCTGGGGTCTCCAGAATAGTAAGGTTTGGAAGGGACCTCAAGGATCATCCAGTTCCAACCCCCTGCCATATGCTCAAACTGCATGGGGAGGCAAAGCGGTTCCTCACACTTCTTTCCTAAATTCTTGTTCTTGTAGCCTTCTACGAAGTCCATCTGATATCCTGCTCTCTATTCTCCACATCACTAGACAGAAAGCTTCTTTGCAGGAGGAATGACAAAGGATTACGGAGCTGAGATGTAGCCAGACGTTCATGGGAGCTTTCCCATGCATAACCTATTTTAAATGTAGCTTATTCTGTTAAGTGATGTGAAAATAGAACCCAAACAACCTAAAAGTTTAAGATGATGCATAGAATACTGGTGGTACAAACAAACAGATGGGCAATCACAAGGAACCAGTGAGACATGCTATTCAGAAGTGATGCCAAACAGGAGGTTGGAAGAGCACCACAGTGCAGATCTCCTTTGGTACAAGAAGTGAGAAGAGCTGTCAGTAATTCCCCAGATAATATTCTTGTTCTCGTTAATACATAACATCATGTTTTAGGCAACTTCATCATAAACATTCCCTCCTTATAGCATGAAAACATCCAGAATGAAACATTCTGTTTAATCCTGAAGTTCTGTTTCCCTCTGTTTCAGTTCTGTACAGTTCTGGAGCCCCCAGTACAAGAAGGACATGGNGAAGAGCACCACAGTGCAGATCTCCTTTGGTACAAGAAGTGAGAAGAGCTGTCAGTAATTCCCCAGATAATATTCTTGTTCTCGTTAATACATAACATCATGTTTTAGGCAACTTCATCATAAACATTCCCTCCTTATAGCATGAAAACATCCAGAATGAAACATTCTGTTTAATCCTGAAGTTCTGTTTCCCTCTGTTTCAGTTCTGTACAGTTCTGGAGCCCCCAGTACAAGAAGGACATGGAAGTGTTGGAGTGGGTCCAGAGGAGGCCACAAAAATGCTCATAGGGTTGCAGCAGCTCTGCTGTGAGGACAGGCTGAGAGAGTTGGGGCTCTGTGGCCTGGAGAAGAGAAGGCTTCCAGGAGACCTTAGAGTAGCCTTCCAGGATCTGAAGGGGGCCTACAGGAAGGCTGTGGAGGGACTACTGACAAGGTCTGGGAATGCCAGGAGGAGGGGCAATGGGTTTGAAGTGTCAGAGGGGAGATTGAAAGTGGATGTTAGGAGGAAGTTGTTTGCAGTGAGGGTGGTGAGACACTGGCACAGGTTGCCCAGGGAGGTTGTGGCTGCTCCCTCCCTGGAGATGTTCAAGTCCAGGTTGGAGGAGGCCTTGAGTGCCCTGTACTAGTGGGAGGTGTCCCTGCCTATGGCAAGGGGTTGGAACCAGATGATCTTTGAGGTCTCTTCCAACCCTACCATTCTATGATTTTATGATTCTATAATTCTATGATTCTATGATTCTATATTGTCCATGATTCACAACTTCGATTACTTGTGCAGCATATGATAAAAACTGTAGTCAGAACAGTAAGCAACGTGTGTGCAGCAAGAAAATTGGGACCACTATGAAACAAAAGACAGTAACGAAATCACCCAGACAGTGCAGTTCTACATGTGGGCTATGGCACAGTTCTTGGAGCTACAAGGCTAAACACTACCCTAATTAGCAACAGTTCAGGAGAAGAAGGCAGTCAATAAGTAATGAAAGAGAAGCCTTTCCCTTGCCACTTAGTGGCTTCTGATCATGCATATTTTATGACATTCTGAAAAGACTGGTAAACATGTAGCAGCAAGTGTATTAAATTATATGAAATTAATGATGGCTTCAGGGGCAGATGAGTTTAACTGCCATTTAATTATATATTTATTTTGTTATAGAAACACATGGGAAGTCATTTTTAGGCGGATAAATTTTTATAGGTTGATTTGTGTGCATTCTCTCATTTGCCAACTGTCTTCCTAAGTTTAACCCCTGTTTCTGTTAAGTAATGATTCACATGTTCTGTTAAGTAATGATTCCTGTTTTGTAGAGATGGGGTAATTAATTACTGCGAGATGATATTTTCTTAAAATCTTAATATAATTTATTAATATTAAATATTCAGAACTCAAGGCACCCCAATCACCAATTTAGTAATAATAGGTTCTATGCACAGAATCATAGAATCATAGAATGGTAAGGTTGGAAGGGACCTCAAGGATCATCTAGTTCCAACCCCCTGCCATAGGCAGGGACACCTCCCACTAGTACAGCTCGCTCAAGGCCTCATCCAACCTGGCCTTGAACACCTCCAGGGAGTTTGTGGAGCACAGAATCACCCAACATGATCAAAGATCACACCGGGTGATTCTGTGCTCCATAACCTCCCTGGGCAGCCTGTGCCAGTGTCTCACCACCCTGAGGCTGCTGCAGCCCTATGAGCATCTTCATGGCCTCCTCTGGNAGCCTGTGCCAGTGTCTCACCACCCTGAGGCTGCTGCAGCCCTATGAGCATCTTCATGGCCTCCTCTGCGCCCGCTCCAACACTTCCATTTTCTTCCTGTGCTGGGGGCTCCAGAACTGCACATAGTACTCCAGGTGGGATCTGATAAGAGCAGAGTAAAGGGGCAGAATCCTCTCCCTTGCCCTGCTGGACACGCTTCTCTTGATACGGCCCCAAACTCGGTTGGCTGTTTGGGCTGCATGCGTAGACTGCAGGCTTACCACTCATGGTAACTTTATATACACATTATACCAAGATCTAGCTATAACTAGTAAATATGTACATGAATTGAACTCCATTGAACTGGCAGAGAAGGCTTTGGGGTCAGGGCACCACTTGCGGTCAATACTCAGTTTGCTCACTAGAGGGACTCAAGGAGTTTCTTTCTGCGTATGTCA
Organism: Eubucco bourcierii; assembly: GCA_013396675.1. NCBI lineage: Eukaryota > Metazoa > Chordata > Aves > Piciformes > Ramphastidae > Eubucco > Eubucco bourcierii. The sequence goes on from VWZE01024691.1 coordinate 16,241, forward strand.
GAAGGCAACGGTGAATTACAAAAGGCTTTAAGTATTTACTCACAAAAACATTATCTGACAGTACCCAAAGAACAAGGAGGGGTTGCTGTCAGTGGTCTCAAAGCCGTTAGAGGCTTTGGAGTTTCCCAGGCTTCCGGGTGCTGGAGAAAGGAGGCAGCAGGCTCTGACCTGGTTCTTGATCTCCTCTGGATGATCTGTGTTATCTCCAGGCTTCCAGGTGCAGGCAGATATCCTGGCTAAGCTGTCAGCTCGTGGCTTGGATGCCAACACTCTGCGCTGGGTTAGGAACTGGCTGGAGGGCCAAGCCCAGAGAGTGGTAGTAGTAGATGGTGCCACATCCAGCTGGAGGCCTGGCACTAGCTGTGTGCCCCAGGGATCAGTGCTGGGCCCCATCCTCTTTAACATCTTCATTGATGATCTGGACGAGGGCATCGAGTCAGTCACCAGCAAATTTGCAGCTGACACCCAGCTGGAGGCTGATGTTGCTGGGTTGGAGGGCAGAAGGGCTCTGCAGCAGGACCTCGACCGCCTGCACAGATGGGCAGAGTCCAAGGGGATGGAGCTCAACAAATCCAAGTGCCAGGTGCTGCACTTTGGCCACAACAACCCCATGCAGAGCTACAGGCTGGGGTGGCAGTGGCTGAAGAGCAGCCAAACAGAAAGGGATCTGGGGGTGCTGATTGACACCTGCCTAAACATGAGCCAGCAGTGTGCCCAGGTGGCCAAGAAGGCCAATGGCATCCTGGCCTGCATCAGCAAGAGTGTGGCCAGCAGGAGCAGGGAGCTCATTCTCCCCCTGCACTCTGCACTGCTTAGGCCACACCTTGAGTCCTGTGTCCAGTTCTGGGCACCTCAATTTGTGAAGGACATTGAGGTGCTTGAGTGTGTCCAGAGAAGGACAACGAGGCTGGGGAGAGGCATCGAGCACAGCCCTATGGAGAGAGGCTAAGGGAGCTGGGATTGGTTAGCCTGGAGAAGAGGAGGCTCAGGGGAGACCTTCTTGCTGTCTACAGCTACCTGAAGGGTGCTTGTAACCAGGAGGAGGTTGCTTTCTTCTCTCAGGCAAGCAGCAGCAGAACAAGAGGACACAGTCTCAAGCTGTGCCAGGGGAAGTTTAGGCTGGAGGTGAGGAGAAAGTTGTTGCCTGAGAGAGTCATTGACTGCTGGAATGGGCTGCCCAGGGAGGTGGTGGAGTCAGCGTCCCTGGAGGTGTTCAAGACGGGTTTGGACGTGGCACTTGGTGCCGTGGTCTGGTCTTGAGGTCTGTGGTAATGGGTTGGACTTGATGAGTTTGAGGTCTGTTCCAACCTTGGTGATACTGTGTGATACTGTGATACTGTGTGATACTGTGTGATACTGTGATACTGTGATACAGATGTCTTGTGGTGTGCAGTCTCAGCACGGATAGAGCAGATACAATAGTGGAGCACACATATAATAGCAAACACACCTTGTAATGGCAAAGCACACGCAGTGCTCCCTGCTCATCTCCTTTTATCCATACAACCTGAGACTAATGGGCCTTTGGACACAGGATAGCCAATCAGAATGGCAGCTAACCAAGACTGACCATATTAGGTGAAACCATAGGCTTGCTTAACCTTTTTTAGGGCAGTACACAGCCTTGCACAAGGCAACTGTATGCACCTTGTTTACCGCAGGGTCTGGGCAGGCCACAGACCCCATACTTAGTGGCTCCAGGTTCTTTGCCCTCTTTCCCCCAGTTGCTCTCTCCAAAAGAGAAGGAGGGAGAGCAGAAAAACATACCTGGGCAAAGCAGGACTTGCGCAAACCTATTTTGACCTTAGGCTTGTCACGACACATTTTAATCTAATTTTATCTATGGTACCTCCTTTGCCATTTTGTTAGCTCAGAAATAGTTTTTTCCTGATGGTTTGATCTAAAAATGACTTTCTTAGAAGCATTTCCTCTTGACCATATATTTCAAATTTTATCAATTCTAAGCTTTGCTGAATCTTGTCAGGAGGCAGTTGTAACCTAATGCCATCTTTGTAAAGTAAAAATGATTATTATCTCATTTTGAGGAGATTTTATAGCCTTCCAGTATCTGAAGGGGGCCTCCAGGAAGGCTGGGAAGGGACTTTTGACAAGGTCTTGCAATGACAGGACAAGGGGCAATGGGTTTGAACTGGCAGAGGGAAGAGTTAGACTGGATGTTAGGAGGAAGTTGTTTGCAGTGAGGGTGGTGAGACACTGGCATAGGTTGTGCAGGGAGGTTTAGGCTGCTCCCTCCCTGGAGGTGTTGAAGGCCAGGTTGGAGGAGGTCTTGAGTGAGCTGTACTAGTGGGAGGTGTCCCTGCCTGTGGCAGGGTTTGGAACTGGATGATCCTTGAGGTCCCTTCCAACCTTACCATTCTATGATTTGATGAGTCTATGATTCTAGTGTTGTTTCCAGAGGATATTTCTTGGCTTGTCTATAGTTACTTCAAATTACCACTTATTAATGACTGTTCTAGTTTAATCACCTAGAAGCCTCAAACAGCAGTGAGGTTTTGTGGTCTGGCTACTTTGAGGCTTGCTTTTTCATCCAAATCAAAAGCAAAACAAAACAAAGCAACCACTAGGAATCCTTCTAGGCCATTCTTCATCATTTCCTCCCAGCTTCTTGTCGTTTCATCAAGAGACATGGAAACAGAATCAACCACATTGGAATGATCTTATCTCTACCTGTTCTCCACTTTCTTATTTGCTTTATTGAGTTTCCCAGAGACTTCCTAGGACTTCCTGTAAGTTGCACTTCCGCTCTCGTGGTGTGTCTGTGTGTTCAGAAGTGTGTTCAGAAACGTCCTCTTTGCCCCTCTATTTCATCTAATCAGTTCAGCCTTGTGCACCATCCAATAATCAGCATGTGACCTATTTTGAGAGAAAAAAAACAAACTCTCTTTGCAGTAAAGAACAAGAATTCCCTGTCATAACTTTATGGGTGTGATTTTTTAAGCGTATATTTGTAAGGCAGTGTAACCAGGAGATGTCCAAAGTAAAAAGACATACAGACATTTTTTATTGAATATTTATTAAACCTAAGACGTTAAAACTTAGGGGTTTTTTTTCTTAGAGTCTAGTTTATGTACCAGCTTGTCACATGCTAATTAAGTAGACCTGGTGTGAGATTCCCTTAGATTTCTGTTATATTTAAATATACAGGAAATGCAGCTTCTTGCATTATTTTGACAGTACATGAAAACTTGAATACATTAAAGTTAGTATCAGACAAAATAAGAAACAACAACAACAACAAAAAAGAGTAACCACAGGACTTCCTAGAGAATTAGAGAAAAGGAAAGAATGGTAATGAAATGCTGAAAGCATCAAGAAAGCAGGGAAATGTGTTTGATTTGGTCCTTAAAAGAAAATGTATGAAGAAAGAAAGTGTCATAGTACAGAGGCGAAGCCAGACTAAACAGGGAGTAGGGAAGTGTTGCAAGGACAGATGGAACAAATACATTTACTATGCAGAAATGGCTAATTCCTCAGTTATACATCAGGACTGAGTGGTTGCACTGTTGCTAGTGGCATGCCAGTGAGATATGAAGATATGGAGGTTGTTAGGAGATGTTAATCATCCCATTTTCACTTTAGTGGTGTGATGTATGCCTTGGGTAGTTTTCCCACACCAGTGTGCTTTTCACAGTATCACAGTATCACAGTATCACCAAGGTTGGAAGAGACCTGAAAGCTTATCAAGTCCAACCCATTCCCACAGCCCTCAAGACCAGACCATGGCACCAAGTGCCACGTCCAAACCTGCCTTGAACACCTCCAGGGACGCTGACTCCACCACCTCCCTGGGCAGCCCATTCCAGCAGTCAGTGACTCTCTCAGTCAACAACTTTCTCCTCACCTCCAACCTAAGCTTCCCCTGGCACAGCTTGAGACTGTGTCCTCTTGTTCTGCTGCTGCTTGCCTGAGAGAAGAAAGCAACCTCCTCCTGGCTACAACCACCCTTCAGGTAGTTGTAGACAGCAAGAAGGTCTCCCCTGAGCCTCCTCTTCTCCAGGCTAACCAATCCCAGCTCCCTCAGCCTCTCTCCATAGGGCTGTGCTCCAGGCCTCTCCCCAGCCTCGTTGCCCTTCTCTGGACACACTCAAGCACCTCAATGTCCTTCTTCAATGGAGGGGCCCAGAACTGGACACAGGACTCAAGGTGTGGCCTAAGCAGTGCAGAGTCCAGGGGGAGAATGAGCTCCCTGCTCCTGCTGGCCACACTCTTGCTGATGCAGGCCAGGATGCCATTGGCCTTCTTGGCCACCTGGGCACACTGCTGGCTCATGTTCAGGCGGGTGTCAATCAGCACCCCCAGATCCCTTTCTGTTTGGCTGCTCTCCAGCCACTCCCACCCCAGCCTGTAGCTCTGCATGGGGTTGTTGTGGCCAAAGTGCAGCACCTGGCACTTGGATTTCTTGAGCTCCATCCCCTTGGACTCTGCCCATCTGTGCAGGCAGTCAAGCAGTTATCTTTTACCACCTGCTACTCCTCGCTGCTACTCTATCAGTTATATTTGTTTATCCATCCTTCCAACCTTACCTTTCTATGATTCTATGATTCTAAGACAAAATTGTAATAATTACAACATCAATTCTATAACTGAATTTAGACCTACCAGAGCAAAGCATTAGAGGCATAACCTAAGAGATACCTTAGTGATTCCCAAGACATCATTAGCAATTTTTACAAACTCGCCTATGAGGACAGGCTGAGAGAGTTGGGGCTCGGCAACCTGGAGAAGAGAAGGCTTCCAAGAGACCTTAGAGTAGCCTTCCAGGATCTGAAGGGGGCTACAGAAAGGCTGGGGAGGGACTATTGAGAAGGTCTTGTAACGCCAGGATAAGGGGCAATGGGTTTGAAGTGGCAGAGGGGAGATTTAGACTGGAAGTTAGGAGGAAGTTCTTTCCAGTGGAGTGGTGAGACACTGGCACAGGTTGCCCAGGGAGGTTGTGGCTGCTCCCTCCCTGGAGGTGTTCAAGGCCAGATTGGAGGAGGTCTTGAGTGAGCTGTGCTAGTGGGAGGTGTCCCTGCCTATGGCAGGGGGTTGGTACTGGATGATGTTTGTTGTCCCTTCCAATCTTACCATTTTATGATTCTATGATTCTGTGCACTTAAGGAGGTTGAAACACTAAAATATAACTATAGGAAATAAACAGGGAAATAGAGAAGTTAGTATTCAATAATGGGGTGAGGGTCAGGCTCTTCTCCCAGTCAGCTACTAAGACAAGAGGGCATGGTCTGAAGCTGCACCAGGGGAGATTTAGGTTGGATATTAGGAAGCACTTCCTCATGGAAGGGGTGATTAGGCACTGGAATGGAATACCCAGGGAGGTGGGAGTCACCATCCCCGGAGCTCTTCAAGAAAATTGGATGTGGCACTTGGTGACATGGTTTAGCTGATGTCATGGTATTTGGTTATAGGCTGAACTGGATGATCTCAGAGGTCTTTTCCAGCCTCAATGATTCTGTGATAATCCTCTGCTGGAAAAAATCATTGAAGATATTGGTAGATCTCAGAACCTGCTTCTGAGCTGTAAAGGCAGAACGCGGCCCAGTATTATGGATAAGAGAAACTTATCCATAGAGCAAAAAGTAGCAGTCCTGGGAAAGAGAGACAGAGAATGTGGACATATTTCCTGCCTCGTAAGCTGTCCTCCACCATGGAGAGTCCACTGGAATGCCTCTAAAAGCTGCTCTCCATCTGTTGTAAAGAAGTTGAACAAAAGACAGTTTCCGAAGAGGTAAACCCGCACTGCAGAGTAGTAGGTTCATACGATGAGTTCTGATGTTAGTTGTACCACCTGGAAGAGAAGCTTTCATTATAGTCATTGTGAGGTTTCTTAAGAAGAAAATCATCATTCTGTTTTCTTGGGTTGTTTGACTGATCCATTTTTCCAGAAATGTTATATGTTTTAACGGCAGAGTAACTGCAGCAATGCTAACACAATGCTAATCATAGAATCATACAATCATAGAATGGTAAGGTTGGAAGGGACCTCAAGGATCATCTAGTTCCAACCCTCTACCATAGGCAGGGACACCTCCCACTAGTACAGGGCACTCAAGGCCTCATGCAACCTGGTCTTGAACACCTCCAGGGAGGGAGCGGTCACAACCTCCCTGGACAACCTGTGCCAGTGTCTCACCACCCTCACTGCAAACAACTTCCTCATAACATCCAGTTTCAATCTCCCCTCTGCTACTTCAAAACCATTGCCCCTTGTCCTGGCATTTCAAGACCTTCTCAATAGTCCTTCCCCAGCCTTCCTGTAGGTCCCCTTCAGAATCTGGAAGGCTACTCTAAGGTATCCTAGAAGCCTTCTCTTCTCCAGGCTGCAGAGCCCAAACTCNTGGGGTCTGAGGAGAGCAGAGCAAAGGGGCACAATCCCCTCCCTTGCCCTGCTGCCCACACTGCTCTTGCTGCAGCCCAGTACACAGTTACTGTCTGGGCTGCACTCACACTGCAGCCTCATCTGGAGCTTTTCATCACCCCAAACCCCCAGGGCCAGTTCCTCAGGGCTGCTCTCAGCCATTCCCCACCCAGCCTTTAGCTGTGCTTGGCATTGTGCCTACCCAGGTGCAGGACCTTGCACTTGGCCTTGCTGAATTTCATGAAGTTGGCCTGGGCACAGCTCCTCAGCCTGTCCAGGTCCCTCTGGATGTATCCCCGCCCTCTAGCAAGTCGACTGTGCCACACAGCTTGGTTGCATAATCCCCAAGAAGACAACACATCTTTCTAGGATTTACTTGGAGGACAAAGTACAAAACTAACCTGTGAAATGCTGAATTACTTCAGTAATTTGGCAAATAAAATTTCTGTAAGACTTCACACAGTGAAAAAGAACCAGAATAATTCAGAACAAAATGGAATTTTAGATTCTAAATACAATTACAAAAAAGAGGACATACTCTACAGGGAAAAAAATAAAAAAAGACTAGACAATAATTTGTGAAAACATTCAGAGAATAGATGCAAGCTTTGATGAACTAATCTTGTTTTGAGTATTAGAACTATTATTCAGGAATCAATTTGTCTGCTATAAAGAAAATATTAGAGTATTTGTAGGGATCACAGAATCACAGAATAGTTTGGAGTGGAAGGGACCTTAAAGATCATGGAGTTCCAACCTGTCCAGGAAGCCATGTTTCACTCCCTCACATCTCTGCACATGATGAAGATCACAGAATCATAGAATCACAGAATCATAGAATCAGTCAGGGTTGGAAGCAACCACAAAGATCATCCAGCTCCGACCCCCCTGCCATGGTCATAGAATCATAGAATCATAGAATCATAGAATGGTAAGGTTGGAAGGGACCTCAAGGATCATCTAGTTCCAACCCCCTGCCATAGGCAGGGACACCTCCCACTAGTACAGGTTACTCAAGGCCTCAAGGTCAGGGACACCTCGCACCAGATCAGGCTGTACAGAGCCTCATCCAACCTGGCCCCAAACACCTCCAGGGACGAGGCCTCCACCATCTCCCTGGGTAATCTCTGCCAGTGTCTCACCACCCTCACATTGAAGAACTTCTTCCTAATGTCTAATACCTAATCTCAATGTCCCTTCCTTTAGCTTGGCTCCATTCCCCCCAGTCCCATCCCTACCCAGCACCCTAAGAAGTCCCTTACAGCTTTCTTGTAGACCTCCAAGACACAGGAAGGCAGCAATAAAGTCTACTTGGAACCTTCTCCTCTCCAAACCGAACAACCCCAAATCTTTCAGCCCATCTTCATAGCAGAGCAGCTCCAACCCTCTGATCATCCTCATGGCCCTTCTCTGGACACCTCCCAACATATCCAAACCAACCAACAAACCGAATCAACCAACCAAACAAGCCAACCAACTGCAAATACTGAAAGCAGCACTGAAACGACTGCACAGCAGCCTAGAGGTTTTTTTAATCTGGATATTGTCATACAGCTAATTCCACTTCAGCATGAAGAAAATCTTTTTTTTCCCTTTAAGAGTGACAGAGCCCTGGAGCGGGCTGCCCAGAGAGGCTGAGGGCTGTGGGATGATGAGGAAGAATGGACTGATTAAGTCAACATGGTAGTCTTTCTAATCACTGGGGAGTAACTGCTGTGTGAAGATCTGTTACAAATGATCCAAAATGAATAATGGATATTAATTTCGATATCCAGGCAGAGATTGTTAACAACTATGAAAATTGTTTATTCACGTTAAATCTCAGCAGAAAACTTAGTTACAAGGTTCAAAACGCAGGCCTTGGAAAGTTATACACACAGGGAACAGGCAAAACTGGAACACTTTCAGAGGTTAACCAGCAAGATCAAACATTTTACTGGCAGAGAAGGTTCCTGCGGTCACTACACCACTTCTGGTTCATTATTCTGCTTAGCCACTGGGTGGATGCAGGAAGCTCTTTTCTGCTTATGGTAGATGGTAATTAGTGGTTATAAGAGGCTTGAAGTATTTACTCACAAAATGTTACCAGACAGTACCCAAAGCACAGGAGAGGTTGCTGTCAGTGGTCTCAAAGCCATTAGAGGCTTTGGTGTTTCCCCAGGCTCTTTTATCCGGCAGCTGGAGTCTGGCACACGCTCTGNTTTTCTCAGGCAGCTGGAGTCTGGCACAGGCTCTGACCTGGTTCCTCTTGACTCCCAACTCAGCAGAAACCTTGCAGAAGGGCAGGCAGGATGCAATGCCATGTGCAGGCTTGGCACAATGTCAGGCTGGCTGTGCAGGCTGAGTGCCTACAGGCATTTAGAGCCTGTTCCTGGTAAACTCTTGGCAGGAAGTTTCCAGGCAGTAGAGGATGCAGTGATGCAGCAGGAACGCAGATACAACAGCAGAGCAGATACAAGGGTAGAGCACTTTGTGCTACCTGCTCATCCCTTTTTATCAAAACAACCTGAGATTAATGGGCCTTTGAACATAGATTAACCAATCAGGATGGCACTTTGCCAAGCTCAACCATATTAGGTGAAACAGGGCTTGCTTTACCCAAATTTGGGCAGAATACAGGCTTGCACAAGGCAACCCTGTGTACCTTGTTCACCATAGGCTGCATATGGCATGGGTCCTTAGACTCAGTGGCCAAACTCAACCTTATTAGGTGAAGCCAGGGCTTGCTTTAACCTAAATTGGGCAGAACACAGGCTCGCAAAATGCAACTTTGTGTACCTTGTTCACCATAGGCTGCTGTCCCAGTTTGGGAACTATAAGGTTAAAAAGAGTCCTCTGGGGACTGGAAGATTGTCATTCAATCCCATAATTCTGCTATGTCTTCACAAGCTCAGGGCAAGGCCAGCCTGTGCTCCTTTCCTCCCCCTCCAGCCTTGTGCCAGGCAGGAGCTCCCTTATCAGGATAAACATGTAAGGATAGGCCTTGTTTGGGGTCTCCAGAGGCTGTGCTTAGACCTCTGGAGGATGGCAGTGGCATGGGGGGAGGGAGGACTGGAGCACTGGGGATTGTAGATTTAGCTTTGGGTTGGGGGAAAATTCAGGAGGTTCGCTAATGGCTTCTGTATCTGCTCTGTAATTTCTGTCTGTAACTCTCTCTCCAAATACAATTCTGTTTTTTTTCTCCAATTCGTTTGAGAGCTTCACTCTGTCAGCTCTTTAAACCTACGACAGATGCAAAGGACCAGTGTCCTTAGACTCAGTGGCTCAGTGGCTCCAGGTTTTGTCCTCTTTCCCACGGTTGCTTCTCCCCATAGCAGAAGGAGGGAGAGCAGAAAAATACCTCTGGGCAAGCCAGGATATGGATAAACCTATTTTGGCCTGCTTAGGCCTACCACAAGATCTTATTAAGGAAAGGGAAACAGAGCTGAAGACTGTTTGCTGCTGATCAATACTAACTAATATTAAATTTGTCCTGCTGGGAGGGTAGATTAGGGTGCTGTGTATCTGGGAGGTTGTGTTTATCGTAGGAGCCTGATGCAGAATATTTTTACCTGTGGAAAATCAATATGACAATCCTTGACAAAAGTACATGGGAAGTAAACACAAACACAGGATTCATTTCTCAAGTTGGATTACCTGCAAAGAGTTTCACTGAAGATTCAGTTGCAGCTGTGTAAGCTTTGAGAATTATCTCTGAACATAATGTCCGTTGGTATTTGCAGTGGTAGGATTCCCTGGGAACATTTCTGATAGGAAACATTGTCTGCTAATGACTTAAGAATTCTCAGGAGCTCATAAATCTCAGACTGGCTCCTTTGAAAAGCTGCCTTAATGGGTCTTCAGTGGGTGGTCAAGGGAGAGGTCTTCTGGAAATATGACATTAATACTGAACCAGTACAATTCACTAATTTAATTTTTTTTTTTTTCCAATAGGGAGTCGTGGTTTGGTTTTTTTTAAGATCACTTTAAATAGAGATGAATATAATACTTTTACTGTGGGCAACACTGAGAAAGAGGGTTATTCATTTTGTCTATTTTCAGTGACTGAGACTGATAGGAAATCCAGAAGAAATCTTAAATATTAACTGAGGTATCATTCACTGAGGTGATTACAGTTCTAATCATGTTAGTACACCCCATCTGGAGTCCTGTGTGCAGTTCTGGAGCTCCCAGCATAGGAAGGACATGGAAGTGTTGGAGTGGGTCCAGAGGAGGCCACCAAGATGCTGAGAGGGCTGCAGCAGCTCTACTGTGAGGACAGGCTGAGAGAGTTGGGGCTCTGCAGCCTGGAGAAGAGAAGGCTTCCAGCAGACCTTAGAGTAGCCTTCCAGGATCTGAAGGGAGACTACAGGAAGGCTGGGGAGGGACTATTGACAAGGTCTTGCAATGCCAGGACAAGGGACAATGGGTTTGAAGTGTCAGAGGGGAGATTGAAAGTGGATGTTAGGAGGAAGTTGTTTGCAGTGAGTGTGGTGAGACACTGGCACAGGCTGCCCAGTGAGGTTGTGGTTGCTTTCTCTCTGGAGCCAGGTTGGAGGAGGTCTTGAGTGAGCTGTACTAGTGGGAGGTGTCCCTGCCTATGGCAGGGGGTTGGATCTAGATGATCTTTGAGGTCTCTTCCAACGTTACCATTCTATGATTCTATGTTTCCATGTGCTTATATTTTTCCCTTTAAAAACAAAAATCCCCCTTTAAATTCACTGCTTCTTTTGCAGACTTCTGTAGTTAAAATAAATGAGAAGACGTGCTCCCTCTTAAGTTGATGCAGTACATTTAAATGTGAAAAGTTTCATGAGATGTAATTATGGGAATCTTGAAGAACAGATGGTGGGTAAACACTGTACACTTTCAGATTTGGTATTCATAGCAACCATTCTGCCTGTGCTGTGGGTTCACTCTCTGTGGGTGACTCAGACACAAATATGCATTCACAGATAATGCAGAACAAACTTCAGTTTAGATTTGAAGTTTTATTGCTTTCCTGCCTCTCTTTTATAAATGGTTCTCATGAAGCTGTCTGACTTACTACTCCTGTGTATGCTGGGATGGTTTGGGAGTTCCCCACCCCCACACACACTATGAAAGATCAGACTAGACTCAGCCAGCTGGAAGTTAAGGACTGAAGCTCTATTTACAGCTCAGCACAATGTACAAGCAGAGACAGACACAACAGACAGGAATAGTTACAGACATAGACAAGTTAAAGGTAGTACAGAGACACAATCCCCCTCCCAGAAATCAGAGACCCCAGGAGGGGCTCCCAACCACCCTTCCACCTTCTTTCCACCCCTCTGCCTTACCCCAGGGTTTGCCTTACATGGAAGGTGAGTTTGGAGGATTGGCAAAGGGGGGTTAGAAGCAGAGTGATTAGTTCGGTTACTCACCATAGAGGCCAGCAGACACACAAGGTAGACTGAGACTCTCTCTCTGTATTATCTATGTTTGTGTTCTGGTTCTTATCCATCTCAGCAAGCCTATGAGTGCAGCAGACATCACCACTGTTTGCTTGTCACGGCCTATAATCTATTTTTTTAATTAAAACATTGCAATTAACCTCAAACCAACACAAATCCCATTCTATTCTATTAACATGAAGGCACTTTTGTTCACTGACATAATAACGGAGCAGCTCATTCTGGAACTCATCTCTAACCACATGGAAGACAAGAGGGTCATCAGGAGTAGCCAGTGTGGATTTACCAAGGGGAGATCTTGCTTGACTGATCTGATAGCTTTCTATGAGACCATGACTGTCCCTGGTTGGGAACTACAGGGTTAAAACACCTTCTGGGGACTAGAAGATTGTTATTCAATGCCACAATTCAGCTCTCTCTTCATAAACTCAGGGCCAGTCCTCTGGTTCTCCTTTCCTCCCCCTGCAGCCTCGTGTCTGGCTGGAGCTGCTTTATCCTTACAAACATGTAAGGATAGGGTGGTTTGGGGCCTCCAGAGGCTATGTTTAGGCCTCTTGAATGGCAGAGGTATGGGGTGGGGGGACGATTGGAGCACTGGGGAGTATAAAATTAGTTTTGGATTGGGGGAAAATTCAAGGGGGTTCTCTATGGATTTTATATCTGCCTTGGAATGTCTGCCTGTAACTCTCTGTCCAAATGTAATTCTGTTTTTCTCCAACTCATTTGAGAGCTTTGCTCTGTCAGCTCTTTAAACCCATGACAATGCCCAAATGGGTAGATAAAGGAGGTGCTGTGGATGTTGAAAGTGGATATTAGGAGGACGTTGTATGCAGTGAGAGTGGTGAGACACTGGCACAGGTTGCCCAGGGAAGTTGATGCTTGAATCATAGAATC
>VWZE01024691.1:44948-66852 GCA_013396675.1 Eubucco bourcierii
CTGGCCATGCTTCTCTTGATGTAGCCTAGGACTCAGTTGCTGTCTGGGCTGCATGTGCACACTGCAGGCTCATGTTGAGCTTTTCATCACCCCAGACCCCCAGGGCCTGTTCCTCAGGGCTGCTCTCAGCCATTCCCCACTCAGCCTGGAGTTGTGCTTGGGATTGTGCCTACCCAGCTGCAGGACCTTGCACTTGGCTTTGTTGAATGTCCTGAGGTTGGCCTGGGCACAGCTCTGCAGCCTGTCCAGGTCCCTCTGGATGGATCCCTGCCCTCTAGCAAGTCGACTGTGCCACACAGCTTGGTGCCATCTGCACACTTGCTGAGGCTGCACTGATTCCTCTGTCCATGGCACTGACAAAGATGGCAAACAGCACTGGTGCCAGCACTGACCCCTGAGGGATGCCACTTGGCACTGGTGTGCAGGTGGACATTGTGCCCTTGATCACCACTCTCTGCGTACCAACATCCAGCCAATTCCTTATCCAGCAAGTGCTCCACCCATCCAGTCCATATTTTTCCAGTTTGGAAAAAGTAGCTCAGGTGACAGGGGAATGCACCCAGACAGACCTTGAAAGTTTCTAGAGGAGACTCCACAGCCCCTCTGGGGAGCCTGTTACAGTGTTTTGTGACCCTTACAGTAAAGAAGTTCCCCTTTCTGCTCTTGAGTTGCAACTTCCATCCATTGATCCTCTTGAGCTGCAACTTACATCCCTTGTTCCTTGTCCTATCACAGGGAGCAAGTGAGAAGAGCCTGTCCCACTCTCCTGACACCCAACCCCAATATTTATAGATATTTATTAAATCCCCTCTCAGTCTTCTCTTCATCACACTATACAGCCCCAGTTCCCTCAGCCTCTCCTCACCAGGCAGCGCTCCAGTCCCCTAATCATCCTCGTAGCCCTCTGCTGGACCCTCTCCAACAGTTCCCTGTCCCTCTTAAACTGGAGAGCCCAAAACTGAACACAGTACTCAAGATGAGGTCTCACCAGGGCAGAGAGAGAGGAGAACCTCCCTTGATCTGCTGGATGCACTCTTTTTAATACACCCCAGGATCCCACTGGCCTTCTTGGCCACAAGAGCACATTGCTGTGCCATGGATAACTTGTTAGCCACCAGCACTCCCAGGTCTCTCTCCACAGGGCTGCTCTCCAGCAGCAACTCCCAACCTTTACTGCAGTCGATTATTACTCCCCAGGTGCAGGACTCTGCACTTGTCCTTGTTGAACCTCATTTGGTCCCTCTGTGCCCAGCTCTGTCTGCCCAGGTCTCTCTGGATGGCCCCACAGCCTTCAGCTGTATCAGCCAAGCCTCCCAGTTTGGTGTCATCATCAAACTTGCTGAGCAGACTCTTTCTGTCTGTCCCCTCATCAGTGCATTGATGAAGATGTTGAACAGCAGCCAGCACCGATCCCTGAGGGACTCCACTGGTTATAGCTTTCCAGCTGGACTTGGCACCACTGATCACTACTCTTTGAACTCTGTCTTCTAACCAGTTGCTAATCCACCTCACTGCCTGCTCTTCCATCCCACACTTCCTGAGCTTGCTCACTAGGATATCATGTGAGACAGTATCAAAGCCCTTGGTAAGGTCAAGGCAGACCACATCCACTGGTCTCCCTGAATCTACCCATTCAGTTATGTCCTCACAGTATGCCATCAGGTTAGTTAAGCATGATTTGCCCTTGGTAAATCCATGCTGACTACTCCTGATAACCTTCTTCTTTTCCAAGTGTCTTGAGATGCCCTCCAGAAGGAGCTGTTCCATCATTTTTCCAGAGATGGAGGTGAGGTTGACTGGTAGGTAGTTCCCAGAACCTCTTTCTTGTCCTTTTTGAAGACTGGAGTGACTTTGGCTCTCCTCCAGCCCTCAGGCATCTCTCCTGTCTGCCACGATTTGGCAAAAATGATGGAGAGTAGCAGAGTGATAACCTCAGGCAGCTCTCTCGGCATCCTTGGGTGCATCTCATGAGGGCCTATGGATATGTGAATGTTCAATTTGTGTAACTGATCCCTAATCCAGTCTTCACTGACCAGTGGGGAGCATTCCCTCCTCCAGGCTCCCCCTTCTTCATCCAGGGTCTGGAGTACATAGGGGAGTTCAGATTTAGGTGTAAAGACTGAAGAAAAGAAGGCATTCAGCAACTCTGCCTTCTCTGCATCCTCAGTTCTCAGGCTGCCTCTTCATTCAGCAGTGCCCCCACACCTTCCCTCCTCTTCCTTTTCCTACTGATAGATTTGAAGCAGCCCTTCTTGTTCTCTTTGGCTTCCTTTGTCAGTTTAAGTTCCAAGAGGCTTTTGGCCTTCCTTATTGCCTTCCTACATGCCCTGATATTCCACAATGCAAATTCAGACCCTTCAAGAACCACAGTGGGGAAGCAAAAATAAAGTGTGTAATTGCTTTTAGCTTTTACAGTGCAGTTTCTGGCACAGGCAAGCCTTGCAGGGCTATGCCTAGCTATCATGGTAGGCCTAAATAGGCCAAGGGCTTGCACCTTGATCAAAGATCACGTTGGGTGATTCTGTGCTCCACAACCTCCCTGGGCAACCTGTGCCAGTGTCTCACCACCCTCACTGCAAACAACTTCCTCCTAACATCCACTTTCGATCTCCCCTCTGCAAGTTTAAACCCATTGCCCTTTGTCCTGTCATTACAAGACCTTGACAATAGTCCCTCCCCAGCCTTCCTGGAGCCCCCTTCAGATCCTGGAAGGCTACTCTAAGGTCTCCTGAAAGCCTTCTCTTCACCAGGTGTGGCAATGTACACCCAAGTCCCTGCCCTACTGGAGGTTTGAATAGTGTATGAAACTGTTCTGCTCCCCCCCACCTCTGGTTCCAGGGTTTTGCAATGTGAAAGGAGTAGGTGTCAAGTACCTTACTCCACCCCCACACGCTTGAACAGGGGAGAGCAAATCACCCCAGCATATATATATGGCAATGGGACACATTATCTAGGGGGGATTTGAGAGGGCTTTAAGGGAGACTGCTATGAGGGGCTTTGAGAGGGATTTAAGAGGGACTGCTAGCCACGGACTGCCAGTGTCAGACTGCCAGTGTTGGACTGCCAACGTGGGACTTGGACTCGGACCTTTGCTTAGACCTGGATCAGTCCTTGAGTTGGACCTTGAGGGGCATCTGCAAGAACGGTGACGAGAAAGCACAGTCCCTGCTCTCGACCGTCAGATCCTGCCTGCCTGTTGCAGGGACCTGTCTCTGCCGTAATCGTGGGTACCCTGCGAGCAGCCTGAGCTTTACCCTGTGCTGCCCCACGATCTGCACTGCAAGGCACTGCTGCACAGACTGCCGACAAGGAGCCAAGGGACTATCTCTGAATTCCTACTCCACCACCCTGAGTAGCGCAGACGCTCCCTAGGGCTCCAGGCTGCCTTTGTTCATAGTGCAGCAAAGCTATTTTTTTATAGCAAACCTTTTCCAAGCTTTCTGATTTTTCTGAATTACTAAATTCCCTGTAAGCTTCCTTGTGAAAGATTTTCCCAACCAAATTTCTGAAACCCATCTAATTAATTATATATAAAGTTGTGGGCGGGGCTTTCTGGAAATAAAATAACTGCAGATTTTATAATTCCTGCCTCGTGAATTCCCACAACCGAGTCAGGCTGCAGACCCCCAACTCTTGTAGGCTGTCCTCAGAGCAGAGCTGCTGCAGCCCTCTCAGCATCTTGGTGGCTTCCTCTGGACCCACTCCAATACTTCCATGTCTTTCCTGTGCTGGGGGCTCCAGAACTGCACACAGGACTGTAGGTGGGGTCTGAGGAGAGAGAGTAAAGGGGCAGAATCCCCTCCCTCGCCCAACTGCCCACACTGCTCTTGCTGCAGCCCAGGACTCAGTTGTGTACTTATACACAATTCAGGAAGCTGGGAACAGAAATTCTAAAATACTACTAAAACCAGGGGGAAATTGCTAGAAAATGTGGGTAATACTTGATTTTAAATATCATTGTAAGAAAAAAGTGTGCCTGAAGAGATTTAAAAACTATCAAAGCTTGCCTATGATGTGAAGCATGCTCAGCTGTTACAGTTCTTCACATAAAGTTCATTAGACTTCTTAGCAGGAAATAATTTCTGAAAACATTTCACACTTTCCCAGCACTCTTTTGCCTCCTGCCACACTTTCTTCCATTAACTTGTGAATGCTAAACAAATGTAGCAATGCTGACTGTAAATAAAGATATGGTAAAACTGCTGTAGACGTCTCAATGATAGCCCTTGACATTTATCCTTAAATGTGCATCTGTTACACTGCAAGACTGTTCTGATCCTGCCCCTTAGAAATAACATTTTAGAAGAGGGCTCCACTTGTCACTGGCACTTTGGTATCCAGAACATTTCAAGCTAATTTTTCTGGCTGCAGTCCTTGACTTGATCAACGGGATCTACAAGCTGTGAGACACTAGCTGCCTCGGCTCGTGTTGTGAAATGATTCTAAATTAATCATGGATATTAATTTTAATATCCAGGCAGAGATTGTTAACAACTATGAAAACGGTTTAACAACATTAAATCTCACCAGAAAACTTATATACAAGGTTCAAAATGCAGGCTTTGGAAATTCATACATACAGGGAACGGGCAGAATCGGAACACTTTAAAGGTACCCAGCATAAGCAAACATTTTTACTGGAAGAGAAGGTTTGTGTGGTCACTTACACCCCTTGCAGCTCGTTATCCTGCTTAGCCACTGGATAGACGCAGGAAACTCCTTTCTGCTTATGGCAGAAGGCAATTAGTGATTACAAGAGACTTGAAGTGTTTGCTCACATAATACTATCCAACAGCACCCAAAGCAGTATGCGCATGCAGTGTGAGTGCAGCCCAGACAGCAACCAAGTGCTGGGCTGCAGCAAGAGAAGCATGGCCAACAGGGCAAGGGAGCAGCTTCTGCCCCTTTGCTCTGCTCTCCTCAGACCCCACCTGCAGTCCTGTGTGCAGTCCTGGAGCCGCCAGCACAGGAAGGACATGGAACTGTTAGAGGCAGGTACAGAGAAGACCACGAAGATGATCGGAGGGCTGGAGCAGCTCTGCTATGAGGACAGGTTGAGAGAGTTGGGGCTCTGCAGCCTGCAGAAGAGAAGGCTTCCAGGAGACCTTAGAGTAGCCTTCCAGGATCTGAAGGGGGGCTACAGGAAGGCTGGGGAGGGACTATTGACAAGGTCTTGTAATGCCAGGACAAGGGGCAATGGGTTTGAAGTGGTAGAGGGGAGATTGAAAGCGGATGTTAGGAGGAAGTTGTTTGCAGTGAGGGTGGTGAGACACTGGTACAGGTTGCCCAGGGAGGTTGTGGCTGTTCCCTCCCTGGAGGTGTTGAAGACCAGGTTGGAGGAGACCTTGAGTGCCCTGTACTAGTGGGAGGTGTCCCTGCTTATGGCAGGGGGGTTGGAACTAGATTATCCTTGAGGTCCCTTCCAATCTTACTATTCCATGATTCTNGGCCGAACGTGTGGAGACATCGGAGCCTCAGCTCAGGATCAGTGAGGTAGTAAGCAGGCAGGATACAATAGCAGAGAGCACCTTTGTGCTACCTGCCCATCTCTTTATATCCATTCAGACCGAAACTAATGGGCCTTTGGACATAGATTAGCCAATCAGGATAGCACTTTGCCAAGCCTGACCATATTAAGTGCAACCAGGGCTTTTCTCCCCTTTCCTGTGGCCACCGCCCCCAGCACAGAAGGAGGGGGAGCAGGGGACCACACCTGGGCAAACCAGCACAACCTCCCTGGAGGTGTCCAAGGCCAGGCTGGATGAGGCCTTGAGTGACCTGCTCTAGTGGGAGGTGTCCCTGCCTATGGCAGGGGATTGGAACTAGATGATCTTTGAGGTCCCTTCCAACCTTACCATTCTATGATTCTATGCCTATTTATCTTTCATGATACTCTCACAAGTAGTAAAAGCAATTAGTAGGATTGTGATCTTATAATTTGTCTTTCAAACATTTCATCCTGGAAAATCAGTGAGATGAAAGAAGTGCTCTTTGCTTAGTGTATTTGCTGTTCAAGGTGTTTTTAAAGTATGTAAATTTAAGCAACGACTTCAACAGAAAATAGTGTACTAAGATGCTAAATGTTACTTACTGCTCCTGTTTATGGATAGCAGTAAAGGTTTAAAGTTTCTTCAAAGCTCTGAAGTGTTTTTAGCCTGTAGCTCTCATCGACTTGGATAAATTCATATTGGAGTTCAGATGCTAATTTATTGAACTGCTTTTGAAGACAATTAAATGTAGGTCAAGTTGTGTTTCTGCAGGAACATCCATTAACTCTGCCGTTAACTCTGGGAATTCTTTGTTTTCACAGCCTCTGTTCTTTAGCTGACAATTAATTTCTTCTGAGTGAGTCACCTGCTTTCAAATACGGAGTTGCCAACTAAAATGCTTTCCTTAAGAGGAAAGGATAATTTGCTCATGAACTGCAAATAAATTCTGTAGAAATCCAACATCTGGTGATACATTTACTATTTCTATTATTTTTTTTCAGGGGAATTCTGGCCTGGGGTTCAGTATTGCTGGAGGAACGGACAACCCACACATTGGAGATGATCCTGGGATATTCATTACTAAGATTATACCGGGAGGAGCTGCAGCAGAGGATGGAAGACTCAGGTAAAAACTAGCTCATTATAAAACATGTTGGAAAACAAAGTGCATTCTTAGCATCATTATTATGATACATTTTTCTGTATGAATCAAGTGCCAACTAGGTCTTCCATGGGGTCAGACTAAGTAAATGACATGATGAGAGTCTCCTTTCTGCTAAGGTAGGAGAAATTACTTAAGTAGTCATGGGACTAGGGGGAATGGAGCAAAACTAGAAGTGGGTAGATTCAGATTGGATGTCAGGAAGAAGTTCTTCACTGTTAGGGTAGTTAGACACTGGAGCAGGTTGCCCAGGGAGAAGCCCCACCTCTGGAAGTTAAGGCCAGAATGGATGGGGCTTTGAGTAACCTGATCTAGTGTGAGGTGTCCCTGCCCATGACAGGGTGGTTGGAGCTAGATGATCCTTGAGGTCCCTTCCAGAAGGGTGTGGTTAGTTGGTTGAGGGAGGTTCTCTTTGCCCTCTACTCTGCCCTGGTGAGACCGTATCTGGAGTGTTGTGTCCATTTCTGGGCCTCCCAGCTCAAGAAGGACAGGAGTTGCTTGAGAGAGTCCAGCACAGAGCCCAAAGGTGATTAAGGAAGCTGAACATCTTCCTTATGAGGAGAGCCTGAGGGAGCTGGGGCTTGGAGCTTGGAGAGAGGACTAAGGGGTGACCAGATTAATGTTTATAGATATGTAAGGGGTGAGTGTCAGGAGGCTGAAGCCAGGTTGTGCTGGGTGATGCTCAGTGACAGGACAAGAGGCAATGGGTTGAAGCTGAGGCATAGGAGGTTCCATGTGAACTTGAAGATTTTTTTTCACTGTGAGTGTGACAGAGCACTGGAACAGGATGCCCAGGGAGGTTGTGGAGTCTCCCCCTCTGGAGATAATAAAGAATCATCTGGATGTGTTCCTCTGTGATCTGCTCTAGGTGATCCTGCTCTGGCAGCTGGGCTGCACTGGATGATCTTTCAGGGTCCCTTCCAGCCCCTGACATTCTGTGATTCTATGATTCCAGCACTGACAACTCTATGATTCTAACTAGCTGAAGGTTAGCTAAGTCCTGTATAAAGGGGCATTTCCTGATGCCATCTTAGTATCAGTCATTTCATTTAGTACAACAGGCAAGATGTGGACAGAGAGGGGAAACAGGTAAATATCATCCTGAAAGTCTGCTTTGCTTGGTCTTCATACATTCATGGCTGAAGCACTTTACGTGGTGGTTTTATACATTAAGGCCACTAAGGTGATCCCAAACTACAGAGCTATTGCTAAACAGTCATGGCTATTTGCAGACTGTTATAGCTGTGCAAGCAAGGTGTGCTTGCTGCAGTTTCGTAGAATCACAGAATGGTAAAGTTGGAAGGGACCTGAAGGATCATCCAGTGACTATGGCAGGGACACCTCCCACTAGTACAACTCACTCAAGGCCTCATCGCCTCATCCAACCTGGCCTTCAACACCTCCAGGGAGAGAGCAGCCACAACCTCCCTGGGCAACCTGTGCCAGTGTCTCACCACCCTCACTGCAAACAACTTCCTCCTAACATCCACTTTCAGTCTCCCCTCTGCCACTTTAAACCCATTGCCCCTTGTCCTGGCATTGCAAGACCTTGTCAATAGTCCCTCCCCGGTCTTCCTGTAGCCCCCTTCAGATATTGGAAGGCTACTCTAAGGTCTCCTGGAAACCTTCTCTTCTCCAGGTTGCAGAGCCCTAGTTCTTGTAGCCTGGTCTCAGAGCAGAGCTGCTGCAGCCCTCTCAGCATCTTCGTGGCCTCCTCTGGACCCACTCCAACACTTCCATGTCCTTCCTGTGCTGGGGGCTCCACAACTGCACCCAGGACTGCAGGTGGGCTCTGAGGAGAGCAGAGCCAAGGGGCACAATCCCCTCCCTTGCCCTGCTGCCCACACTGCTCTTGCTGCAGCCCAGCACACAGTTGCTGTCTGGGCTGCACTCACACTGCAGCCTCATCTGGAGCTTTTCATCACCCCACACCCCCAGGGCCTTTTTCTCAGGGCTGCTCTCAGCCATTCCCCACCCAGCCTGGACTTGTGCTTGGCATTGTGCCTATCCAGGTGCAGGACCTTACAGCTGGCCTTTCCTAACATTCTTTTGCTCTGTGAGAATGTCATAGTTGTGCTCTATATTCTGAGTAACCTCCAGAGTAGTCTTATCACTGTACCTCCTGAGATGAGCACACGAGTTACTTGTTGTGGTTCTCAAATACATGAGAGTACATCTCCTAAACAAGAGGAACCAGAAAACTGCTTGTGTATCTTCTTCCATTATGGACTGAAAGCAAAAGGACTTCTATTTCTCACAGAGACTGCCACTTGTCTGTCACTTGTGATGCCTGTTGATGCTTTAAAAAGACCATTTAACTAGAAAAGCTTGGAAAAAAACTCTGAAGCTTTCATGATCTCAGCACTGGGATCTAAGCTCTGGGAGCCTTTGCCAAAAGCAGATGGTCTTAAAATTCATGAAATGTGACCAGATGGTAGTAATAACCTTTTTTTTTCCCAAAGCCTTTTGCTTTAATTCAAAATATAAAAGTAGGGGGAGTTGGACAGGTTATAGAGCAAGCTTTGGATATTCTTGTGCTGGGTTAGTAATGTTAATTTGAAATGCTGCTTATTTCCCAGGTTATAGAGCAAGCTTTGGATAGTTCTTGTGCTGGGTTACTAAAGTTATTTTGAAAAAGCTGCTTATTTTTAATTTGGCAGTGCTGATGAATCATCATATAATGCGCAATCATGGTGTCATCTGCAAACTTGCTGAGGGTGCACTCAATTCCTCTGCCATGTCACTGATATCTTTGTCAGTGCCATGGACAGAGGAATCGGTGCAGCCTCAGCAAGTGTGCAGATGGCACCAAGCTGTGTGGCACAGTCAGCTTGCTAGAGGGCAGGGATCCATCCAGAGGGACCTGGACAGGCTGCAGAGCTGTGCCCAGGCCAACCTCATGACATTCAACAAGGCCAAGTGTAAGGTCCTGCAGCTGGGTAGGCACAATCACAAGCACAGCTCCAGGCTGAGTGGGGAATGGCTGAGAGCAGCCCTGAGGAACAGGCCCTGGGGGTCTGGGGTGATGAAAAGCTCAAGATGAGGCTGCAGTGTGAGTGCAGCCCAGACAGCAACTGTGTGCTGGGCTGCAGCAAGAGCAGTGTGGGCAGCAGGGCAAGGGAGGGGATTGTGCCCCTTNTCCTTTTCCTCAGGGCTGCTCTCAACCATTCACCACCCAGAGAAGAGAAGGCTTCCAGGAGACCTTAGAGTAGCCTTTCAGGATCTGAAGAGGCCACAGGAAGGCTGGGGAGAGACTATTGACAAGGTCTTGTCATGACAGGATGAGGAGGAATGTGTTTAAACTGGAAGGTGGGAGATTGAAAGTGGATGTTAGGAAGAAGTTGTTTACAGTGAGGGTGGTGAGACACTGGCACAGGTTGCCCAGGGAGGTAGTTGAGCACAGAATCACCCAATGTGATCAAGACCACATTGGGTGATTCTGTGTCCACCACCTCTCTGGAGGTGTTCAAGGCCAGGTTGGAGGAGGCCTTGAGTGACCTGTACTAGTGGGAGGTGTCCCTGCCTATGGCAGGGGGTTGGAACTAGATGATCCTTGAGGTCCCTTCCAGCCTTACCATTCTATGATTCTATGGTTAGAGAATTGACAGTCTAAATAAGATTGCAGACAAAAGGATTATGAAGAATCTCACATAACTTTATGACTAAAATGCAGCTACCTACTGATGTCTAAGGTAGTCACTGTAAAGTCTCCTAATAGTGAAGAAAAACATAAACATTTCTAGGCTGTGATTCATTTCATCCTAAAGTCAGTGTCTAATATAGAAGACTGTTAAAGGTCTGTAGTTTCACTGGTGACTCAAAGATAAAGGAGTCTCTTCAACTAGTTCAGCAGTATCTTACCCATGCTGTAAACCTCTGCACTGGGTCAGATGAGCTTTGTGGGAAACAAAGCAGGAAGAAACTGCAGTATTTGGAAATGATGCTATCAAATTGGACATGATGAACAGCATAAGGGACTTTTTATATCTGCATCTACTTTCTACAAATAAGAAGGATCCCTTGCAAAAAAAGATCTTCTTTAAGCAGAGTTTTAAATTACTTTTGAAAATCTTTTTAGTTTAAGCTATCAAGAAGACAGAAGCTATTGCAGTATTTTAATAGGCAGGAGGTTGGAACTAGATGATCTTTGAGGTCCCTTCCAACCTTACCATTCTATGATTCTATGATGTGCTTTGTATGAAACCACATATTTTATACCTCACTGATATACTAATTAACTAGTGCATATTTAATTCATGATTATGTAGTAATTATTGTGTTGTAAGGGTCTTAGAGAGACCTTCTGAACCCAACAAAAGATATCATTCTAATGTAATTAATCCATATTAAGATTAGACCTGGAAAACTTGCAAGTTTTGTAGTGAAAATATATTGTTTAAGCAGAGATTTAAGTTACTTGTGAAAGTCTTTTTAGTTTAAACTATTAAGAATACTAAAGCTATTGCAGTATTTTGATAGGCAGGGGGTTGGAACTAGATGATCTTTGAGGTCTCTTCCAACCTTACCATTCTATAAATTTAATTCATGATTATGTAGTAATTGTTGTGATGTAAAGGTCTTAGAAAGGCTTTCCAAACCCACCAAAAGATATTGTACAGACATGGAACTGTTGGAGCGGGTCCAGAGGAGGCCAGCAAGGTGCTCAGAGGGCTGCAGCAGCTCTGCTGTAAGGACAGGCTGAGAGAGTTGGGGCTCTGCAGCCTGGAGAAAGAAGGTTTCCAGGAGACCTTAGAGTAGCCTTCCAGGATCTGAAGGGGACCTACAGGAAGGCTGGGGAGAGACTATTGACAAGGTCTGGGAATGGCAGGACAAGAGGAATGGGTTTGAAGTGGCAGAGGGGAGATTGAAAGTGGATGTTAGGAGGAAGTTGTTTGGAGTGAGGGTGGTGAGACACTGGCACAGGTTGCCCAGGGAGGTTGTGGCTGCTCCCTCCCTGGAGGGGTTCAAGGCCCGGTTGGAGGGGGCCTTGAGTGACCTGTACTAGTGGGAGGTGTCCCTGCCTATGGCAAGGGGTTGGAACTAGATGATCCTTGAGGTCCCTTCCAACCTTACCATTCTATGATTTTATGAATTAATCCATATTAAGATCAGACCTGGGAAACTTGTAAGATTTGTAGTAAAAAATTACTAGTACAATTATTTTACTGTAGAGTCATAGATGCTATTATTAGACTATAGATAAAATGAAACTCAATAAGGATCTATTTGACATTTCTGTTATCGTTCATAAATGAAGATTTAGGGGTTTTTTCCATAGATTCCTTCTTTCCTTCATTTATTTATTTATTTTTAAAAATCTGGACAGAGGTTTTCAGCTTGCTTCAGTGCTAGCAAAGACACAATCATCTCATATTTTAGGAACACCTGAAAATGTTCTTATCAATGATCATCACTGATATACCAGAGAGGAGAACAGCTCTCTGGGGCAGTCTCCACTGACTTACATTCTAATTAATATTACATAAGAGAAAATTTATCATGTAAGCCCACTTTATAAGAATAAAAGCTCCACACATACAGTGACCTCTGCCAAGAACAGTGATAACCTCGATTCCCAGCAGAAACTGAATTTTGAAATACCTGCAAATGGGAGATTGCTGTTTATTGGCAAAGCACTTTCTGAGATTCTTCCAGTATCTGAAGGGGGCTACAGGAAGGCTGTGGAGGGACTATTGAGGTCTTGTAATGCCAGGACAAGGGCAGTGGGTATGAACTGGCAGAGGAGAGATTTAGACTGTATGTTAGGAGGAAGATGTTTACAGTGAGGGTGGTGAGACACTGGCACAGGTTGCCCAGGGAGGTTGTGGAGCACAAAATCACCCAACATATTCAAAGATAATGATATTTATAATCAAGTATTACCTAAATTTTCTAGCAATTTCCCCTTCATTTTAGTAGTATTTTAGAACTTCTGTTCCCAGCTCTCTGAATTGTCTATAAGTACACAACTTTAAAACTCAAAGAGGGTAGATGCAGTGTGCGCATGCAGCCCAGACAGCAACTGTGTGCTGGGCTGCAGCAAGAGCAGTGTGGGCAGCAGGGCAAGGGAGGGGATTGTGCCCCTTTGCTCTGCTCTCCTCAGACCCCACCTGCAGTCCTGTGTGCAGTTGTGGAGCCCCCAATGCAAGAAGGACATGGAAGTGTTGGAGTGGGTCCAGAGAAGGCCACAGAGATGCTGAGAGGGCTGCAGCAGCTGTGCTGTGAGGACAGGCTGAGAGAGTTGGGGCTGTGCAGCCTGGAGAAGAGAAGGCTTCCAGGAGACCTTAGAGAAGCTTTCCAGGATCTGAAGGGGGCTCCAGGAAGGCTGTGGAGGGACTATTGACAAGGTCTTGCAATGCCAGGACAAGGGGCAATGGTTTTGAAGTGTCAGAGGGGAGATTGAAAGTGGATGTTAGGAGGAAGTTGATTGCAGTGAGGGGATCACATGGGGTGATTCTGTGCTCCACAACCTCCCTGGCAACCTGTGCCAGTGTCTCACCACCCTCACTGCAAAGAAATTCCTCCTAACATCCAGTTTCAATCTCCCCTAGAACAGCTACTTCCCCACCTTGCCATTTGACTCTTCTTGATTTTACCTAAGGACTTGTATTAAGTACTACTTAAATTTATTAAAGTGGTAGTCTGCTGTGCTAGTGCTGGGAGTTAACTTTCACTTAGTTTTTAATGAATAATTAGAATCATAGAATGGTAAGGTTGGAAGGGACCTCAAGGATTATCCAGTTCCAACCCCCTGCCATAGGCAGGGACACCTCCCAGCTCACTCTCACCTAAGGCCTCCTCCAACCTGGCCTTGAACACCTCCAGGGAGGGAGCAGCCACAACCTCCCTGGGCAGCCTGTGCCAGTGTCTCACCACCTTCACTGTAAGGAACTTCTTCCTAACATCCAGTCTAAATCTTCCCTCTGCCAGTTTAAAGCCATAAACTGCCTTCAGTCACCTAGTAAATCAGGGAGAAATCTTGGAATAAAATTGTTACTGCTTGTTTCCTATTTCTGTCTTCAGTTAAATGCCCACCAGCAAACATTTTAAACACATTAGATTTGTGCTCCCTCCAGTTGTTAATTAACCCACAACGATGTATGTGAAGAACATAAAAAATTAGGTATTTATTTAGGAAGGGAGTAGCTCTGAAGAATCTTTCTCATATTTTGTTAATAAAAAGATACAATTAGGAAAAATGATTTTTTTTTATCATAAAAGGTAATGATTGCATTCTGATCAGATTTTCTAAATTACTACTGTGTTTCTCTGAAGATGGACCAAACAGGAAATATTAAAATTGCATGCTATTCATTTAACACTTGAAAACTGGAAATAAGAGACACATTGATGCAACTATAACTTTGTGCAGTTTATCTGAGAAACTCAAAGGAAAGAAGAAATGGAGAGGAGGAAATGAAAGTCTGTCCCCACTTGAGAGCTCGGAAGTAAAGGACCTCCTTCAGGCTTGTGATGGTTTGGGAGTTTCCTGCCCCTCCACACTTTATAAAATCCCCCAGACTAGACTCAGCTGTCTGGAAGTTAAGGACTGAAGCTCTGTTTACAGCTCAGCACAATGTACAAGCAGACATAGACACAATAGACAGGAAGAGTTATAGACATATACAAATTAAAGGTAATACAGAAACACAACTCCCCTCCCAGAAATCAGAGACCCCAGGAGGGGCTCCCAAACACCCTTCCACCTTCTCCCCACCCCTATACCTCACCCCAGGGTTTGCCTTACACGTAAGGTGAGTTTGGAGGATAGATCAGGGGGGTTAGAAGCAGAGTGGGTAGTTAAATTATTCAGCAGAGAGGAGAGGACCCACTGGCTCCCAGAGAGGGAGAGAGAGACCAAGAGACTGTCTTACCTATGTTTGTGTTCTTGTTCTCACACATCTCAGCAAGCCTATGAGTGCAGCAGACATCACCAGTATTTGCTTTTCACAGCAAATCTAATTTTCTCCATTAAAATATTCCAGTTAGCCTCAAACCAGCACAAGGCTTTACCCGACGGGCTGTGTTGACAGTGATTTGGTGAAAAGTCTGAAACCCGAATACTTCCAGCAGCAGCAGGCACACAGTTGTTTTGTGCTGGTATCTGTTTGTAGCTCTAGATTGCTTACTAAGAGGTGACTTGGGAGTCATAATGGGGGGGGGGAGGCTTTTTCAGATGAACAAGAAGAACTATTCCCAGGGGAGATCATGGTCTTTACAAGCATGTCATGTATCTCTAATCCAGCTTGGGCAACTGTTTTTATTCCACCATCATTATATATCAAAACAGAAGTGCGACTGGTTTGTGATTCACTGCCTAAATCCCTGTTTGTTCACTTTTGATCTTATATTAAGCCTATCAGTACCAGGTCTATGTGTGCTGCGATGGCATAGGGCTTGTTCAGGATGTTACTATAATTACAGCACTGCCACAAAACACTGATTCATATCTGCACTGTTTACAGGTCTCTGACAATGCCATTAGTTCAGCACATAATTTAGTAGTAAGTTAATAAAGAGGCATTCACCCCATTAGGTAAAACATGCTTGCTTTGCAGGCAGTCATGAATTAGATCATGAATTATTGACTGCTTGCTCTGTCCTGGTTTGTGTTAGGAAGTTTGATCTTATTAACTCTGTTTGTCTGTGTATCTGTGTGTATCATTTTTGAGCTAATGTGGAATTGAAAAACAAAAAGGAAAAAATAAATGAAATTACCACAGGGGATCTACATAAAGAAAAAAAAAAAAAAAAAAAAAAAAAGGTCACAAAATCTGATTTTCTTGCATTAAAACTGAACATTTCTGGCTTACGTTTTAAATTATCACTTCACCCCCCATGTCAGGGGGTTGGAATTAGATGATCTTTGAGGTCTCTTCCAACCTTACCATTCTGTGATTCTATGATTCTATGTCTTTTCATCAATGGAATGTGTCACTGTGTAATTCTCTGTCACCTTCACCACTTCACTTTTCTTTAGTTGGATCCTTCTTTTTCCCTTCTTTCCTTTGTGAAGTTTGTATTTCTTTATCAGCAGGACAGAGCTTCAGTCTGTCTCTGAATGTGATTACATTTATGCTTTTTCTGTATTGAAAATAATTTGGTAGACTGTAAAAATTCTTTTATGCAGTGCAAGAAAGGAAAGAGAAAGTATATTTTAACAGATTAATTCTCAAGTAAAGAGAACAATTTAATGAGAAGAGAAAGGCACCTTGAGAAGCTAGTTTGTGGTATTTAAACCTGATGAGTTTAGGGGGCTCCTTATAGACAGCAGTAATGGACAATTTTGTAGAAGTTTTCTTTTTTAACACAGAGGATCAGTTTCTCCC
Source organism: Eubucco bourcierii (assembly GCA_013396675.1). Taxonomy (NCBI): domain Eukaryota; kingdom Metazoa; phylum Chordata; class Aves; order Piciformes; family Ramphastidae; genus Eubucco; species Eubucco bourcierii. The sequence goes on from VWZE01024691.1 coordinate 60,929, forward strand.
TCCTATAAATTTCTGAGCTATTTTCCACTAATTGAAACCACTGCTTGCAAATACCACTTAAGCAAAGCATTGTGGTATTAGGACTTTAGATACACTGCAGTTATATAATGCCCACTGCACCAGGTATTCAGTGCAAAGGTACTAAACTGGTTAACAAGGGTCTCTCCCAGGAGTTACTTTAGTATTGAATTTACAATTGCCCCAGAGTGCTACAGCAGCAGAGTAGCACCATGCAGCCAAATCCAAGTGATTATTTGTTCAACTTTTTGCACTGCTACCAGAGTTCCAACTTAAATAGCTCAGTGATAATTTATCTTGAGTAAGAAGCTTTCTCTGACTACATACCTTAGAAACCATCAGCTCTCTATGGAGAGTACAGTTACTCAAGGAAAAAATATTTCACATCTGTTTCTGTACTTGACAGGTGTAATTCTCTAGGGCACTGCTGATGCCTTCATTTCAATTCCCGCTGAATCTGAAAGTAAAATTCTGGATGAAAAATAAACTAAATTAAGCTATGATTAAAAAAAAAAAAAGAAAGAAAGAAAGAGAAAAAAAAAGTTTCTTTACATATTTGTTGATTATAAACACTTAAGGAAAAGCTTGGTCAATTTTTTGCTTCTGACAGCCAAAGCCACTAATGTACAGTGAAGCATTTCTTCATGCACTGTTAAAACTCTTGGCTGTAGTTTGAATAAACACTTTGGACTTTCAGACTTTAGCCAGACCGTTATTTCCTAATAGTACGTCATCACTGTTGTCACATTCCTTATTCCACTTCTACTGGAGATATTAGAGCAGACATTTTAAATGTATTTCCCAATGGCATGTGTGTGATGGGGTAGAGAGGATCCCTCTCCCAATAACTTATTAGAAACCTGCCCCAGAGAGAGAGTAAATTCACTACATTCAGATGTTGGCAAGTCAAAAAATGAAACAGCATTTTTACAGTTTAAATATAACAGCATAGACAGAATAAACTGTTACAGAATGTAGTAACCTTAGGGAAGATGGGGATGGGGTCTAGGGGAGGCAAAGCAGCCAAAGCAGCCAAAGCAGCCAAAACAGCAGCGGGGGAAGATAGTAGCAGAAGCAGTAAAAAGGAAAATGTAAGCTATGCTTCCAGACATAAAGCTTTTGATGCTCCAGTGAAAGTATATTAACTTATCCATTGTCACAATTTTATGCCTTATCCCTGTAATGTTTCCCTCTCTGCTCAGAGATTACAACACTCTTCCACTTCTAAGTTTCTCTGTTCCTGATTTTTTTATATCTGAGCTAGAAATCCAGCTTGAACAGGCACACTATGTGACTTTTAACATCAAAACTGCAAGACAGATGAGTACTTTGTTTGGATATATTGCTTATGTCACACCATTCTGCCTACTACTTTGAATTATATTACAGAAAGCAATCTTGGGGTTTTTTTCAGGGTTTGTTTTTTGTTTGTTTGTTTGTTTGTTTGTTTTTTCTGCTTATCTATTTGCATTCTGCTCAAAGTTTCTGTCATGATAGGCCTAAGCAGGCCAAAATAAGCTTATCTGTGTCCTGCCTTGCCCAGAGATATTTTTCTGCTCTCACTCTCTCTGTTTTGGGGAGAAGCAACTGCAGCAAAGAGGACAAAGAACCTGGAGCCACTGAGACTGAGGACCCTGGCCCTTTGCAGCCTGTGGTAAACAAAGTACACAGGCTCAGCTTGTGTATGCCTTGTGCAGGGCCTGTGTGCTGCCATGAAAAGGGTAAAGCAAGCCTATGGCTTCACCCAATATGGTCAAGCTTGGCTAACTGCCATCCTGATTGGCTATTCTGTGTCCAAAGGCCCTTTAGTCTCAGGCTGTATGGATAAAAGGAGATGAGCAGGGAGCACAACCTGCGCTCTGCCATTGTATCTGCTCTCTATCTGTGCTCCTACTACCTTATTGCATCCTGAGCTCTGTGGAACTCCAGCAACCAGGATCAGGCTCTAAATGCCTCCACACAATCAGCCTGCACAGCCAGCGTGACACCGTGCTGAGACTGCACATGGCATTGCATCCTGCCTGCACCTGAAAGCTTCCTGCCAAGACAGCAAGTCCTGGAGATAACACAGATCATCCAGAGAGTCAGGACCAGGTCAGAGCTTGTCTGCCTCCTTTCCCCAGCACCCAGAAGCCTGGGAAACTCCAAAGCCTCTAACGGCTTTGAGACCACTGACAGCAACCCCTCCTTGTGCTTTGGGTACTGTCTGATAATATTTTGTGAGTGAATGCTTCAAGCCTCTTGCAACTCACCATTGCCTTCTGTCATGAGCAGAAAGGTGCTCCTTGAGTCCCTCTAGTGGGCAAGCAGAGTATTGCCCACAAGTGGTGCCCTGACCCCAAAGCCTTCTCTGCCAGTTCAATGGAGTTCAATTCACGTATATATTTACCAGTTATTGCTAGATCCTGTTATTGCCTGTGTATAAAGTTTCCATGACTGATGCAAATAAATGATTATTATTAAAATTAGTGATTGGGGTGGCGAGTTCTGAATATTGAACAGTAATAAACAACATTAATTTTTGAAAATATCATCTTGCATTAATTAATTACCCCTCCACTACATTAGTTTGCAGCTACTCTAAGTGTGTAACCTAATAGTACTGATGTTTGGCAGCTGCTGAAGTTTCTTACAGAACTTGGAAGCACATGTTTTTTCCTCCATTTATTTTTAATGCTACACCTTCATTTGGAATAGCTATTCTCGATCACAGCAGAGCGGAAGGGAGGGTTTAAACTTGTCAGTGCAAGCGCCTGGGAGGCAGGACTGCTTAGTTTTGTTCTCAACTTGCTGTGCTTGATCTGTGGCAACACTTTTCCTCCTGTTGTGCTGAAGTTTGCCCATTTGTAAAACAGGTACACCGATCACTATCTGTGCCTGACGGGAGTTGTTGTGAAGTTTAAAGGAGTTTGTTTGTGCAAAGTGCTTTGAGAAGCCTAGATGAGGAGTGCTTGTAAAAACCACCGCATCTGAAACTGCCTCCTGGGTTATCTGTTGTAACTGGTTTTCCTGCACAAACCTGAAGAAGCTGCAGACTAAGTGCTGCTGTCAGTTGGAGGTTTTTAACTAGGGGTGCAGAACAGCCATGTAGTTGGGTGTATTGAGCAGGTGAAGCCTACCTCTGTCCCAAGCAAGGGCCTCATCCTCCCCTGCCCAGGCTGGGTTGTGGCAGCTGCTCCTCCTCTGGGCTTCGAAGCCTCTGCATGGCACTGAAGCCAGCTACACCGAGGGGTAAGTCAGGGCTGCAAAGCAGTCTCTGCCTCTACCACACCTACCGAGCCTGGCCCGGGGCATCTTCCACTACCTGCAGAGCAGCCCTGCAGCTGGGAGGAGCTTTGCAGCTTCCTGCTGCCTTCATTCGCCTCAGAACTCAACAGGGTTTTGTTTTTCTTTCCCCTTTCTTTATCCCAATACCTTACTCTTACAACATCCCACAGCTACCTGCAGCTGCTTTTCGTCATTCTTTGCCACTCGGCTGTCCCACTTCGGCCTCTGGCTTTGAAGTGCAGACATGAATACTTCTGGCCACCATTAGGCTGCTGGCTCCGCCGTCTGCGAGAGCCGCCCAGATCGAGCCGGGCTGCCGACGGGGTCTGGATGTACCTGGGTATTCCTGAGCTTGCCTGCTCCTGCGAGCAGCTCCAGAGGGAAGCGGCGTGCATGGCAGTGGCAGGAGAGGAGACACAGAGAGCCTGAGGATAGCTGGGGAGTTAGAACGGACGGAGGCATGGCAAAATGTGGTAAGAGCAACGCATACCGAGGCTGCAGATCAAGCCGTGGGAGAAATGCAAAGGGAGAAACAAGGGAGGGCGGATAGAAGGAAAAAAAAAAAAAAAATCTTGTGAAAGAAATTAATAAAGAAAGATTGAGAGCCCATTTCAGGGAAGCCTTCTGGAGCCCCTGCAAGCCCCAGTGTCCTCATGCAGCTGACCACCCTCTGCATTCCTCCTTCCCCTCCTCTGCTCTCTCACCTACACTTAACTGTCTGCTTCCTCTGCTGTCTCTCCCCCCTCCACACCCTGTCATAAGCTTGCAAACAAATGCAAACATTGAAACAAAAAGGTGGGTTCATCGGGGCTGCTTGGCTGATCAGTTGCTGTGCTGACTGGGCACTGGGTCAGTCGCTGCTGGCTTTTGTCTGGTGGAGCTACTGGCCTAAATCACCTCACTCTTGTATCTGTTCTTCGGTACTTCAAAGCTATTACTTTTAGTATAGTCATACCTGATTTCCAGTAAGTTAAGGTGGGAATTTCAAGTCTGCTAAGTAAAAGTCTACCTAAATCACCTCACTCTTGTATCTCTTCTTCACTACTTCAAATCTGTTGCTTTTAGTAAGTTCATACCTGATTTCCAGTAAGTTAAGGTGGGAATGTCAAGTCTGCTAAGTGAAAGTCTGCTTAAATCACCTCACTCTTGTATCTCTTCTTCACTATTTCAAATCTATTGCTTTTAGTAAAGTTGTTATCTCATTTCCAGTAAGTTAAGGTGAGAATTTCAAGTCTGCTAAGTAAAAAATGGTCTTTTATGGTTGAAGAATTGCTTCAATTTGTCTTTCTATACCAGTGTGCCTAGCAAAGGGAAGGGCACATCTCCAACCCGGCAGCTTTCCTTTGACGTATGTGTGTGTGTGTCGCAGTCCCTGACTCTGCTTGAAGAGGATGTGACTTCTTATGCTGCAGGAAGGGAAGTTTATCTTATGCAGGGGCACTTTAAAAAGGAATAATGTGTGAACTGGCAGATCTTGAACTCGGTATGAAATTGCTATAGGTGTGGTTTACCTAGCAGTAGAGCTAATTTGCCTTGAGTTATGCTAGCCAAGCAGTAACTGAAGGCTCGATGGCACAGAAACTCATTCCATTATGAATTATTTAGAACAGCTTCAAAAGCAAGGTACAGCAATAGGATATCATTTGGCTTTCAGGGTGTTTGTGATGAAGGATAAAAAAGAGAAAAAATAGGTTAAAAAAAAATAAACAAGGAAAATAGTATCCTTCTGTTGTAGCTACATTTAGCCATGACTCTTTGAAAAGTTTGAGTTGGCCTGTGTGGAAACTACATGGGTGTGAGCTACTTCGCCTCAACCCCATATAAGCTATAAGCTACACTTTGTGAAATTAGCTACCATTAGCTAATAACTACTTCCCATTTTCAAAGTGTTTGTAAGATGTGACTCTTCTGGGAAGCATGAAAGCAAGTGGTGTTTTGCTTCTCTGTCTGTACTGGGTTTGTCTGTGAAACATCCTTAATCTCTCTGTATTTTAACAGATAGAAAAAGAAAAAAGAAAAAGCAGGTTTTTGTTTGTTGGGTTTTTTTAAGTGTTATTGGATCAACTTTCATGTAGATATGTGAGAAATTTTAATTATATAGGATTTTTCAGTCCTAAGGTGAGGATGAAGAGAATGATACTTGGATCCCAAGTCCTGGGCTGCAGCAAGAGCAGTGTGGCCAGCAGGGCAAGAGAGGGGATTCTACCCCTTTGCTCTCCTCAGACCCCATCTGAAGTACTAAAATCTTTGTCAGTGACATAGACAGAGGAATCAGTGCACCCTTAGCAAGTTTGCAGATGGCACCAAGCTGTGTGGCACAGTCGACTTGCTAGAGGGCAGGGATCCATCCAGAGGGACCTGCACAGGCTGCAGAGCTGTGCCCAGGCCAACCTCAGGACATTCAACAAAGCCAAGTGTAAGGTCCTGCCCCTGGGTAGGCACAAGGCCAAGCACAACTGCAGGCTGGGTGGGGAATGGCTGAGAGCAGCCCTGAGGAAAAGGCCCTGGGGGTGTGGGGTGATGAAAAGCTCCAGATGAGGCTGCAGTGTGAGTGCAGCCCAGACAGCAACTGTGTGCTGGGCTGCAGCAAGAGCAGTGTGGGCAGCAGGGCAAGGGAGGGGATTGTGCCCCTTGGCTCT
>VWZE01024691.1:66927-81022 GCA_013396675.1 Eubucco bourcierii
GCTGCAGGAAGGCTGGGGAGGGACTATTGCCAAGGTCTTGTAATGCCAGGACAAGGGGAATGGGTTTGAAGTGGCAGAGGGGAGATGGAAACTGGATGTTAGGAGGAAGTTGTTTGTAGTGAGGGTGGTGAGACACTGGCACAGGTTGCCCAGGGAGGTTGTGGAGCACAGAATCACTCATTGTAATTTTTGATCTTCACAACCTCTCTAGAGTTGTTCAAGGCCAGGTTGGATGAGGCCTTGAGTGAGCTGTACTAGTGGGAGGTGTCCCTGCCTATGGCAGGGGGTTGGAACTAGATGGTCTTTGAGGTCACTTCCAACCTTACCATTTTATTGTTCTGTGATCTGATGTCAAATTTACCACCCTTTTTAAGTCCTAGGTATGACCGACCATGCTGTATGATGTCATGGTGAGTAAATTTTAAGTATCAGCAAGTCAATACTATAGAGCGAGCAGTCACATAGTGCATGAAACTTTAATGTTTATGGCTTGCATGTGTGACTTACTGTGTGCAGTTCTGGAGCCCCCAGCACAGGAAGGACATGGAACTGTTGGAGTGGGTCCAGAGGAGGCCACAAAGATGCTGAGAGGGCTGCAGCAGCTCTGCTGTGAGGACAGGCTGAGAGAGTTGGAGCTCTGCAGCCTGCAGAAGAGAAGGCTTCCAGGACACCTTAGAGTAGCCTTTCAGAATCTGAAGAGGGCTCCAGGAAGGCTGGGGAGGGACTGTTGACAAGGTCTTGCAATGCCAGTACAAGGGGCAATGGGTTTGAAGTGGCAGAGGGGAGATTGAAAGTGGATGTTAGGAGGAAGTTGTTTACAGTGAGGGTGGTGAGACACTGGCACAGGTTGCCCAGGGAGGTTGTGGCTGCTCCCTCCCTGGAGGTGTTCAAGGCCCGGTTGGATGAGGCCTTGAGTGCCCTGTGCTAGTGGGAGGTGTCCCTGCCTATGGCAGGGAGTTGGAACTGGATGATCCTTGAGGTCCCTTCCAACCTTACCATTCTATGACTCTGTAATGTTTATATGGCTTGCAATAATATTAAGGTCAAGTTATTGATTTGGGAATTAGAATTAATTGTGACTTTTTGGTGACAAGGCCCTCTTTCAGATGAAATATACATCAAATGAACTGCTTAACAATGTTTTTTGGAAAAAATCAGTAATTTCAAATTTGCTTAATGCATTTGGCAGTAGTAAATTTTTGAAAGCTTTTGCAATATATTTGAATTCTATAGATTCTATATTTGACTTGGAATTATTTAAATAATCCATTCTTTAAGCCTGCCTTCCCCTGTGAGCATTTCTCAGTGAAGTGTTACCTGCATTGCTGCATAATATTTTGCTATCTACAAATTTCTGGTCTAAAACTATATCAGGATACTATGCTAAACCTGAGCAGGTGTGATTTGAGGTTCGAATTGCTTTTCAGTGACAAAGAAAAAAGAGTAAATCAGGGTTCCTTTAGCCACAAAAATAGTGGCAAAATCACCTTTCAGATCACCTTTGAAGGAAACCTGCAGTCAGCATCTTTCACTCTTTGGGGAAAATAAGCCCATGTCTTCCAGAGTAGCAATCAGACCATTAAGGTGGAGTGGCCATGAAATCAATGTATTTTATTTTTTCCTTCTAAAGTTGTTTAATTTCTTCAAAGACAAGTAAATGTTAATTGGGCCAGAGCAACCCTGCAGTCAAATTTCTCTTCTGAGGGTTAGTTAGAGGTCATGGATCAGAGCCTCCTCTCTCTGTCTGTCTTAAGCACTGCTCAATGTCAACCTTCCATACAACAGCAGCAGTTTTTATCATGGTTAAAATTTCTGTAATACGTTTAGAAGTTTTGTCAAGTCAAAGCAAGAAGCAGAATTTCTTTTTAGTCTTGTGGTAGTTTTGGCCCAGACAGCCAACCGAGTCCTAGGCTGCATCAAGAGAAGCATGGCCAGCAGGGCAAGGGAGGTAATTCTGCCACTTTACTCTGCTCTTGTCAGACCCCACCTGGAGTACTGTGTACAGTTCTGGAACCCTCAGCACAGGAAGGACATGGAAGTGTTGGAGCGGGTCCAGAGGAGGCCACAAAGATGATCAGAGGGCTGGAACAGCTCTCCTATGAGGACAGGCTGAGAGAGTTGGGGCTGTGCAGCCTGGAGAAGAGAAGGCTTCGAGGGGACCTGATAGTAGCCTTCCAGTATCTGAAGGGGCCTACAGGAAGACTGGGGAGGGACTATTGACAAGGTCCTGCAACGACAGGACAAGGGGCAATGGGTTTGAACTGGCAGAGGAGAGATTTAGACTGGATGTTAGGAGGAAGTTGTTTGCAGTGAGGGTGGTGAGACACTGGAACAGGTTGCCCAGGGAGGTCGTGGATGCTCCCTGCCTGGAGGTGTTCAAGGCCAGGTTGGAGGAGGCCTTGAGTGCCCTGTGCTAGTGGGAGGTGTCCCTGCCTATGGCAGGGGGTTGGAACTGGATGATCCTTGAAGTCCCTTCCAACCTTACCATTCTATGATTCTATGATTGAAGATACTTTCCTGACTAACAGGAAATGTTGACTGCAGTTACACATGGAGCTGTAAGAACAAGGAAAGAAACATAATTTTGGGTGATTATGTATTTTTTATCTATATTTTTATATATAAACCATATAAATGCATTTTTAATATTTATTTATCCACCTATCTCTCTAGCTATTTATTTAATTGATATATATTATATATGTTTACCTGGCTTTTAATACATGTTCAGCAGAAGTTCATCCATGAGACTAAGCCTGCTACATATCCTCTATATACACCCTAGAGAAAGAAACAGTTCTGCCTTACAATTTATTCACCATGCAAATTGGTTCAAGTCAAAATGTTTCACATACATTTATCAGTTGCAATCAACCTTCATTTAGTATTTGTTTTTTTCAGTCCTGGCATGCAATTTATGAGAGAAAAGAATGTAAGGCAGTGTGTTACAAAGGCAAGAAAGAGACAGAATTAAATGAGAATAACCAGCAGCTTGGTGATGAGGAAGCAGGGGATACTTAAAGTGTTTTTCTAGGAGATTATTTTGGATAACAGGGCAGCAGATTGTTGGTTTGGGGGTTTGTTTCCTCAAATATCTGACATCATTTTACTGTATTAAATTCTATTTTAATATAAGGCATGTTGGAATGAAAAGGGTTTGGTGTTTTGTTTTTTTGTTTTTGCTTGACTGGAAAATTTATTATGCCCTAGAAAATGTTATTTTTGTCAGGAAAAAAAAGTAATAAAATCAACTTTGATCTGAACTGTATTTTGTTTTTTCAGGGTTCAGTTATAAATCTGTAGGTGTTAAAGCCAAGAGGCATTCAGACAAATAGAAAGAAGGGTGGTGATGTTTCCATCTCTGATTGAATCAGTGCTATGTGCCTTTAGCTGGAAGAGTTTGTCTAGCAGGACTTGATTTTTTATTATGATGGAACATCACTTGCTATATATAAGAGATAGATCCTGTTTCCTAACAATAGAGAAACAGAATAACCAGGGAGCAACGGGGCTTTCGCCTCTAGTGAAAGGATTTGGGGACATTAAGTGAAACTTGCAACCCTCAGATTGAAATATCCATAAGGAGATGTTTATTTAACTTGTAGCAAAGCTGTGGAATTCATTGACAGAATATACTTTACATGGGTGTGTGCAGTTCTGGAGCCCCCAGCAAAGGAAGGACATGGAAGTGTTGGAATGGGGCCAGAGGAGGCCACAAAGATACTGAGAGGGCTGCAGCAGCTGTGCTGTGAGGACAGGCTGAGAGAGTTGGGGCTGTGCAGCCTGGAGAAGAGAAGGCTTCCAGGAGACCTTAGAGTAGCCTTCCAGGATCTGAAGGGGGCCTACAGGAAGGCTGTGGAGGGACTATTGACAAGGGCTTGTAATGCCAGGACAAAGGGCAATGGGTTTGAACTGACTGAGGGGATATTGAAAGTGGATATTAGGAGGAAGTTGTTTGCAGTGAGGGTGGTGAGACACTGGCACAGGTTGCCCAGGGAGGTCGTGGAGCACAGAATCACCCAACGTGATCTGATCACGGGTGATTCTGTGCTACACAGTCTCCCTGGAGGTCTTCTGTGCTCCACAACCTCCCTGGGCTGCTCCCTCCCTGGAGGTGTTGAAGGCCAGGTTGGATGAGGCCTTGAGTGCCCTGTACTAGTGGGAGGTGTCCCTGCCTATGGCAGGGGGTTGGAACTGGATTGTCCTTGAGATGCCTTCCAACCTTACTATTCTATGATTCTATGATTTTGAAAGAAGTTAAACAAATTTGTGGAGGAAGAATCTGTTCAAGATTATTAAATTGGGAAAAAAAGTATCTCTGTACTAGTGGGAGGTGTCCCTTCCTATGGCTGGGAGTTGGAACTAGATGATCCTTGAGGTCCCTTCCAACATTACCATTCTATGATTCTGACTTGAGAACGTCCAGTCACCTGCATCTGAAAATGTATTCTGGGTAAGTATTTTGTTAGCACTTTTCTTTCACCATCTGGTAATGGCCACTGTTGGAAAGAAACAACAGGCAAGATGAACCCCTGGTCTGGATTATCACTTCATATAGCTTTTACTTTGTAGGTGAGCAGACAGCTTACTCTGCACATTTTAACTCCCATCTTCCCAGCAGCATGATTGCTCAGGCAGCAGGGAAAGAAGTGTTTCCACTAAGCAAAGGCCTTGATTTCTCGGTGATCTACCTGACCCTCAGCAGGGATATGGTCAGTAAACTTCATCTAGGTGACTGAGGTGCAAACCTCACTGGTGGCTGTCTTGCCTTTCTGGCTACTTGTGTAATCCTGCTGGCAGGAACCACAGCCTCTGATTTAAATCTACAGCAGAAGTTTTTGCACTACAAGGTTGTGTCTGTTCTTCTATCTTTTCTATTTTCATTCCTGTTGGTAGGCAGTAATTGGCCCCCCTCTTGAAATCAATCACTGCATGGCAGGCTGTGCAGGGTCTCAGGGTAGCACTAAAGAAGCTCAGCATTTCAGAGCTGCATTAATATGGCCTTTTACCACTGGTAATTGGCTGTAGACATGTGGGAAATATCGACCCAGGTGGATTTCCGTGCTAGATGTTCTCTGTCAGTATCTGAGCTAGCTTGGATATCTCTGCATGGGATTTCACAGCTGTGTTTGGTGTCAGGCTCCCTTAGATTCTAGCTATTAGCTTGGTGGATATATTCAACCATGAAGCATACATAAATGCTGTCAAACAAACAGAACCCCTGTGGTACAGACACAAAGGATAAAAGGATCTGTTCAGTGTGGTATGAGGGGTTATATGAAGGAGAGCCTCAGCCTTGGCCAGGAAGTTCTTAGAACTAGGATAGAATGTAGAGATGAACAAAAGTATTTTAAACAACAGATAAACTGCTTTTGAGTCAAGTTTGTGCCTGGGCTGTGAAGTCTCACAGCTGAGTGTAAGAGCTTTAAAGACAAAAATACATTTAAAAACATTTAAAAGGCAAATGCTGCTGTGTCCTCTATTGCAACTGCATGAACAGGAATATATTCAACCTTCTAAATATATTTGCTTCTTACAGTCTAAAGGCTGCAGGGACTTTTCCATTCTTAATTATATAGTGCAGTATACTGTCTGTTTCTGACTTGTAACTTCAAAAATAGAAATTAAGAGTCCTAAATTAAACCTAGGGAGAAGGGGGTAAAGAGGTGCTTTATATGCTCAAAAAAACATATTTTTTTACTGATATTTTTACCAGTCATTTGTGTTTTAGATTCAATAACTATTATGTCCCATCTGGAGATTATTAGACCCCACCTGGAGTCCTGTGTACAGTTCTGAAGCCCCCAGCACAGGAAGGACATGGAACTGTTGGAGTGGGTCCAGAGGAGGCCATGAAGATGGTGAGAGGGCTGCAGCAGCTCTGCTGTGAGGACAGGCTGAGAGAGTTGGGGCTGTGCAGCCTGGAGAAGAGAAGGCTTCCAGGAGACCTTAGAGTAGCCTTGCAGGATCTGAAGGGGGCTACAGGAAGGCTGTGGAGTGACTATTGACAAGGTCTGGGAATGCCAGGACAAGGGACAATGGGTTTGAAGTGGCAGAGGGGAGATTGAAAGTGGATGTTAGAAGGAAGTTGTTTGGAGTGAGGGTGGTGAGACACTGGCACAGGTTGCCCAGGGAGGTTGTGGCTGCTCCCTCCCTGGAGGTGTTCAAGGCCAGGTTGGAGGAGGGCTTGAGTGACCTGTACTAGTGGGAGGTTGGAACTAGATAATCCTTGAGGTCCCTTCCGTCCTTACTATTCTATGATTCTGTTTCTCTTTTCTACTTACCTTTGACTTGAAAAGATAGGTAGCTCTTTTCTACACAAAAAACACTGCAAAAATTCAAAGGAGTGAACAGTGAGGGTAAGTGACAGGATTTCAGTTCACTTTCCAACCCTTATGGTGGCAGCTGTGGGTTGAAGGCTGGTAGTAGTCTGAAGGACAGAGTTCCCATTATGTTGTAGCAAAGTCTATTCATATACTTAAAGGCATTCTGAAGATTATTTTTTTTTATTTCAGTCACTGAGATGAAACAATTTCAGTTGCTGGTCTGAATTTTGAGGCTGCACAAGCATGGCAGTAAACTTAAATAAGCACACCTTTCTTTTTGGCAGAACTTGTTAGCTCAGCTCTGCTCCAGCCTTCAGGCTTCTGACGGCCAATGCACCAAAACAGGTTTGCCAGTGCAGGTGGAGAAAGGATCTGTTTGGGTGTATTTACTTGCAGGAATGCTGCCCAAGAGTTTAATTCCTGCCTTTGCATATACAAACACAGACAGAGCACAACCTCTGTGCATGTTGGAAGTGTTTGCCCTTCATCTCTTACTTCTGAAGATTGGTTACAAGGGTGGATGCAACCAGGACAAGGGAGGTCCTGGAGTGTGGGAGCAGTGGAAGTAGGGAGCTGCTTTTATTGGTTATCTGTTAGTTATGCTGAATATGCCTGGAGGCTGCACTGAGGGTTGGTCTCTGCATGAGATGAGACAAGAAGGTGTAGACTCTTCTCTGGAAAGTTTATTTACACTGTGAATGTGAGATAAAGGAAGTGAGAGCAGGTAGAGCTTTAATCCTCTGTTTGAAAATTGTGAAAAAAAAAAAGAAATTACCTGCTCAAGGTTGCACAAGAAGAGTCAAGGTGACACCAGGCCAGCATTTCTTGGGAAAAGATTGTATTGTTCTTTTCAGTTTATCTCATTGTAATAGATTAATGCCACTTGTTAAAAAAAATTGAGATGATTGAAGGATTTTATTTCCTTTTTATTTATTTCCTCTCATAAATGAAACATTGTGAGTTCAGTGCTTATTTACTTTCTTCAGAGCCAAAGACAATCCTGCTCTCACTAGAACCATAGGTTAGATTTAACACTTCAAAGAGTGCTTTCATGTTGTGTGCAGATGGGTTACAATTTTATTGCATCCATATTTGCATATGTGTTTAAAGCAAAATCACTCCTGAGATTTCATCTGTCATTTTCTGACAATGACCATTCTATGAGATATTTAAACTGGATGTTAGGAGGAAGTTCTTTACAATGAGAGTGGTGAGACACTGGCACAGGTAGCCCAGGGAGGTGTTTAAAGTCAGGCTGGAGGAGGCCTTGAGTGACCTGTACTAGTGGGAGGTGTCCCTGCCTATGGCAGGGGGTTGGAACCAGGTGATCCTTGAGGTCCCTTTCAACCTTACCAATCTGTGATTCTATGGTTCTATGTTGACCCAGGAATTGGTTAACAGAACATAATGATCTCAGAGTTCTACAGGTATTCTTTGAGAAACATTCAGACTTCCAAAACAGGAGGTCCAAGCTGCAATGAAATAAATGACATAAACAGGTGAGATAACTCTAACCTTCACCAGAATGGCTAAATGCTTCTTCTAGGCTAAATGGCTCTTCTAGTATTATTAAAATCTAGTAGGCTAAATGCTTCTCCCAGTATTATTAATCTAGCAACTCCAGAATATATATTTTTTTTTTTTTAATTAGAAGCATAAAGCAAATATAAGATAAAAACCAAATAACTGATTATTAAGAATAATTATCATCAGACCCCACCTGGAGTCCTGTGTGCAGTTCTGGAGCCCCCAGCACAGGAAGGCCATGGAAGTGTTGGAGTGGGTCCAGAGGAGACCACGAGGATGATCAGAGGGCTGCAGCAGCTGTGCTGTGAGGACAGGCTGAGAGAGTTTGGGCTGTGCAGCCTGGAGAAGAGAAGGCTTCCAGGAGACCTTGGAGTAGCCTTCTAGGATCTGAAGGGGGTCTACAGGAAGTCTGGGGAGGGACTGTTGAGAAGGTCTTGTGATGCCAGGACAAGGGGAATGGGTTTGAACTGGCAGAGGGGAGACTGAAAGTGGATGTTAGGAGGAAGTTGTTTGCAGTGAGGGTGGTGAGACACTGGCACAAGTTGCCCAGGGAGGTTGTGGCTGCTCCCTCCCTTGAGGTGTTGAAGGCCAGGTTGGAGGAGGCCTTGAGTGCCCTGTACTAGTGGGAAGTGTCCCTGCCTATGGCAGGGGGGGTGGAACTACATAATTCTTGAGATCCCTTCCAACCTTACTATTCTATGATTCTATGATTCTAATTATTCATTAAAAACTAAGACAATGTCAGAGAAGAGAATGAAAAAGAAGGCTGAAGCCACATTACAACACAGACATTAACTAAATGCCTAAGTTCTGTATCACTTTTGTGTTATGTAGAACACTTTTCAGTTATGAAGGACCCTTGTTCTTAAAATAGAACACATGCTGTAATCATGTCAAGACAGTTACAGCTTACCCAGGAATTATGAGGAAGATTTTACTTTTCAGGGGCAAGGTGAGTGGGGCAGACGTTTGCCAATGGTTATTGCTATCTTTAAAGCAAATAAGGGGTTGGTTTAAATAAGAGATACTGTTCTTTGAATGCTTATTCCAAATTTGTTGTAAACCAGACTACCTTCATCTGAGTTTCATGCTTACTGTTTTCAAGAAACTATGCAGACCTCCTTGGAAAGCTGATAACTGCTTCAACCAAGTTGTAAGTAAACAAGACAAGTACAATCCTCAGGCACTTTTTAGAAATATAGTAGGTGACAACTGGCAATGATTGTTCTGTTCACTCCTACTGTGCAATATGGTGCTCTGAAGAGAAATCCAAAGCAGCCTGATATGGCAGTAAGGAGCCCCAAAAGACCAAATGGTCCTGCCAAGGCACATTAGCCCACTTGCAGCTTTGTACAGGAGCTCATTGAAAACAGCTATGGAGTCAAGGACAGCATCCTGATGCTAAAAGCTACAGTAATCCATGGGTCTTAGTTACTGGCCAGAGGAGGTCATGAAGATGCTCAGAGGGCTGCAGCAGCTCTACTATAAGGATAGGCTGAGAGAGTTGGGGTTCTGCAGCCTGCAGAAGAGAAGGCTTCCAAGAGACCTTAGAGTAGCCTTCCAGGATCTGAAGGGGGCTACAGGAAGGCTGGGGAGGGACTATTGACAAGGTCTTGCAATGCCTGTGTGAGGGGCAATGGGTTTGAACTGGCAGAAGGGAGATTTAGACTGGATGTTAGGAGGAAGTTGTTTGCAGTGAGGGTGGTGAGACACTGGATGTGGTGCTTGTGGATGTTGTTTGGATGTGGTGCTTGTAGAGTAGGGTTATTGGTTGGACTTGGTGATCCTGAGGGTCTTTTCCAATCTGAATGTTTCTGTGATCCTATAATATAAACTGTATCAATTCTTTAATTCTGGAAATAGAGACAAAAGTTTTGTTATGAAGGGGGAATCTGTGCCGAGAATATTTTGGATCAACATACACCTCCATATACCACTGTAAAGCTACCAGGTAGGCAAAAAGAGTAGAAGAGAGAAGCACTGAAGTTTCACTTTGCTACTTTCTTCCTGTGTTGTCTTATCTTTCTAGCCCAAGTTTCCCCATACAAGGGTTGATGCTTTCTGTCTTCCAGAAGTCATAACAACACAGGTGACAAGCTGAGAGGACTGATTATTACCTTTTCTTCAATAGATCAGTGAATAATAATATAAATATATTATCTGACTCTAGGAGAATCACTCCAGACACCTGCTTAGGGAAAATGACACTTCCCCACTGTTGTTTTGGTTTGTTTTTGTTTTTTGGTTTATTTTAAATTCTATACATACCCTTCTTATCTCATACTAAGTAAAATTTACAGAACAGGGGTAAAAAAAGTTATTGACAACAGCTCACAGAATTTCTTTCCAAGAGGAAGATATTTTATATTTCTAAATATCATCCAAGAATTCAGTACAAAGGACCTCAAATTAACCACAGCAGTTTTCAGATCTGCCTTTCAAATT
Source organism: Eubucco bourcierii (assembly GCA_013396675.1). NCBI lineage: Eukaryota > Metazoa > Chordata > Aves > Piciformes > Ramphastidae > Eubucco > Eubucco bourcierii. The sequence continues at coordinate 77,226 of VWZE01024691.1, forward strand.
ACAGAATACAAGGGCTAAAACTAAATCATAGAATAATAGAATCATAGAATGGTAAGGTTGGAAGGGACCTCAAGGATCATCTAGTTCCAAGCCCCTGCCATAGGCAGGGACACCTCCCACTAGTACAGGGCACTCAAGGCCTCATCCAACCTGGCCTTCNGGAAACCTTCTCTTCTCCAGGCTGCACAGCCCCAACTCTCTCAGCCTGTCCTCACAGCAGAGCTGCTGCAGCCCTCTCAGCATCTTCGTGGTCTCCTCTGGACCCACTCCAACACTTCCATGTCCTTCCTGTGCTGGGGGCTCCAGAACTGTACACAGGACTCCAGGTGGGGTCTGAGGAGAGCAGAGCAAAGGGGCACAATCCCCTCCCTTGCCCTGCTGCCCACACTGCTCTTGCTGCAGCCCAGCACACAGTTACTGTCTGGGCTGCACTCACTCTGCAGCATCATGTGGAGCTTTTTATCACTCCACACCCCCAGGGCCTTTTCCTCAGGGCTGCTCTCAGTCATTCCCCACCCAACCTAGAGTTGTACTTGAGTTAGGGTTGCGTTAGCGTTAGGGTTAGGGTTAGGGTTGTGCCATCCAAAAATTGTGTTAAAGCCTGTAGAACTCTACAGGCACTTATATATGTGCACAATTTTATGTATAACATAGTTCTTTTATTTATGAAAACTAAAAACCTTATGTTTTTCTTTCTGGGGCAGTAAAAATACCTACAGGTTGGGAAGGGTATAGCTGGCTATTTAGCACTGGATGTGTTCATCATAGCAGACTGGACAGGATAATTGTCCTTCTGCACTGATAAACCTTCTATTTATATGCAACCAAATTACTTTGCATGAAAATATTACTGTCACTGGGTCAGCTCTGTGTTCCTTTGTTCATATTCATCCGAAGCTGACATTATTAATCTGTGTTCTCATAATAATAGTTTTAGTGTTTTAAAGATGTAACCTTTAAAAAGGCAAATTTTTGAGGCTGAAGGCATTATTTCTATTTTAGTGTCAGTGTCTTGCTTTTCCAGTAAACGGAAGTCTGTGGCTTACTGATTTTTGCAAGTGAATGCCATCTTGTTTATTGGCACAGTCAACTTGCTAGAGTGCAGGGATCCATCCAGAGGGACCTGGACAGGCTGCAGAGCTGTGCACAGGCCAAACTCATGACATTCAACAAGGCCAAGTGTAAGGTCCTGCACCTGGGTAGGCACAACCCCAAACACAACTGCAGGCTGGGTGGGGAATGGCTGAGAGCAGCCCTCAGGAAAAAGGCCCTGGGGGTGTGCGGTGATGAAAAGCTCAACAGGAGGCTGCAGTGTGAGTGCTGCCCAGACAGCAACTGTGTGCTGGGCTGCAGCAAGAGCAGTGTGGGCAGCAGGGCAAGGGAGGAGATTGTGACCCTTTGCTCTGCTCTCCTCAGAGCCCACCTGCAGTCCTGTGTACAGTTGTGGAGCCCCCAGCACAGGAAGGACATGAAAGTGTTGGAGTGGGTCCAGAGGAGGCCACCAAGATGCTGAGAGGGCTGCAGCAGCTCTGCTGTGAGAACAGGCTGAGAGAGTTGGGGCTGTGCAGCCTGGAGAAGAGAAGGCTTCCAGGAGACCTTAGAGTAGCCTTGCAGAATCTGAAGGGGACCTACAGGAAGGTTGGGGAGAGACTATTGACAAGGTCTTGCAATGCCAGGACAAGGGGCAGTGGGTCTGAACTGGAAGGTGGGAGATTGAAAGTGGATGTTAGGAGGAAGTTGTTTGCAGTGAGGGTGGTGAGACACTGGCACAGGTTGCCCAGGGAGGTTGTGGCTGCTCCCTCCCTGGAGGTGTTCAAGGCCAGGTTGGTTGAGGCCTTGAGTGACCTGTCCTAATGGGAGGTGTCCCTGCCTATGTCAGGGGGTTGGAACTGGATGATCTTTGAGGTCTCTTCCAACCTTCCCATTCTATGATTCTATGATTCTGTGACTTTCTCAAAAAAATACTTTTTCCCTTGACAGGAGACACCCCTAGAGTCATTCAGAGATGTTTTAGGTAGAGAGGGTGAATATCAATATTAATGAAAGCAAAGCACAGAGTGCATGAAAACAAAACAAAAACAATCGTAATTTTGGTAGTTTTATGATCTTTTCTCACATTTTCATCTTCATAACCATCTAGTTGTATGGATCCTGTAGTGTGTTCATTAAGTATGGCATAGCAAATTATGCTTCAGATATGGCAACAGTAAGAATCATAATTTGGTAAGAATCAGGTATATAGCAATATTTATAGCAAGAGAAGCAGCTCAGACATAATTATGGTCTTTCAGAGTGGGAAGCACTAGCAGGATGTGTTTGTGATTTATTTAAAAGAATAAAGCAAGTTATATTAGAACACTTATTAAATTGACAGCCAAATCACAACTAAACATTTGGAAGATTCATACTGCTGGCATTGAAGGACAGCAGCAAACCCAACCATTGAATGAAAGCTGGAAACTTTGCTATACAGTATTTTCTAACAGAATCATAGAATGACAAGGTTGAAAGGACCTCAAAGATCATCTAGTTCCAACCCCCTGACATAGACAGGAATACCTCCCACTAGTACAGGTCACTCAAGGCCTCATCCAACCTGACCTTGAACACCTCCCTGGGAAACCTGTGCCAGTGTCTCACCATCCTCACTGCAAACAACTTCCTCCTAACATCCAGTCTAAATCTCCCCTCTGCCACTTCAAACCCATTGCCCCTTGTCCCATCATTACAAGACCTTCTCAATAGTCCCTCCACAGCCTTCCTGGAGTCCCCTTCAGATCCTGGAAGGCTACTCTAAGGTCTCCTGGAAGCCTTCTCTTCTCCAGGCTGCACAGCCCCAACTCTCTCAGCCTGTCTTCACAGCACAACTGCTACAGCCCTCTCAGCATCATGGTGGCCTCCTCTGGACCTGCTCCAACACTTCCATGTCCTTCCTGTGCTGGGGACTCCAGAACTGCACACAGGACTCCAGGTGGGCTCCGAGGAGAGCAGAGCAAAGGGGCACAATCCCCTCCCATGCCCTGCTGCCCACACTGCTCTTGCTGCAGCCCAGCACTCGGTTGGCATTTCTCCTTCTCACCTGCCCTCATTTGCAAAGATGTGATGACTCAATAGTAAAGCTATTACCCTACTGCTTTGGAGATGGATTTGCTACTTTCATGGTGTATATGTCCTTTGCAACTTGGACAAGTCTGACAAATAAGGAGAATACTATTTCCTCTAACCTGGACTCTCTGAGAGTGAATGTATTAGTCCATTGTTATGTAATGTAGTAGATGCCCAAAGTATGAATATGAGGGAATTTTATTGGTATTCTATGAAACATCAGTGCTACTACCATGGTACTACCTGACATGTTTAAGGATGATGTTAGATTATGTAGGAGGAAAATTAGAGAGGCAAAGGCCCAGTTAGAACTTAAGCTGGCTCCTCTGTGAAAGATAACAAAAAGCATTTTTACAAATTTATCCATGCTAAGAAGAAGGGCAAGAAGAGCCTCCACTCCTTATTGGACCTGGAGGGGAACACCATAACTGAAGATGAGGAAAAGGCTGAGGTCCTGAATGCCTTCTTTGCCTCAATTTTCAACAGTGAGGAGGGAGGAGTTCAGGACAAGTGGCCTCTGGAACTGGGTGATGCGGTCGGGGAGCAGTGTGTTGCTCTGGAAATCCATGAGGAATTAGTTCAGGACCTGCTGAAACACTTGGACACCCACAAGTCCATGGGACCAGATGGGATCCATCCTAGGGTGCTGAGGGAGCTGGCAGATGAGCTGGCCAAGCCTCTCTCCATGATTT
>VWZE01024691.1:81799-92883 GCA_013396675.1 Eubucco bourcierii
CATTGAGGTGCTTGAGTGTGTCCAGAGAAGGGCAACGAGGCTGGGGAGAGGCCTGGAGCACAGCCCTATGGAGAGAGGCTGAGGGAGCTGGGATTGGTTAGCCTGGAGAAGAGGAGGCTCAGGGGAGACCTTCTTGCTGTCTACAGCTACCTGAAGGGTGGTTGTAGCCAGGAGGAGGTTGCTTTCTTCTCTCAGGCAACCAGCACCAGAACAAGAGGACACAGTCTCAAGCTGTGCCAGGGGAAGTTTAGGCTGGAGGTGAGGAGAAAGTTGTTGCCTGAGAGAGTCATTGGCTACTGACATGGGCTGCCCAGGGAGGTGGTGTTGTCACCATCCCTGGAGGTGTTCAAGGGGGGTTTGGACGTGGCACTTGGTGCCATGGTCTGGTCTTGAGGTCTGTGGTAATGGGTTGGACTTGATGATCTTTGAGGTCTCTTCCAGCCCTGGTGATACTGTGATACTGTGTGATACCACATAGTAGATCTTGGCACCTACATCCAATTGTGAAAATCTAAATGAAGGTTATTCAAATTGCCTGCTTTTTGTGAGACACCACTTTTGTTTTGACATCTTCAAATTCTTTGGCTTCAGAGAAGTGATATGAGAGATTTAAGGAGATGCTTGAACAGTTCTTGGTCTCTCTACTAAATTAAATTGACTTCCTTAATTTCCTAAACTTTGATTTCCTTAAGAGACCTGTAGTTGTTACAGCATGGAGCACAAATATCATATCTGGATCGTATTGTTCAGTAAAAAGTGTCATCATGAAATCTGTAAGGACAAATTGCTTATAACTAACTTATCTCACTCTAGTGGATCCAACACTTGCTGAAGAAGGCTGGTAAATGTGAGTGATTAGGTAGACTTTAGTTTGAATCAAGTATGCATTTTGGAGGGCCTAAGTGTTTTGTTACTGCCTTGTTTCTGATGAAGCCTATGACATTAAATCTAGGATCTGGCAGGATTGCCCACGAAGTGTTCTTCACTTTACAGCACTATTGACAAAACTCTGTTTGATCCCAAATCACAGCTGAGGCATTCAGAATTTATGGTTCATTGTTTTTCTTACAGGGTCAACGATTGCATCCTGCGCGTGAATGAGGTCGACGTGTCCGAAGTCTCACACAGCAAAGCCGTGGAGGCCCTGAAGGAGGCTGGGTCCATAGTACGGTTGTATGTTCGTAGAAGAAGACCTATTCTGGAGACCGTGGTGGAGATCAAGTTGTTCAAAGGACCTAAAGGTAAATATGAAACTGAAAATACATCCATTTTAGGCCTGATACTACACCTCTCATATAGCTCGGTTGACGTTTGGCTTTGTCACATTAACTGCTTGGTCTGTCAAACACTGAACTGAAGGTCATTGAGTCTAGCAGAACTTGAATTCGTGACTGCATGGCTGCTTCTGGAAGATTAAGGAATCTGAGGAGCTGTGGTTAGTTTCATTTGATGCTTACTGTAGGGGGACCAGTGTTGTTTAACATCTTTGTCAGTGGCGTGGACAGAGGAATCAGTGCAGCCTCAGCAATTTTGCAGATGGCACCAAGCAGTGTGGCACAGTCGACTTGCTAGAGGGCAGGGATCCATCCAGAGGGACCTGGACAGGCTGCAGAGCTGTGCCCAGGCCAACCTCAGGACATTCAACAAAGCCAAGTGCAAGGTCCTGCAGCTGGGTAGGCATAAGGCCAAGCACAACTCCAGGCTTGGTGGGGAATGGTTGAGAGCAGCCCTGAGGAACAGGCCCTGGGGGTGTGGGGTGATGAAAAGCTCCAGATGAGGCTGCAGTGTGAGTGCAGCCCAGACAGCAACTGTGTGCTGGGCTGCAGCAAGAGCAGTGTGGGCAGCAGGGCAAGGGACGGGATTGTGCCCCTTGGCTCTGCTCTCCTCAGACCCCACCTGCAGTCGTGTGTGCAGTTCTGGAGCCCCCAGCACAGGAAGGACATGGAAGTGTTGGAGCAGGTCCAGAGGAGGCCACAAAGATGCTGCAGCAGCTGTGCTGTGAGGACAGGCTGAGAGAGTTGGGGCTCTGCAGCATAGAGAAGAGAAGGCTTCCAGGAGACCTTAGAGTAGCCTTCCAGGATCTGAAGGGGGCCTACATGAAGGCTGTGGAGGGACTATTGACAAGGTCTTGCAATGCCAGGGCAAGGGGAATGGGTTTGAAGTGGCAGAGGAGAGATTTAGACTGAATGTTAGGAGTAAGTTGTTTGCAGTGAGGGTGGTGAGACACTGGCACAGGTTGCCCAGGGAGGATGTGGAGGTCTTCTGTGCTCCACAACCTCCCTGGAGGTGTTCAAGGCCCGGTTGGAGGAGGCCTTGAGTGACCTGTACTAGTGGGAGGTATCTCTGCCTATGGCAGGAGATTGGAACTAGATGATCTTTGAGGTCCCTTCCTGCCTTACCATTCTATGATTCTATGAAATTATCCATTGAACTTTCATGTTAATAGTTTCTTTTACAGTTATCCTTGGGGCAAGACAAGAATACAAAAATACCAAGAGACAATCCTTCATCAAAATTACCTGGAAGTCTAGCATGAGGCCTTCCCTACTCTGGATCAGTTTTTCATTTACAGTAGAACATTCTGGTTACAGGAAAAAAAAAAATCTGTCTCCTTTCTAGAGGAAGTAGTACAAATCATGATTGTTGTATTTCCAACTTTTCTTTGCAGAAATCTTATTTTTAACAGATTTCTTTTTACTGCTTTTCTAGCCTGAAATTTCCCTTTGGATACTGTACTTCGAATGACAACTAATTTGATGTTTTCAAAGTACTTCTGAATAGAATGAGCAGCAGTTGATTTTTCAGTCTCTAATAATTGTTTTATAAGCAATTCTTGAATTAATGACATAAATGTGAAATGAAGAAATTTGTGTCTCTCTCTTAACATATAGAATCATAGAATGGTAAGGTTGGAAGGGACCTCAAGGATCATCGAGTTCCAACCCTCTGCCATAGGCAGGGACACCTCCCACTAGCACAGGTCACTCAAGGCCTCCTCCAACCTGACCTTGAACACCTCCAGGCAGGCAGCAACCACAACCTCCCTGGGCAACCTGTGCCAGTGTCTCACCACCCTCACTGCAAACAATTTCCTTCTAACATCCAGTCTAAATCTCCCCTCTGACACTTCAAACCCATTGCCCCTTGTCCTGTCATTACAAGACCTTGTCAATAGTCCCTCCCCAGCCTTCCTGTAGCCCACTTCAGATTCTGGAAGCCTTCTCTTCTCCAGGCTGCAGAGTCCCAACTCTCTCAGCCTGTCCTCACAGCAGAGCTGCTGCAGCCCTCTCAGCATCTTGGTGACCTCCTCTGGACCTGCTCCAGCAGTTCCATGTCTTTCCTGTGCTGCGGGCTCCAGAACTGCACCCAGGACTCCAGGTGGGGTCTGAGGAGAGCAGAGTAATGGGGCACAATCCCTTCCCTTGCACTGCTGCCCACACTGCTCTTGCTGCAGCCCAGCACACAGTTGCTGTCTGGGCTGCACTCACACTGCAGCCTCATCTGGAGCTTTTGATCACTCCACACCCCCAGGACCTTTTCCTCAGGACTGCTCTCAACCATTCCCCACCCGTCTTGGATCTGTGCTTGGGATTGTGCCACACATGAGATTATTCTACCTGTTTTAACCACAGTGGGTACCCTGTAGCGTTTTCAGAGGTTTCTCTTACATCTCACCTCTTGACAGTTTGCTTCTACATTGTTTTTCATGCCAGTTATGCAGTATATTTGTTCCAAATCCATGTGAAATTGTCCAGACTTTCCACTCATAGTAAACAAAGATAACACTGTTTTCAGTATTGCATTATACCTCTTCTATGTGTATCATGGTTATCTGACACAGCAGTGTATTCACCATGCTTTCCTCTTTGCAAGCAATAAGACATATTGAAACAGGCATCTGAGTGTAAACCCCTAAAAACCTGGATTCTTGTGGTCAATTACAATGTTAAATTGACTTCCTAATAGAAAAGCATCTATAATGGGATTTTGTATGTGTGTGAACTCAGAATAGTAGTATAGCAGCAATGGTTTTAGAGCTTTGGAATTGTTCTAATTGTGCTATATGGTACTCATTTTCAGTAACCTAGGGCTAAAGAAAATAAAATTATTCATAGAATGGTAAGGTTGGAAGGGACCTCAAGGATCATCTAGTTCCCCTGGTCATAGGCAGGGACACCTCCCACTAGCACAGGTCACTCAAGCCCTCGTCCAACCTGGCCTTGAACACGTCCAGGGAAGGAGCAGCCACAACCTCCCTGGGCAACCTGTGCCAGTGTCTCACCACCCTCACTGCAAACATCTTCCTCCTGACATCTAGTCTCAATCTACTCTCTACCACTTCAAACCCATTGCCCCTTGTCCTGGCATTACAAGACCTTCTCAATAGTCCCTCCCCAGCCTTCCTGTAGGCCCCCTTCAGATCCTTGAAGACTACTCCAAGGTCTCCTGGAAGCCTTCTCTTCTCCAGGCTGCACAGCCCCAACTCTCTCAGCCTGTCCTCACAGCAGAGCTGCTGCAGCCCTCTGAGCACCTTGGTGGCCTCCTCTGGACCCACTCCAACACTTCCATGTCTTTCCTGTGCTGGGGGCTCCAGAACTGTACACAGGACTGCAGGTGGGCTCTGAGGAGAGCAGAGCAAAGGGGCACAATCCCCTCCCTTGCCCTGCTACCCACACTGCTCTTGCTGCAGCCCAGGACGCAGTTACTGTCCGGACTACACTCACACTGCAGCCTCATGTTGGGCTTTTCATTACCCAGACTCCAAGATCCTTTTCCTCAGGGCTGCTCTCAGCCATTCCCCACCCAACCTGGTGCACTTAAAGATATCTGGGGGCATTTATTCCTCTGCTTTTAGAATTAGAACCATAGCAGGACTTTTCATTTAATTATTTTTGAGTCTTATTATGTTTTGGAGCTCTAAATTAGAAATTAATGCATTGTGAAGCATTATTCAGCCCAATACTTTCTCTCTCCCTGAATAGCTATCCTCCTCATTTTAATTTTCTTAATCAGCAAAGACTAAGCTGCTAAACCAAACAACTCAATAAAACACTCAGAACCCAGATATGCTGAATACAAAGGGTGTAATACACATTTATTTTTTTGAGTTATGTATATTCATCTAAATGTTAGATGAAGTCATTGGGCATAACCTGTTCCAGAGTTTCCATTTCATTGTTTTCTGTGCTGGCCTGAAGCAACATTTCCTTTTCACATAACTATTTGTTTTATTCTTAGTGACACTGAATAAAGACACTGGGTAGTAATGAAGCTTTCTTAATATAGTGAAAAAAGAGATTCAGTGTGTTTAAGTAGTATATTTTTTTTACCCCACTGATTATTCATGGACGTTTTTTGAGAAGACACAGGGATTTTCATCATCATTATAAGGTAGGATTTCATTGTAGGTTTACCTTGAATTGGTACTGGAAAGTTCTCTGCTCCATTACTGTCTATAATTCCGTACAAGTTCATACTTTTGTTTCATAGAAGTAGACAGACTTTGGATTGATGATTTTAGCAGAAATATCTTGTGTTCTCTTGCATCAGTTTCATCCCAGCTGTCAGTGACCACTGAAATAGTCAAAAAAAAAAAAAAAAGGACAGCAGAAGTATGTGTGTTTTAAAATGTTTGATTAAAAAGGTGTTCCCTTCAGGACAGCAGAATTGGGGGGTGGGGTGGGGAGATCATTTTTCAGAAGTGCTGCTCCAAATAAAGAAAGGAGAAACCTTATTATCTTTTATAGAATCATAGAATCATAGAATCATAGAATGGTAAGGTTGGAAGGGACCTCAAGGATCATCGAGTTCCAACCCCCTGCCATAGGCAGGGACACCTCCCACTAGTACAGGTCACTCAAGGCCTCATCCAATCTGGCCTTGAACACATCCAGGGAGGGAGCATCCACAACCTCCCTGGGCAACCTGTGCCAGTGCCTCACCACCCTCACTGTAAAGAACTTCCTCCTAACATCTAGTCTAAATCTTATCTTCTAAAGCAAAACCGTAGGTTACCTTTTCATCTCAGATAGGAGCTATAGCACATGAAATGGCAGAGGGAGCTTTTGAAAACAAAGAACCCAAATTATTTCCCTCCCTATTTCAGATGACTCTAAGAGCTTTCAGATCCCACTGTTTGATAACTGATTGCAACTGCCTGCTTCAGGCTGATGGCAATAGTTATTTTTTATAACTATAGCCATCACATCTAATACACTGACCTATTAGAGTTGGGGTTTTTCAGCCTGGAGAACAGAAGGCTTTGAGGGGACCTTATAGTAGCCTTCCAATATCTGAAGGGGGCCTACAGGAAGGCTGGGGAGGGACTATTGAAAAGGTCTTGTAATGACAGGACAAGGGGAATGGGTTTGAAGTGGCACAGGGGAGACTGAAAGTGGATGTTAGGGAGAAGTTGTTTGCAGTGAGGGTGATGAGACACTGGCACAGGTTGCCCAGGGAGGTTGTGGAGCACAGAATCACCCAACATGATCTTTGATCATGTTGGGTGATTCTGTGCTCCACAACCTCCCTGGAGGTCTTTTGAGCTCCAGAACCTCCCTGGAAGTGTTCAAGGCCAGGTTGGATGAGGTCTTGAGTGACCTGTGCTAGTGGGAGGTGTTCCTGCCCATGTCAGGGGGTTGGAGCTAAATGATCCTTGAGGTCGCTTCCAAACTTACCATTCTATGATTCTATGATTTTCTCTAATGGACACTAACTACTGCACAGCAAACTTCAGCATTTGAGAGGGGGGTTTATGGTAAGTTGGGCAGATATTTTGTTGATTTATCATCACTTCAAGACATTTTTTGTTTCATACTAGAAAGTTTCAAAGAGTTTTTGACAAAACTGTTTTTTCACAGTTTGAACAGAAAGAACATTGCCTTATGGTCTTTTAACAATTTCAGTCTTATGATCTCATCAGCTGTGAATATGCTTCTGGTTTTCACTTTCCTCTTTCTTCTGAATCCTGATCTAAACTAGGGCAAAATGGGACAACTTAAAGAGAGCTGCAGAAAAATGAGGAAGCAGGAAAACTTCTTTCCCCTTTACCAGACTGCTTAGGTTCCCAACTGCAATGAGAATCATAGAATCATAGAATGGTAAGGTTGAAAGGGACCTCAAGGATCATCTAGTTCCAACCCCCTGCCATAGGCAGGGACACCTCCCACTAGTACAGGGCACTCAAGGCCTCCTCCAACCTGGCCTTGAACACCTCCAGGGAGGGAACAACCACAACCTCCCTGGGCAAGCTGTGCCAGTGTCTCACCACCCTCACTGCAAACAACTTCCTCCTTACATCCACATTCCATCTCCCCTCTGTCGCTTCAAACCCATTACCCCTTATCTTGGCATTGCCAGACCTTGTCAATAGTCCCTCCCCAGCCTTCCTGGAGCCCCCTTCAGATCCTGGAAGGCTACTCTAAGGTCTCCTGGAAACCTTCTCTTCTCCAGGCTGCAGAGCCCCAACTCTCTCAGCCTGTCCTCATAGGACAGCTGCTCCAGCCCTCTGAACTGAAGTGCTTCACTTCGTATTGCTGTAGCCCACTATCTCTTACTGTATGTCTAAATAGAAAACCATCACAAGTGAAATCAAAATACATTTTTGGGGGCAAGAAATGCCTTTGCTTGAAGTGACTTGCATTGTATCTAACTAGAAGGCATGACTTCCAGGCTAGGATGGTCTAATGTAGCAATATGTGAGTAGCTGTATAGTTTATCAAATGAAAATTGCATTCTCTTGAAAATCATAATATTAGAAAACTCTGTGACAGTGCTATAAAAACCTTAGCTGTTTTTCAAAATTATATTGACATATTAGTGTTGTCAGTGCCTGAAGGCACTTTGCTCTCCTCAGACCCCACCTGCAGTCCTGTGTGCAGTTCTGGAGCCCCCAGCACAAGAAGGACATGGAAGTGTTGGAATGGGTCCAGAGGAGGCCACCATGATGCTGAGAGGGCTGCAGCAGCTCTGCTGTGAGGACAGGCTGAGAGAGTTGGGGCTGTGCAGCCTGGAGAAGAGAAGGCTTCCAGGAGACCTTGGAGTAGCCTTCCAGGATCTGAAGGAGGCTACAGGAAGGCTGTGGAGGGACTATTGGCAAGGTCTTGTAATGCCAGGACAAGGGGCAGTGGGTTTGAAGTGTCAGAGGGGAGATTTAGACTGGATGTTAGGAGGAAGTTGTTTGCAGTGAGGGTGGTGAGACACTGGCACAGGTTGCCCAGGGAGGTTGTGGCTGCTCCCTCCCTGGAGGTGATGAAGGCCAGGTTGGAGGAGGCCTGGAGTAACCTGTCCTAGTGGGAGGTGTCCCTGCCTATGGCAGGGGGTTGAAACTGGATGATCTTTGAGGTCCCTTCCAACATTAGCATTCTGTGATTCTGTGATTCTATGATAATTCTTTCTTTTTTTTTTTTATTTTTTAAAGTTTTTAATTTTTTTTCCTTTTCTTTTTTTTTCTTCTTTCTCTTCTTTTTTTTCTTCTTCTTCTTTTTTTCTTCTTCTTTTTTTTTTTTCTTTTTTCCTTTTTTCTTTTTTTTCCCCATCATTTTCCATTATCAGTTAAGGGAATAAACAAAATGGCTTGGAAGATGTGGAGCAATTTTATACACATACATTTTGTTTAGATTGTTTTGTTTTTCCCTCGAAACCATTCAGTTCTTAAGAACTCTCCAAGCAGTTCTAAGACTCCTATGTTAATATGCAAAGCAAACATCTAATCTCATAGTAAATTTTAAGTATCAATTTCCAGTAATCATTCACAAAGAGTAAAGTTTCTGCTGAAATGAACAGTGCTCTCTGCATCTATTTCTGAAGTGGTGCAGTAGCAATTTCAAAGTGCAGTGCTGTATTTTAACAGCCAATTGAGATGGCTATAAAAATCCAGCACTCCACATTAAGCTCATTACCAAATTGCTTCAGTAATACTGATGAGGCAGCTTCTGCAGAACACAATTCACCCTAATGAACTGGGGCTGTGATAGAGCAAAAGCAGCAGCGCAAGGAAAGATAGATGTGCAGCTTGGCTTGGGTACCAAAAGGCTTAAGATTTTGTATCCACAAAAGAAAGATCTGGTTAGCTTCTTTTTGTCTTTAGGAAAGAAAGATTTAAACCTGTGTCCTCTTGTCTGTTACACTTGCAGTTATAAAATCATAGAATGGTAAAGGTTAGAAGGGACCTCAAACATCATCCAGTTACAAGCCCCTGCCATAGGCAGGGACACCTCCCACTAGCACAGGTCACTCAAGGCCTCATCCAACCTGGCCTTGAACACCTCCAGGGATGTTGTGGAGCTCAGAAGACCTCTAGGGAGGTTGTGGACCACAGAATCACCCAACGTGATCAAAGATCACATTGGGTGATTTTGTGGTCCACAACCTCCCTGGGCAACCTGTGCCAGTGTCTCACCACCCTCACTGCAAATAACTTCTTCCTAACATCCACTTTCAATCTCCCCTCTGCCACTTCAAACCCATTCCCCTTGTCCTGGCATTGCAAGACCTTGTCAATAGTCCCTCCACAGCCTTCCTGTAGCCCCCTTCAGATACTGGAAGGCTACTCTAAGGTCTTCTTGAAATGAGTTAAATTACAAATGTAGCAGTATGAAATTGTTGTCACATCAGACCAAATTCATCCCTTTTTGGAACTAAGTAGACCATTGACATTTCAGTTGCCAAAATCTCCTGAACTTGTCATTTCTGCAATGCCAGGATGAGGGGTGGTAGGTTCAAAGTGGCAGAGGGGAGGTTGAAAGTGGATGTTAGGAGGAAGTTGTTTGCAGTGAGGGTGGTGAGGCACTGGCACAGGTTGCCCAGGGAGGTTGTGGCTGCTCCCTCCCTGGAGGTGTTTAAGGCCAGGTTGGAGGAGACCTTGAGTGAACTGTGCTAGTGGGAGGTGTCCCTACCTATGGCAGGGGCTTGGAACTAGATGATCCTTGAGATCCCTTCCAACCTTACCATTCTACGATTCTGATCACTTTAGCAGGCTTTCTTTTGCAATCTTTCACCGGAAATTTGGGGGAATGTGATGCATTTATTTTTTTCTTATCCACTTACTCTACCATTAGAGATAGGAAGGGCATTTAATTTCTGTGCTTAACTGTTGGGCAAGTGATAAATGCATCCTGAGGTTTAGCTTGCAAAACATGCTCTGGGTGAGAATAAAGCAAATCATTTAAAAAGAAAAAAACCCTCTGTGATTGGTCTATCCTATCCATGTGGAAATACTTCAAAAGAAGGTGCTCACTAAATGGATTTCCCAGCTACTTAATGATCTGCAGTGTACTGCTGAAAAATTCCTTGGAATATCTTTTGTCTTGGGCTTGTATGGAAAACTGTTGTGTCCGTTTTGGGATGCTATTTGACAGTGCTTCCTATTCCTCCATGCAGTTTTAAAAATCCCAAGGACTTATCTCCACCACTCAGTGCTTCTTTTCTTTCATATTCCTTTTGTCTGTGACAAGCTTGACACAAATTCCCCACTGTAAAGCTTCTTTTTCCAATTCTAATTTTTTCTTCTGACCTAAAATAATGTAATAACAGTTAAGTCTCACAGTTTTGTCATTAGAGCACACCTTTGTGTTCCTTTTTAAAAAAATTGTTCTTTTTTTCCTTTTTTTCTTTTTTCTTTTAATTTTTCTTTTTTCTTTTATTTATAGTTTTTTCTATTTTCTTTTCTATTTTTGTTTCTTTTTCTATTTTTTCTTTTCTTTTTTCTTTTTTCAATTTTCTTTTTTCCTTTTTCTTTTTTCTTTTCTTTTTTTCTTTTTTCTTGTTTCTTTTCTTTTTTATTTTTTCTTTTTCAATTTTTTTCTTTTCTTTTTTCAATTTTCTTTTTTCTTTTTTCTTTCATTTTTCTTTTTTCTTTTTTCAATTTTTTTCTTTTCTTTTTTATTTTTTCTTTTTCAGTTTTCTTTTTTCCTTTTTATTTTTTTTTTCTTTTTTCTTTTTTCTTTCTTTTGTCTCTTTTATTTTTTCTTTTCTTTTTTATTTTTTCTTTTTCATTTTTTCTTTTTTCTTTTTTTCTCTTTTCTTTTTATTTTTTATCTTCTTTTTTTCTTTTCACATTTTTTTTCTTTTTTTTTTTTTTTTTT
>VWZE01024691.1:114609-141804 GCA_013396675.1 Eubucco bourcierii
TGGCCTGGGTACAGCTCTGCAGCCTGTCCAGGTCCCTCTGGATGGATCCCTGCCCTCTAGCAAGTCGACTGTGCCACACAGCTTGGTGCCATCGGCACACTTGCTGAGGGTGCACTGACTGATTCCTCTGTCCATGTCACTAACAAAGGTATTACCACAATGTCCAAGTTCCAGAGGGTAAAATTAAGGACTGGGAGCAGGGAGATCTGCTATTATAGTAGAAGATCATGTTCGAAAAGCTCCTAAGGAACCTGAACATGCACAAGTCCATGGGGCCTGATGAGATCCACCCATGGGTCCTGAAGGCACTGGCAAATGAAGTTGCCAAACCACTGTACATGAAAGGTGATTGCAGACTGGTGAAGTTCCTGCTGACTGGAGAAGGGCAAACATAACACCCATCTGCAAGAAGGGAAAAAGGATGACCCAGGAAACCACAGAGCCTCAGCCTCACCTCTGTGCCTGGTAAGATCATGGAGCAGATCCTGCTGAAAGTTCTGCTAAGGCAAATGGAAAACAGAGCAGAGGTGATTGGTGGCAACCAGCAATGGCTTCACCAAGGGCAGATCTTGCCTGACTAATTTAGTGGCTTTGTATGATGAAGTCACAGTGACAGTGGACAAGAGAAAGGCAACTGATTTATAATAATAAAGGGAGTCTCCATGCCTACAATTAACAAAAGCTAATTCTAATAACCACTAGAAAAGTGGTTAGAATATGTGATTTTTTTTTTCTTAGGTAGTGATGCATTTAAAATGTGTCTGTGATGCAGCACATATTGCAAACTAGATGTAAATAGTCACTGGCTGCCTTTTTTAATGAAATAGCTATGATTGAGACCTGAGATGCTTTTGACTTGTTTTGGAAGCAACTTCTTTTAATGGCTTTGTTACCCTTTTAAATATTTTAATGTTTTATTTAATGATATTCCAGGGGAAAAATATGAATAAATATCCTTGACCATTGCTAGTACTACAGCTTTTTTTCTGCAGTTCCCAATTCTGATGAAGTTAGATGAAATCATGGAATATTCTGTGTGATAACACTAACGTCTCCTGCCCCATTCCAGTACTGCATATCAGGCTATGAGATTTGGGTCTCTGCAGCCTGGAGAACAGAAGACTTCCAGGATACCTTAGGAGGCCTTGCAGTATCTGAAGGGGGCTACAGGAAGGCTGTGGAGGGACTGTTGACAAGGTCTTGCAATGACAGGACAAGAGGCAATGGGTTTGAAGTGGCAGAGGGGAGATTGAAAGTGGATGTTAGGAGGAAGTTGTTTGCAGTGAGGGTGGTGAGACACTGGCACAGGTTGCCCAGGGAGGTTGTGGAGCACAGAATCACCCAATGTGTTCTTTGATCCCATTGGGTGATTCTGTGCTCCCCAATGTCCCTAGAGGTGTTCAAGGCCAGGATGGATGAGGCCTTGAGTGACCTGTACTAGTGGGAGGTGTCCCTGCCTATGGCAGCAGGTTGGATCTGGATGATCTTTGAGGTCCCTTCCAATCTTACCAGTCTATGATTCTATGATTCTACATCATTGTCTACAGGATGGATGATAAGCATTTATGTATCAGATGAGTTTTATGAGCATCTAGCCAGTGAAAAAAATGAAGGAAATAGAGTTTGATTAGTCTTCCCTAGTTCGTTCATTGATCTAATGTTATATGTACCCATTCAGTGGTTTTCATTGAGCTGAATTTAACTCAGTTATACACCAATATTAAGTCCTGAACTCTTTCCTCTTTTGCCTTGGAGTCTTCTGTTTTCAAAGAACCATTGAATCATAGAATGGTTTGTGTTGGAAGGGACCTTTAAAGGTCATCTGCTCCAACTTTGTTTTTCATTACACCAGTTTACTAAAAGCCCTATCCAATGTGATGTTGAAGACTTCCAGTGATGGGACATCCCAGGGCTGGAGCAGCTCTCCTATAAAGACAGACTGAGAGAGTTTGGGCTCTGCAACCTGGAGAAGAGAAGGCTTCCAGCAGACCTTAGAGTAGCCTTCCAGGATCTGAAGGGGCCTACAGGGAGGCTGGGGGGGGGGGACTATTGCCAAGGTCATGTAGTGCCAGGACAAGGGGCAATGGGTTTGAAGTGTCAGAGGGGAGATTGAAACTGGATGTTAGGAGGAAGTTCTTTACAGTGAGGGTGGTGAGACACTGGAACAGGTGTGGCTGCTCCCTCCCTGGAAATGTTCAAGGCCAGGTTGGAGGAGGCCTTGAGTGATCTGTACTAATGGCATGTGTCCCTGCCTATGGCAGGGGGCTGGAACTAGATGATCCTTGAGGTCCCTTCCAACCTTGCCATTCTATGATCCTATGATTCTATTCCTGAGTGATGTGTTCCAGTGTCTTGCCAGCCTCCCTTTAAATAAATTCTTTCTTATCTCCATTATAAATCTGTTCTGTGTCTCATAGCTGTTGTCAGGAAAGTGGATGCTCTCTTCAAACTAAGGTATTGAGTTGAAGCAGATTGCACATAGCAAAGTTGCAAGTGAGAGAGAGCACTCCTCAAAGCAACTCTTGATTTTCTGTGTTCTGATGGCAATGTTTTCTTAACTACAGAAGTCAGTAAGAAAAAGGTTCTGTCATTAAATATGCAATTTTATTTTTGTTTTTTACTTCAGTGGATCAATGAAAAAGAACAAGTTTAGAAAACATTCCTTGTTCCTTGTGTTTCCAAACATTTGAATGATTCTGTGTTTTTGAAACAGTCTGATGTTGATACGAGACTGGATTCATGTAGATAGTGCCAAGAGGGATGCACACCAGAAAAGGCACAAACCTTTTTGAGGTCTGACAATAGAGCTCTTAAGTCTTAATTGAGGTGAGACTCCAAATCAAGTTGTGAAATTTTATACCACTCATCTTCCCACCCACCTCTTCCCACATCCAGCTCCCAGCAGTTCAGAAATCAAGAGTGTGATTCATACTTTTTCAGCTGTCAAAGACTTTCAGATTAAGTGAATTATACTTTAAAAGCCCTTAATGAATTGTCATTGATTATAAAGATTGCAGAAATGATTTGCATAGTTGTCTGATGTCATTATCCACATGAATCCTATCCAGAAGTTCTATTGTGGTATGCTTTCCTGGGGCCCTTGGAATTAGCAAAAGCCTTTTAAGTAAAGTTAAATGGAGCTTTGTGCCATTCCCCATTCTTCCTAAGAAGTCAAGTATGTTTAGGCAATGAAACTAACTTATCAGCAGGAAAGATGTGGCAAATCTCTCTCTTCTTCAGCTACCTGGTCTTGGATTTTCCTGACAGTATTGGCATCCATCTTGTTCTGGTATTTTAAACCTGTTTATACTCGGTGCTATGTTTTCTGATCTCAAAGTCATACCCTGCATACAAGCACAAATTACAAGCTCTGTGCCTTGTAACACAGTCACATGCTATGTGAACTTAGAATTCTAAGTGGGAAAAAATTATTCTTTCCCTCATTGTAAGCTTCATTTTTGTAGCAGGAGTAGCATTTGTCAGTACTTCCTGTTTGGTTGGTTGGTTTTGGTTTGTCTTTTGGGGTTCTTTTGTTCATTCCTCTATCAGTTGTGTCACTATAGTGAAGGGGTAATTAATTAATGTGAGATGATATTTTAAAAAATTAATGTTGTTACTATTCACTATTCATAACTCTCACCACCTTGATCACTGATTTTAATAACAATTGGTTCTTTGCATCAGTCATGGAAACTTTATCCCCAGGCAGTAACAGGCTCTAGCAATAAGCAGTGCTAACAGATACCATGAATTGAACTCGATGGAACTGGCAGAGAAGGCTTTGCTGTCAGTGCACTGCTTGCAGGCAATACTCCGCTTGCCCACTAGAGGGACTCAAGGAGCTCCTTTCTGCTTATGGCAGAAGGCAATGGTGAGCTACAGGAGGCTTGAAGTATTTACTCACAAAATATTATCTCCTGACTGGCAGGGCTGGCTACAGCTTCAGACAGCACCCAAAGGCTTTCAGGGGATTCTTGTCACTTGCTGAGACTTCTGGTTCTGCCTGGGCTGCTGGGGAAAGGAGGCAGACATCTCTGACCTGGTCCTGCTCTCCTCTGGATGATCTGTGTATCTGCAGGACTTGCTGTCTTGGCAGGAGGCTTTCAGGTGCAGGCAGGATGCAATGCCATGTGCAGTCTCAGCACGGTGTCACACTGACTGTGCAGGCTGATTGTGTGGAGACATTTAGAGCCTGTTCCTGGTAAACCTTTGGCAGGCAGTTTGCAGGCAGTTCAGGATATAAGGCAGCACCAATACAACAGCAGAGAGCACAGATACAATGGCAGAGCACATTGTACTCCCTACTCATCTCCTTTTATCCATACAGCCCAATACACAGCCTGGGCCTTTGGACACAGAATAGCCAATCAGAATGGCAGTTAGTCAAGCCTGACCATATCAGGTGAAGACATAGGCTTGCTTTACCCAAATTTGGGCAGAACCCAAGACTTGCACAAGGCAACCCTGTGTACCTTCTTTGCTACTGACTGCAAATGACCAGGGTCCTCAGACTCAGTGGCTCCTGGTTCTTTGTCCTCTTTCCCATGGTTGCTTCTCCCCGAAACAGGAGAACAGAAAAATGTCTCTGGGCAAGCCAGGACACAGATAAGCCTATTTTGGCCTGCTTAGGCCTACCAGGACAGTCACGATCTCAGGTCAAGAGAAAATGGAAGGCATAAGGTTTGCTATGATTTTCTTATACTATAGCAGGACCAGGCTGAATAAGGAACCCCTTTGCACAGAATACCAAACAGCTACATAGCTAGAAATAACCTTCCCCTTTACAAGCATGCAGTGTTAATAAGAGGTGAAAGAGGAGGATTGGAGCAGAACTTGGCCTAATCTTCCCAAGGTCACACTCATGGTGAGCAGTAGACCTCTCTGACTGCAGTTTAAGCCATTGTGGCTGTTTGAGTTAGATTCCTACCTCAGACATAAAGAAAAAAAAATCAGAACAGAGAAAATCAGAGGTGGAAGCTCTGAGTGGAGAGGTGAACATTCTAGGGATAAACCATAGAATGGCAACAATGGATAAGTTAATACCATTTCATTGGAGCATCAAGAGCTTTATGTCTGGAAGTACAGCTTGGACCTTCCCCTTGCTGCTTCTGCTGCTTTACCTGCAAACAAAGCAAAACAAAACAAAACAACAACCTCCCTTCATTTTATTTTTAAACCCAAAATTCTTACCTCTGTACTCTGATGCTGGCTATGTGTGATAAAATATCAAGCTCCAAGGAACTCTTTTTTTCACTACTGCATTTTACTGATCAGGCTGCAGCTATTGCAAACATACTTATTTTAAGAACAACTGAACAGCACAGATTTCATAGATAAAACTAGTCATTATTCCCTAAATAGATATATCTATATTTTTTCTGTGCAGCTGAAAAATAGAAATGCCTGGTTGAAGCAATAATCTGAGCAGATTATGGTTAGTGTCATTTTGTTCAGCTGCAGTCCTGTGTGCAGTTCTGGAGCCCCCAGCACAGGAAGGACATGGAACAGTTGGAGCAGGTCCAGAGGAGGCCACAAAGATGCTGAGAGGGCTGCAGCAGCTCTGCTGTGAGGACAGGCTGAGAGAGTTGGGGCTGTGCAACCTGGAGAAGAGAAGGCTTCCAAGAGACCTTAGAGTAGCCTTCCAGTATCTGAAGTGGGCTCCAGGAAGGCTGGGGAGGGACTATTGACAAGGTCTTGTAATGCCAGGACAAGGGGCAATGGGTTTGAAGTGGTAGAGGGGAGATTGAAAGTGGATGCTAGGAGGAAGTTGTTTGCAGTGAGGGTGGTGAGACACTGGCACAGGTTGCCCAGGGAGGTTGTGGCTGCTCCCTGCCTGGAGGTGTTCAAGGCCAGGTTGGAGGAGGCCTTGAGTGACCTGTACTGGCGGGAGGTGTCCCTGCCCATGGCAGGGGGGTGGGACTAGATGATCCTTGAAGTCCCTTCCAACCTTATCATTCTATGAATCTATAAGTTACCATTAGCTATATGATCTATGAAAAATTAGCTGTGTGCAGTAGATTTTTATGGGAATAAAGCACAGCAGTCTTTTCTGATTAAGAGATAATATTACTATAAGTGAAAGTCTGCTTATGCAACCTGTCAGAGGATAGGAAAAGTAAGGAAAGGGTAAAACTGACTTCTTATTCTTCCCCCAGCTTCTATTTGTTTTCCCTTTCTTTTCCTGAATCATGTATTATTGACATTGTTGCAAAGCTTGACTTTTTGGGTATTTATCTAGGAATTTCACAGATCACTGAACAGAAATGATATACTTAAAAAGGACTATTACCTTCTCATTTTATGTATCCATAACCAAAGATATTTGTGTCCTAGAAAAAAAAGTGTGTGAAACAGATTTAACTCCAAATATCTACACTGTATATCTTCCTCTTCCAGACCCTTCACTCTGGTTCTATAGAACCTTGTAAAATGTGCAGTACATCTCTCCCAAGGATTTTTCAAGTTGTGTGAACAATTGCTATATACCTTTAGTTTTGTTCCAGTATGTGGTGATGTGTTTTATACCAATATGTAACAAAACTAATTCCAGGCTTCAGGGTTTAATTGCTAGTCAGGGAAAGTTGGGCCAGAACTTCTCAACTGTAGGGTGCAGTGGCTTTGGGTCACAAGTATGGAATCATCTCTGGGTTTTGTTTGTGTCTACCTTCCTATAATCATAGAATCATAGAATCACACAATAGTAAGTTTGGAAGGGACCTCAAGGATCATCTAGTTCCAACCCCCTGCCATAGGCAGGGACACCTCCCACTAGTACAGCTCACTCAAGGCCTCCTCCAACCTGGCCTTGAATACCTCCAGGGAGGGAGCAGCCACAACCTCCCTGGGCAACCTGTTCCAGTGTCTCACCACCCTCACTGCAAACAACTTCCTCCTAACATCCAGTCTAAATCTCCCCTCTGCAAGTTTAAACCCATTGCCCCTTGTCCTGGCATTGCAAGACCTTCTCAATAACCCCTCCTCAGACCTCTTGTAAGCCCTATTCAGATCCTGGAAGGCTACTCTAAGGTCTCCTGGAAACCTTCTCTTCCCCAGGCTGCAGAGCTCCAACTCTCTCAGCCTGTCCTCACAGCACAGCTGCTGCAACAGCCCTCTGAGCATCTTCGCGGCCTCGTCTGGACCCTCTCCAGCAGTTCCATGTCCCTCCTGTGCTGGACACAGCACACAGGGCTGCACACAGGACTGCAGGTGGACTCTGAGGAGAGCAGAGCAAAGGGGCAGAATCCCCTCCCTTGCCCTGACAATGAATTTCCTTCATTTACTTCTGTCTTTGAACTTCCAGGGAAAGTGAAGATATTGACCCCCCTCAAATATCTCTTTGTTTATTTGTATTTCTGTACAAACTGCTGTGATTTTACAGTAGATTAATGATATGGTGCTCTTGCACTGCTCTTTAATGTTATGTATAGTGTTGCTAGCATGTTGTTTTCCATATTTTCTCCAGGTCTGGGATTCAGTATTGCAGGAGGGGTTGGAAACCAACACATTCCTGGGGACAATAGCATTTATGTCACCAAGATTATCGATGGAGGAGCTGCTCAGAAAGATGGAAGGTTACAGGTTGGAGATAGACTTCTTATGGTAAGTCTGAAAAATTTAAATTACTATTTCTTTAGCTGACAATTCACAATGTATGACTTTCACTCACCATGCATCTTATGGGAGGTAAAGATTACATCTTCTATAGTAATTATGAGTTCTGTTGTATGACTTCTGTAATAACGGTCAACATGATAAAGGGCAGGGATCCATCCAGAGGGAACTGGGCAGGCTGCAGGGCTGTGCCCAGGCCAACCTCTTGAAATTCAGCAAGGCCAAGTGTAAGGTCCTGCACCTGGGTAGGCGCAATCTCAAGCACAACTCCAGGCTTTGTCAGGAATGGCTGAGAGCAGCCCTGAGGAACAGGCCCTGGGGGTCTGGCCTGATGAAAAACTCAAGATGAGGCTGCAGTGTGAGTGCAGCCCAGACAGCAACTGTGTGCTGGGCTGCAGCAAGAGCAGTGTGGGCAGCAGGGCAAGGGAGGGGATTGTGCCCCTTGGCTCTGCTCTCCTCAGACCCCACCTGCAGTCCTGGGTGCAGTTCTGGAGCCCCCAGCACAGGAAGGGCATGGAAGTGTTGGAGAGGGTCCAGAGGAGGCCACCAAGATGCTGAGAGGGCTGCAGCAGCTCTGCTGTGAGGACAGGCTGAGAGAGTTGGGGCTGTGCAGCCTGGAGAGGAGAAGGCTTCCAGGAGAGCTTGGAGTGGCCTTGCAGGATCTGAANCTAGTGGGAGGTGTCCCTGCCTATGGCAAGGGGTTGGAACTAGATGATCCCTGAGATCCCTTCCAACCTTACCATTCTATGATTCTGATGAGTCCCCACTGAGAAATTTGCACTGCTAGTACATTATTCCTTGCAGATAATTCTTTCCCACTCACAGAGTTTAATTCTTTGTTAAGGAGGAAATCCTGACTCTGGTGAATCAGCAGAAGTTAATCTGTGTCAAGGTGTATTAATGTCAATGAATTTGTGTAGATTTCAGCAGGTAGAGAAATACTTTTTGAATGAATGCCACGGGAAAAAAAAAAAAAACACAAATGTGCTGCAGTAGTTTTGTTTTGTGGCATGGTATCTAAGCACTAAAACATTGTCATGACCTTTTACAGCTGCCTGCAAGACTGTGCCTAATTGAATTCTTCTTTATTTGGCTGGGGACACTGTGTCCCTGTCACGTGTGAAGATGAGAATTCATTTTATGCAGGATATTAAACAGAACTGTAAAGGCACTTGGCTGCTGGGCTGGTGACTCTCTGACATTTTTTAATCACCCCAAAAGGATAGATAAAACAACTTCAGGCTCAAATGGTGTTATCAAAATCAAAGCACAGGAAAACTAGAGGTTACCATTTCTTTGGCATTTTTTGTTTTGTTCTGTTTACTGTTTCTCAGCACAGTAAAATTCAAGTCACTGTTGATGTTTTGGTTCATTATTTTATATAAATGTATATTTACATTTGCAAGTTTTGCACTTTGTTATTTTGCACCTTCTGCTTGTCTTCTGTTGGTTCTTTTTTTCATGATGGCAATTCCTCAGAGTTTTTAGGCCATCTGTAAATTCTTGCTACCTTACTCTGAATTTCTTCCAACTCACAATAATAAACTCTTTATATAAAACAAATGCAAACCCTTCACATTCACCATCTCAGTGTAATTTAACTAATACTAATTTGGGGTTTTTTACACCATTATGTATAATTTCATTCTTTACAGATGTTTTTTATAGCATTAAACTTGTTTTCTGTCTTGAACTTGTTTCACTGCAGTAATATAGGGAGGTTTCCTCACTGTGACAAGTTTATATTCCTGAAGATAAGCAGAGGTCATTCCCAGTGTGTTTGATATTTGTTATACTGCTTTCCTTTCAGTCTTGACCATTTCTTTACTTACTGCCATATTCTTTGATCACTGCTTGTAAAATAAGAAAGCAAAACAAAAAAAAATCAATCATAATGTAGCTCTCCACCAGTTATGTACTGTGTACAGTTGAGTCCTGTCTGCAGTTCTGGAGCCCCCAGCACAAGAAGGACATGGAAGTGTTAGAATAAGTCCAGAGGAGACCACAAAGATGCTCAGAGGGCTGCAGCAGCTGTGCTGTGAGGACAGGCTGAGAGAGTTGGGGCTCTGCAGCCTGGAGAAGAGAAGGCTGCCAGGAGACCTTAGAGTAACCTTCCAGGATCTGAAGGGGGCCTACAAGGTGGCTGTAGAGGGACTATTGAGAAGGTCTTGCAATGACAGGACAAGGGGCAATGGGTTTGAAGTGTCAGAGGGGAGATTGAAAATGGATGTTAGGAGAAAGCTGTTTGGAGTGTGGGTGGTGAGACACTGGCACAGGTTGCCCAGGGAGGCTGTGGCTGCTCCCTCCCTGGAGGTGTTCAAGGCCAGGTTGGAGGAGGCCTTGAGTGAGCTGTGCTAGTGGGAGGTGTCCCTGCCTATGGCAGGGGGTTGGAACTGGATGATCCTTGAGGCCTCTTCCAACCTTACCATTCTATGTTTCTATAAGTGTAAAACATTTAGGAGGTGTCTGAGCATTCAATATTTCCTCCCTTCTACTTTCTGAAGTATCTGGCAGTTCATGGCATTAACTTCATGTTCCTCTGTGAAAAGCAAGTGAAAGAATTCATTACTTTCTTTTGGCAGGTTATCAACACAATATTGCCCCTGTCAACTATATGATCCTACTTCTACTTCACTGATTCTTTATTGATTATATATTTGAACACCTCCCTTTCTTTTGCCCTTTTTTCCTCCTTTTTGATAGTGCAGACTTTTTGATCTTTGTTTTTTCCATCATTTATCTATAAAACTTAACAGAATTTGTCATCCTTCAGGAATTCTCAGCAGCTGCTAGGACATTTGTTTCCTTTCTGTAGTTGTGTTCTGAAAAGCTTGTGTGAAATGCTTTCAGATCCTAAAGAACGAGGAAATAAAATGTGCTATAAGTAAGAGGCAATAAGAGAGATGCTCAGAATTAAAACTAATATTGAAGACATCTGGGGTGATGAAAAGCTCAAGATGAGGCTGCAGTGTGAGTGCAACCCAGACAGCAACTGTGTGCTGGGCTGCAGCAAGAGCAGTGTGGGCAGCAGGGCAAGGGAGGGTGTTGTGTCCCTTTGCTCTGCTCTCCTCAGAGCCCACCTGCAGTCCTGTGTGCAGTTGTGGAGCCCCCAGCACAGGAAAGACATGGAAGTGTTGGAGCAGGTCCAGAGGAGGCCACAAAGATGCTGCAGCAGCTGTGCTGTGAGGACAGGCTGAGAGAGTTGGGGCTGTGCAGCCTGGAGAAGAGAAGGCTTCCAGGAGACCTTAGAGTAGCCTTACAGTATCTGAAGGGGGCTCCAGGAAGGCTGGGGAGGGACTATTGACGAGGTCTGGGAATGCCAGGACAAGGGGCAATTGGTTTAAAGTGGTAGAGGGGAGATTTAGACTGGATGTTAGGAGGAAGTTGTTTACAGTGAGGGTGGTGAGACACTGGCACAGGTTGCCCAGGGAGGTTGTGGCTGCTCCCTCCCTGGAGGTGTTCAAGGCCAGGTTGGAGGAGGCCTTGAGTGCGCTGTGCTAGTGGGAGGTGTCCCTGCCTATGGCAGGGGGTTGGAACTAGATGATCCTTGAGGTCCCTTCCAACCTTGCCATTCTATGTTTCTATAAGTGTAAAACATTTAGGAGGTGTCTGAGCATTTTGCAATTTGATGACCCTAAATACACATTTTTAATAATGTGTTAAGCTTTCAGAAGATGTTTTATGTAAATAGTGAGCACTCTAAGTGTTGTGAAATCTATACAAGGGCATTGTTATGCAGTTATGCTTCTGTGGCACTGAGCCTTCATTTAAGGCTTATTGTCCTGAGCACTTGCACGCAAAACTACTCAATTGTAGGACAACCCAAAGGTACCCATTAGGAAAATCAGTGAGGAAATATGAGTGCTTAAGCCAAAAACCAAACTCTGTGGGTTTTCTAGGTGTATGTGAATGGAACAAACCAGAACTCTGCTCTGAACATTTACAACTAGGAGAAAAATGCTCCCTTACTCTATGCTGGTGATAATGTCCATGGTATGCCTGCTTCTGGTGGTGGTAATGCCTGTGGTGCAAATACAGCTGCACCAGGTGTCTCAACTGGGTTGCTTCCCTCTGCACTGGAGCAAAGGAAAATCACAGAGAACATCTGAGGTTATCCTTAAAATTCAGGGTCAGCTGTAGGCCCAGACCAATGTTTCTCAGGAATTTATCCAATCAAGTCTTGAAACTCTCTGAGGATGGAGCTTTCACAGGCTTCCTGGGAAACCTGTTCTGCTGCTTGACTTGTCTTCACGAGGAAAAGACTTTTTCATAACCTGTTTGACCTTCTCTTGTTTCAACTTGTGCCTATTGTCTGTCATTCTATTACTATACGACACTTTCAAAAGCAGAACTCTTGTCTTCATGCCATTCCTGTGAGCACCAAGGCTCTGCTTTATGTTGTCCCCAGAGGTGCTCCTTCTCCTGGTTGAAAATGCTCAACTTCCCCAGGTTGTCCTCACCAGGCCAGTGCTCCAACCCCAGGCAAGCTAGTAAAACTGACCACAACCTGCTCCATTTTGTTATCTTTGCTGTAGAGCAGGGACCAAAGCAGAACACAGTATCTAGGTACGGTCTAATGAACAGCAAAAACTGGGGAATAATCCTTCCCTGGATCTCTTGGCTCTGCTCCTGCTCATACATTCCAGGATTCTGTTGACCTCTTCGCTGCCAGGATATACAACTGCCTC
This sequence comes from Eubucco bourcierii, assembly GCA_013396675.1. NCBI lineage: Eukaryota > Metazoa > Chordata > Aves > Piciformes > Ramphastidae > Eubucco > Eubucco bourcierii. Next base: position 126,909 of record VWZE01024691.1, read on the forward strand.
ATGCCCAGCTTGCAGTCCCCTGGAAGCCCAAAGCACTTTTCCACAGAGCTGTTGGCAGGCTGTCAGTGCCAGTCCTGTGGTACTGAAGTGGGTTAGCCTGTGCCAGGGGCAGGAGTTACTGTTTCTCCCTGTTGAGCATTATAAAATCCTTGTCAGACTCTTCCTCCAGCCTATCCAGTGTGGTAGTCCTGCCCTTGAGTACATGGACTCACCCTCACAGTGAGCTGTGATCTGCAAATGATATCATAGAATCATAGAATGGTAAGGTTGGAAGGGACCTCAAGGATCATCCAGTTCCAACCTACTGCCATAGGCAGGGACACCTCCCACTAGCACAGGTCATTCAAGGCCTCCTCCTACCTGGCCTTCAACACCTCCAGGGAGGGAGCAGCCACAACCTTCCTGGGCAACCTGTGCCAGTGTCTCACCACCCACACTGTAAAGAACCTCCTCCTTACATCCAGTCTAAATCTCCCCTCTACAACTTCAAACCCATTCCCCTTGTCCTGGCATTGCAAGACCTTGTCAATAGTCCTTCCCAACCTTCCTGGAACCACCTTCAGATCCTGCTTTTCATCACCCCAGACCCCTAGGTCCTTTTCCTCAGGGCTGATCTCAGCCATTAATCACCCAACTTGTATTTGTGCTTTGGATTGTGTATTCCTTCTACTGACACTCAATTTTACATTTCTATCATCCTCATGCCACTGCATCAGCCTTGAAAATATTTTTCTTAACCACAATCAGTGTAAAGTGTGATCAAAAAATAGTGGTTCTATGTAGTACAATACTACTTGACACTAGACTAGTATGCACTAGACTCCCTGAAACCTTGAAACCACTGATTAGTCTCAGGTTTGTCTGTGAAAGAAAACCTCTTGCATTTTTCTGCAAAGAGCAGATTCCAGCACAGGAAGGACATGGAAATGTTGGAGTGGGTCCAGAGGAGGCCACCAAGATGCTGAGAGGGCTGCAGCAGCTGTGCTGTGAGGACAGGCTGAGAGAGTTGGGGCTCTGCAGCCTGGAGAAGAGAAGGCTTCCAGGAGATCTTCGAGTAGCCTTCCAGGATCTGAAGGGGGCTCCAGGAAGGCTGGGGAGGGACTATTGAGAACGTCTTGCAATGCCAGGACAAGGGGAATGGGTTTGAAGTAGCAGAGGGGAGATTGAAAGTGGATGTTAGGAGGAAGTTGTTTGCAGTGAAGGTGGTGAGACACTGGCACAGGTTGCCCAGGGAGGTTGGGGAGCACAGAATCACCCAACGTGATCTTTGATCATACTGGGTGCTTCTGTGCTCCCCAACCTCCCTGGAGGTGTTGAAGACCAGGTTGGATGAGGACTTGAGTGACCTGCACTACTGGGAGGTGTCCCTGCCTATGGCAGGGGATTGGAATGAGATGATCCTTGAGGTGCCTTCCGACCTTACCCTTCTATGATTCTATGATTTGATTTAGGATACTTAGCCTACAGCTATCACTAATCTAGGCAAGCTAATTTCAAGGGGATTAAACTTTCAAGTAGCCAGTTTCTTTCTGTTCAGGGTCCAGCACTTGTACAGCTGGCTTGGAAGTCTATAGGGTCACAAGCAGTTAGGTTAATCCAAAAAAATTTACATCCTCAGGACAAATGCTAGGCCTTCAGCACTGAGAAACATTTCACTTTTTGTAACACTTGAAGTCATTGTGAGTTTTCAAAAAGGCCATCAGTGTCCTAGGTTTACAGCTGGCATGGCATAGGTGCTTACTAGCAAATGTTCACTCCAGGGCTCACTCAGGAAAATCCACTTTCTGAATGAAAAGTGGGATATAACACAAAAGCAAACATTTCCACTGTCAAGGTAAACATCACCTCTTTGTTTATTCTCTGAGTGACTTGAGTCTCTCTCAACCTAAATCAATAGATGAAAAGAATTAATTCCCTTTAAAAAGAAGGAAAGAAAGAAAGGAAGAAAGAAAAAGAAAGAAAGGAAGAAAGAAAAAGAAAGAAAGGAAGAAAGAAAAAGAAAGAAAGGAAGAAAGAAAAAGAAAGGAAGAAAGAAAAAGAAAGAAAGAAAAGAAAGAAATGAAAGAAATGAAAGAAAGAAGAAAGAAAAGAAAGAAAGTTAAACAAGACAAAGTTATTTCTCCAGAGCTTTTTCTGCTACCAGCTTATGCTATTGTGAATGAAGTTACTCTTTACAGCACTTGCATGGCCATTTGGGGGATTCTAAGCTTTTCCCTCTGGCTACTTCTCAGTGCCTTTGTTTTTCCAATCCCAATCTAGGAAATCTTCCAAACATCATAATTCTCACTTAAGTTTACACTTCATTGCCTTGATTATGCTATTTAGGAAAAACAAAATCAATAACAAAACCCCCAAACCAATCTTTTCATACCTCTTTGGCAACATTTCTTACTGATTCTTCCTATAACTCAAATCACTTCTTTGTTGGGACTTTTATCTTTAATTTCTTTCCCTATTACTGTATTCTTTCTTCCTCTTGTCTTTAATCTTTGTATCATATACTTTATATTTAAAGAAGCAGCTTTCATAATTTCTTTCTAACTTCAGGTGCTGCTGCATTTCTGAATTTTCTGCATGTGGATTTTCCCATTAGAAAAGCCTTACTTGATCCACACCTATTTACTCCTGACTCCTCTTCGCTGGCTCCTGTCACTGCATTTTGTGGTTCAAGCATCCAACTGTTGTAACAAAACTGAGCACTCAGATAAATTGCTAAATAGCTTTTTCTAAATTAGCTGATTTCTAATTTCTAACTACTTTTCTAAATTACTTTTCTCAAGATTTCTTCCTCCCTTACTTCATTTTACCTAAGTTGTCTTCTTACACCTGGAAAGGTGGCATGCAGTCATAGAATCATAGAATGGTAAGGTTGGAAGTGACCTCAAAGATCATCTAGTTCCAACCCCCTGCCATAGGCAGGGACACCTCCCACCAGTACAGGTCACTCAAGGTCTCATCCAACCTGCCCTTGAACACCTCCCTGGGCAACCTCTGTGAGTATCTCACCACCCTCACTGTAACAATCTTCCTCCTTTCTCTTCCTCCTTTTTCCTACTTTTTGATCATAAGACAGTGATTATAAGGACATCTGTATGCATTCTGAGATACTTGAACACATCAGAGAATTATGTTGTTTGTAGTTCCTTTGATTTGATTCAGCCTGGAGAAGAGAAGGCTTCCAGGAGATCTTAGAGTAGCCTTCCAGGATCTGAAGGGGGCTACAGGAAGGCTGGGGAGGGACTATTGAGAAGATCTTGGAATGACAGGACAAGGGGAATGGGTTTGAATTGGCAGAGGGGAGATTAAGACTGGATGTCAGGAGGAAGCTCTTGCAGTGAGGGTGGTGAGACACTGGCACAGGTTGCCCAGGGAGGTTGTGGCTGCTCCCTCCCTGAAGGTGTTCAAGGCCAGGTTGGACGAGGTCTTGAGTGAGCTGTACTAGTGGGAGGTGTCCCTGCCTATGGCAGGGGGTTGGAACTGGATGATCCTTGAGTTTCCTTCCAACCTTACTATTCTATGATTCTATGATTTTATACACCCCTAAAAAACCTCCAAAATTCAAAATTCAGAAAATGCTTTGATATTTATTTTTGTGTCTCTTTCTTTAGTCTAAGATCATTTATTTATAGCAATATTATGATGAGAGGTTATTATTTATTTCAAGAAGCTTACAATTAAGGACGAAACACAAAATAGTCACAATATACAGATCATAGAATCATAGAATAGTAAAGTTGGAAGGGACCTCAAGTATCATGTAGTTCCACCCCTCTGCCATAGGTAGGGACACCTCCCACTAGTACAGGTCACTCAAGACAATATGGGAAGGAGAAAAAGTAAAGTACAACTGTACTTTTGCAGAAGAGTAAATCTTTGATGTTTGTCAGTTTTTAAATACATAAGCAAGAAAGGCTTAATTTCAGTTGTTCCTTCTTGCTACCAGCCTAGTAATTTAAAAGAATTTTTTTAGAAGTGTCTATGTATGTTACTGCTGTTCACATAAATGAAAAAGAGTGAAATTCATAGAGGATAGGTATCAGATTTTTATTTAAACAGCAGACCTGTCAAAACAGCATGCAGAACTCTCTTCTGAATGTTAGGTTGCATCGTTGCTTTTCATATCAAATTGTCACAACATGCCTGTCATTGTCTCTTTCAATTAACCTTGAAACCAAGCCTGACAATTATACAAACAAAATTTAAACAGAATCCTTACATTTAGCAATACTGTCCAACAACAGTCATTCTCTCTTGGTGGTGATGAAATTGGATGTGAAGAGTTGTCCAGTGATTCAGAACAGCTGTATTTTTTTCCACTTACCAAACCCTTTGGCAGTAGTTTATTTTCAGAGAAACTTCTCTGACAATTTACTGATACTAAATTCCTTAGAAAGTATGGGAGCTTTCTGTGATTTACAGCTGTGCCATGTCTTACTGTGGTCGAGGAGTTACTTTTCCTTGCACAGTCATCCAAAGGAATCCTTGCAGTAAGAGCACAATTGGGAGGATGGCACTTTAAATGACAACAAAGTGTTTGATACATTAATGCTGCAATGTAGGTCACTGAAACAGGCTCCTCAGGGAAATGGTCACAACACCAAACCTGTCACAGTTCAAGGAGTGTCTGGATCACATTCTTAGTCATATGGTTCAGATTTAAATAGGTGAGGAGCAGGTAGTTGGACTTGGTGATCATAGAATCATAGAATCATGGAATGGATCGGGTTGGAAGTGACCTCCAAAGGTCATCTAGTCCAACACCCCTGCAGGGGATCAAAACTAGAAGTGGGTAGATTCAGACTGAGTGTTAGGAAGATGTTCATCATTATGAGAGTGGCGAGACACTGGAGAAGGTTACTGAGGGAGGTGGTGGAAGCGTGTGGCTGTTTGAGTTAGGTTCTTACCTCAGACGTAAAAAATTCAGAACAGAAGAAACTTAGAAGTGGAAACTCTGAGGTGCACATTCTAGGGATAGGCCACATAATGGCAACAATGGATAAGTTAATATCATTTCATTGGAGCATCAAGAGCTTTATATCTGGAAGCACAGCTTGGACCTTCCCCTTGCTGCTTCTGCTGCTTCTCCTGTGCATGCTGCTATCTTCCCCTGACGCTGTTTTGGCTGCAGCTGCTTTTGCTGCTTCGCTGCTGCTTGACCCCTTCCCCATCTGCCTTCAGGTTATTATATTCCTGTAGCAGTTGTATTCTCCCTATACTGTTATATTGAGTTTAAACTATAAGAAATACAATTTATTTTTTTCCTGACTTCACAAAAAAAAAAAAAAGCCATGTTGTGGTGAGTTTATTCTACCAGGGGAGGGATCCACCCTAATCCGGTACAAAGCCCCATCCCTGGGGGTCCTTAAGGCCAGGCTGGATGGAGCTCTGAGCAACCTGTTCTAGTGTGAAGTGTCATTGCCCATGGCAGGGGGTTGGAATTAGATGATACTTGAGGTCCCTTCCAATTTCCTATGACAATTCTATAGTTTAGACAGTTCATCTTGACAGGTCAAATAACATAGATTCTGTAAATGACGTGATGTTATTAAATCATTATTAAATTAAATATAGCTTTAGGTTAATGCTGACAATATCACAAAGGACTTTTCCACTCTACAAGTAGATCCATTATGATTCTGTGATATTAGCAATACTGCTGTGTCAGTCTTTGATAAACACGTGCTATGAAAACTGCATTTTCAACCTCACTGCATCTGTAAGCTTCAGTGCCCTCTGCCTACAGTATTTTTTCCAGCTTTGTGACAACTGCAGTTATAGAATCATAGAATGGTAAGGTTGGAAGGGACCTCAAGGATCATCAAGTTCCAACCCCCTGCCATAGGCAGGGACATCTCCCACTAGTACAGCTCACTCAAGGCCTCCTCCAGCCTGGCCTTCAATACCTTCAGGGAGGTTGGGGAGCACAGGAGCACCCAACACGATCTTTGATCACGTTGGGTGACTCTTTGCTGCACAACCTCCCTGGGCAACCTGTGCCAGTGTCTCACCACCCTCACTGCAAACAACTTCCTCCTAGCATCCACTTTCAATCTCCCCTCTGCCACTTCGAACCCATTGCCCCTTGTCCTGGTATTGCAAGACCTTGTCAGTAGTCCCTCCCCAGCCTTCCTGGAGCCCCCTTCAGATCCTGGAAGGCTACTTTAAGGTCTCCTATAAAGACTCCTATAAGACACTATAAGTTCTGTGTCTGCATTCTGTCTCACCTGTCTAATTTTTTTCTCTTTAAGGTAAATAATTACAGTTTAGAAGAAGTTACTCACGAAGAGGCAGTAGCCATACTGAAAAACACCTCAGATGTAGTGTATCTGAAAGTTGGCAAGCCCACTACCATTTACATGACTGATCCATATGGCCCACCTGATATTACTCACTGTAAGTAACTTCTGCATTTCCTTTTTGTAGCATGTATCTGTTTGTCACATGATTATGGTTCTTTCACAGCATGCCCAAAGTACCCTGTGAAACTTTATGAAACAGCTTGGAAGGTTACAAAAAAAAGAAATGGTTATTGCCACTTCCATATGCTGCACTCATGAAATACTGCAAATACTATAACTGCTAAAGTAATATTACAGCACAAGTAAGAATGGGGCTGATGTTGTTCTGATTCCAAATAGTCCAGGTGATCAGACTGAACTGTAGCTCTTGCCATAATCACAGTAATAAGCATAGGCAGATGTATTTTGAAGTTTGGTCAGGTTTGTAGACTGGAGTCCTGTCCACTGAAAATTTGCAACAAGCAGCAAACCACCTTGTACAAACTTAGTGGAAAGTCTGAGGCAAATATATATCATATTTACTTGCACTATAAAAATCACTGTGCTGCTTACAAAAATATACCTATTTCCTGAGTATATCCAGTTCCTAAGTTATTGTTCCGCTTTGCTTTATTCTCAGTCTGCCCATTAACTTTATATACATTCATGTGCTATTTTTCCCCTGGGGACCAAGGCCTTATATGTCCTCACATTCAGCATGTAAGTTGTTGTGGAAAGAGCTCTTGAAACAACATAGTAAAGCTCAGTGAAGAGTCTCATAGGAAGGGGAGATGATATTATTTTAAAGCAAACCTATTTCAAACAGGCTGTGGTATCTATGCACTCCCTAGGCTTATGGCAGCATTCAGCTAGAAAGACCTGCATGCAGGTGCATCACCAGGACTTCCTGAGATGACCAAGTACAGGTGTGCACAGCTGTGGAGCCCTTATGATACAAATACACTTTCTTCTTACGCTGACAACCTCCTCATTGATTTGAGTTTTGTAGACTTCAGGATATGACAATAATTAGGATCTTGTCTCCCCCAGCTGTCTCAGCTATGCACATCTGTAGGATTTACTCACTTCCCTTTTGTCTCCTTACCTGAATGTCCAAGGCTCCAACCTAGTCTTTACCTGCTGCTGTCGTCTGTTAATATTTTGAGTCTCTGGTTTCCTTTTCATGTAGGCTGCCCTGACAAGTTACATGTAGTTATGTTCTGTACTGGTTACCTGTTAATGAATCTAAGTGCTATCAGCACATGCAATCCTCCTGCCAGCCCTCCTGGTGTCTGCATCCAGCATTCACATTCCCTTTTCCTTTACAGCAGTCTTAGCACTTCAGTTGGAAATCTGCATACCGCTGGTCCCTGCCAGCCCTTACTGAAATTCACCTTCTTTATTCAGTTGTTCATTAGAAACTGTTGGCCTTGAGTTAAACTACCAACAGGGACCAGCTGCACCACCCAAGAGCTAGATGACAGTTTCATTTTTGACAGGAGTTTCAGCAACTCATCCATACCCATTTTGATCTCCTAGGGTCACCAAGAGCTAGATAAGGCAGATTTTTTTTCTACTAAATGCTTCTGCACTTTTATATGGTGTTGCTACCCTTGACTGACAAAGTTGAGGGAAAAGCTAAATATCCTCCTTGTTCAGAGTGGACCATAAAAATGGAAGGTTTTGTAACATGCACATCAGGTGGTACACTCAACTGTGCTGAGCATACCTATTTCGTTAGCAAATGTTCTAACAGATGGCAGTCATGTTGTTCAGCAACAGCCTGATCTGGGTCTTAGCAAAGCCCAAGATGTAGAAATGCTAAATGTCCCTAACCAATCTCCTGCTTTATAATACTTGCCAAAATGATCATTTGGAAGTTCTAAGCTAGTGTGTTTTATTATGTCAGACAGTAGATCAGCAGTATCTGAAAAGACAAGTAATTCCAGAGGGAGAGTAAAGCTTGAAAGGATTTGCAGTAGCCCGTCCCAGGCTGTTGGTACATACATTTATCATTTATTCATTTATCCTCAGGGAACCTCTCATTATGCCTACACAGAGAGAATATTTCAGAATGGGTAATGGCCTTTCCTTGTAGAGATATTTTACTTAGGAACATTCTGTTTCTCAACGTCTGAAAGACTGAAACTAATACTAGAAAATTTGTCTCTTTTCTTCTGAGACATGATTAATTTTTTTCATTGCAAGAGCATGTATCATTGTTTTCCCTATTTACCATTTCCTTTTCTAATTACATCAACTAGAGATTGACTACAACTGCTATTGCATCACTCCAATCATAAATATCCCCAGTAACTTCAGAATACCAAAAAGCAATCAAGAAATAAAACTCACAGTCTCAATATAGAATCAGACAGCAGAGTTCTGTCATTTTCTTTATTAGTCATTAATATGTAAGAGATTTGTATCCTCTTTCTATTTTAAATATGCAGATTTACTCTGCTTTAAGTACCATTTATGTTGGTACTGAAACATAGATTATATGAGGAATTTTGACACTTTTAGTAGATCACAGCTTTCAATCTTCACCAGACATAATTCTTACCACACATAAAACTCCTCCTCTTAACCTGCATTGAGCTCTTACTATATTACTCCTTTTGCTGTATATTGGAGCCAAAAAGATTAATGTGCTTTTAATCTCATTCTATTTTATATCCTATATATACAGATATATATCCTATATCCTATTTTTAGTTCCTTCTTCAAGACAATCCTAATTGAAGAAAATGTTTTCAGTTTCCCAGACTGTCCTTTTTTATTCATATCCCCTCTCGAGAGGGGATATGAAATACAGGTAAGAACACAAATTAGAAGTTAGAGAGGGGATATGAAATACAGATAAGAACACAAATTAGTAGTAGTAGTAGTATTAATAGTATTACTATTGTCATCATTATTATTGATAATATTATTATTACAGGCAAACTTCAGCTTTATAAATAGAGTTTATTCTCCATGTTAAGCTTTCTCAGTATTGTCTGTTTTGGGCTCATTTACATCAATGAGAACATTGTAGGTATTTAACTTCAAAATGGTAATCTTATGACAACAAATCAAATATGAAAGTAGCTAACTGGGAACGTTTATTCTTAACATCAGCTTATTCTCCACCAATGGAAAATCACATCCTGTCTTCTGGAAACAATGGCACTTTAGAGTACAAGACATCCCTGGCCCCTATCTCACCAGGAAGATACTCTCCCATTCCAAAGCACATGCTCATGGAGGACGACTACACCAGGTCAGATGCTTCTCTTTAATTGTTGCTTTCTCATGACAACTACAGAGGACACAGTTTGCCTGAAATAGAATGTGTGTGTCCTTTTTGTCACCCATAGTCAGCAGGAGGATGAATGGAAAACTCTTATAGATGTGCAGATAATGAAGAAAAAGATCAAAGGAATGAGTGGTGACCTGAGGTCAAAGTTGTCTTGGTGCGATCCTGCACTACTATCTAGCATTAGAACAGTGCTGGCACTGAGCCCAGGGTTCTGTTTCTTAACACAAGTAGGTACTCTGGGGATCAGTACCTGGCTCACTATGTCTATGGACGGGATTCTCCCACTTTGACCTCCTCAGACCCTATCTGGAGTCCTGTGTGCAGTTCTGGAGCCCCCAGCACAGGAAGGACATGAAAGTGTTGGAGTGGGTCCAGAGGAGCCACAAAGATCCTCAGAGGGCTGCAGCAGCTCTGCTGTGAGGACAGATTGAGAGAGTTGGGCCTGTGCAGCCTGGAGAAGAGAAGGCTTCCAGGAGACCTTAGAGTAGCCTTCCAGTATCTGAAGGGGGCTGCAGGAAGGCTGTGGAGGGACTATTGAGAAGGTCTTGCAATGCCAGGATAAGAGGCAATGGGTTTGAGCTGGCAGAGGGGAGATTGAAAGTGAATGTTAGGAGGAAGTTGTTTGCAGTGAGGGTGGTGAGACACTGGCACAGGTTGCCCAGGGATTATTATAGAATCATAGAATCATAGAATGGTAAGGTTGGAAGTGACCTCAAGGATCATCTAGTTCCAACCCCCTGCCATAGGCAGCGTCTAGTGCCACAGAAAATGATAAAGTAATTCTTTTTTCTGTGCTTCAGTATTTTTAAATTCATTGTGTTTAAAGACACAAGGAGGCTGTTTCAGTCATCTAACCTGGCCTGCTATGTATTTTAAGCCAAAGAATCTCATCCACTTAGGTATTCATCAGCTTCATAACTTGCTAATCTGCATTCCTTTTTTCTTGTTGTGTCTGATTACAATCTCAAGCTGCTTAACTTGTTGTATTAGACAGATTCAGAGTAACTAGATCATGATGCAGTGTTTAATCATGACATAAATGTATGGAAACCACACCTTGCTTCCTTGTCTCAGTTATAAAGGAGTTCTCTTTTGTTTTGATGTAGGACACAAAGCTGACATCGCTTTCCTTGAGCTTATGAGACACTCATTTAGGACTAATTTTCTCAAAAGGGTTCCAAGAAGTTACATTTTTTAATTAATAGTTTTTTAAAAAACCCTATTTCATTAAGCTATGCATCAAGGCTTTACCTGGGCTGGTACTGACCTCATAAATGCCTGTTTATAGAAGGAATACCAATATAGCATCTGCAATACAATGATGAAGGCTTTGTCAATAGGTTTTTAATGCTGAATTCTCTCCTGTGATGAGATGGCAGAACCATTAATACTGAGAAAGAGTTGGCAAAAGTCTAAAATCAGGAAAAAAAGCAACCTTAAAAGTAGGCAATAGCTAAGGAAACCAAGAAGGCACAAAAAGAAAGATTTAAAACTGGGAAAGGAGAAAAGTTGGCCTGAGAATTAAAAGACTCCTTAAGCAGTTAGAAAACATGTAAAGTAGTGGGGAAAGATTTTCAGATTACCCTGTGCTTCTTTGTGTCCTGTAAGTAATTATTTCTATCAAAATGAAAGGTAAGATGGATGAAAGATTGGAGCAGCCCCAGCCCGCTTTTCAGGAGTAAGTCCAAAGCCCTCAAAGAACTGTGCAGGATATGTATTGAAATGAATCAGCATGTATTTTTGATCAAATCATAGAATCATAGAATAGTGAGGTTGGAAGGGACCTCAAAGATGATCTAGTTCCAACCCCCTGCCATAGGCAGGGACACGTCCCACTAGTACAGGTCACTCAAGGCCTTCTCCAACCTTGAACACCTCTAGGGAGACTGTGGAGCACAGACTCACTCAACATGATCTTTGATCTTTGATCTTTGATCACGTTGGGTGATTCTGTGCTCCACAACCTCCCTGGACAACCTGTGCCAGTGTCTCACCACCTACATTGCAAACAACTCCCTCCTAACATCCAGTCTAAACCTTCGCTCTGCCACTTCAAACCCATTGCCCCTTGTCCTGGCATTACAAGTTCTTGTCAATAGTCCCTCCCCAGCCTTCCTGTAGCCCCATTTAGATCCTGAAAGGCTACTCTAAGGTCTCCTGGAAGCCTTCTCTTCTCCAGGCTGCAGCCCTTTCAGCATCTTGGTGGCCTCTTGTGGACCCTCTCCAACACTTCCATGTCCTTCCTGTACTGGGGGCTCCAGAACTGCACCCAGGACTGCAGGTGGGCTCTGACGAGAGCAGAGCAAAGGGGCACAATCCCCTCCCTTGCCCTGCTGCCCACACTGCTCTTGCTGCAGCCCAGCACACAGTGGCTGTCTGGGATTAACTCAAACTGCAGCCTCATCTGGAGCTTTTCATCACCCCACACCCCCAGGGTCTGTTCCTCAGGGATGCTCTTAGCCATTCCCCACCCAGCCTGGAGTTGTGCTTGGCATTGTGCCTAGCCAGATGCAGGACCTTACAATGTAAATGACCACCTCACACCAACCATGGACTCCTAGAGGGTATAAACAATTAGTCCATGGTTGCCACTGAAGAAAATGTCCAGATCTGTGGTATCAGCTCAATGTCTCATGTCTTTTGTGTCACACATGGGTGAGCCAGATCACCTTGGCACATGCTTCCTGGGGCTTATGAGGGTGCGAATGAGATGAACAGTGTGTGTGAATGACATGAATTGTGTGTGTGAATGTCATGAGGTTGGCCTGGGCACAGCTCTGCAGCCTCTCCAGGTCCCTCTGGATGGATCCCTGCCCTCTAGCAATCGACTGTGCCACACAGCTTGGTGCCAGCTGCACACTTGCTGGGGCTGCACTGATTCCGCTGTCCGTGTCACTCCCAAAGATGTCAAACAGCACTGGTGCCAGCACTGACCTCTGAGGGACACCACTTGGCACTGGTCTGCAGTGACAAAATCTTTTGAGAAGTTAATTATCATATTCATAATTTTATTGCAACCTATAGATCCCCTGATTACAGCATTTATAATTAGATTTCCTCTCATAATTTTTTATAATTAAGATGATTGCCAACTGCTGCAGTGATACCCATTAAAACTACCTAGTTCCTGCTGTAATAGGTTTTCAGGGCTAATTTACATGGTGATCACAGAAGGAAATTTATTACCCTGGCAGTAATAATACAGGAACACTTCTGGCAGATTTTCATTCATGCCCACTAAAAATATTTGGAACAGTAACTTCTGCACTAGAAGAGGCTTTTGCAATCCCATCATTCTTTGTAACCATGATCTGAGAGAGGCTGATGACAGGCTTTCTTTAAACTTACTGGCTGTAATGAATCCATCAGGAAGTGGTTGAACACTCAACTTGATTTGTACACTTTTTTTTCCCTTTGCTTTTTTCTTTTTTTTCCTTGGTTTTTTTTCCTTGCTTTTCTTTTTTTTTCTTTTTTTTTTTTCTTCTTGTTCCACAACTAAATCCTTATACTTTGCCTAACAAAAGTGTGTGTTCGTGCTGATAAAAACCAGTTGGTTTTGGCCCATGTCTGAAAGGCATCCACACTTAATAAAACTATGGGGAAGAATCATAGAATCATAGAATGGTAAGGTTGGAAGGGACCTCAAGGATCATCTAGTTCCAACCCCCTGCCATAGGCAGGGACACCTCCCACTAGTACAGGTCACTCAAGGCCTCCTCCAGCCTGGCCTTGAACATTTCCAGGGAAGGAGCAGCCACAACCTCCCTGGGCAACCTGTGCCAGTGTCTCACCACCCTCACTGCAAACAACTCCCTCCTACCATCCCCTTTCAGTCTCCCCTCTACCACTTCAAACCCATTCCCCTTGTCCTGGCATCACAAGACCTTGTCAATAGTCCCTCCACAGCCTTCCTGTAGCCCCATTCAGATCCTGGAAGGCTACTCTAAGGTCTCCTGGCAGCCTTCTCTTCTCCAGGCTGCACAGCCCCAACTCTCTCAGCCTGTCCTCATAGGAGAGTTAATAAATAAAGTTAATAAATAAATAAATAAATAATAAATGTAAACAATTTCAGGTTAGCAGAATGTGGGATCAAAAGCGGATCAAAGCTTAAAGCTACATGCCACAAAACTCTATGGATACAGTCATCACCCTTCTGCAAATAAGTCTTTATTTGGTTTAATTTCTTTAATTTCTTTGTTGTTCAGGCAGTGCAGGAGATTGCTTGCCTGTGTTGGTGGCAATTTCCTAACGCTGCTAGAGGAGAGCAAAAGATACAGTTCTCTGCTTGCATTGCTGCTTACAAAAAGGGAAGAGCTCCTGGCACAGATGGTGATAAATAACAGCTGAGATCAGAATGACCATCAGCTGGCTCAGTTCATGATTCAAAGGAACTCTGAAAAGGTAGTCAGCAAATTGTTACTGTAAAACTTCAGAAGAGCAGACTTCAGGGTTTTTTGAAAACTGCTAAGCAATATCTCCTGTGATGCTGCCAGAGTCCATGAAGGAGAGATGCTTTCTAAGTAAAACTTAGAGAATTCAGGAATAACCCATCCTGTTGAACAGGAAAGGAGGGGGATTCAGCAGAAGATACTGGCTAAGTAAAGACCTTTTTGATGACCTTGAATGCAAGACATAGACAAGCAGTGCCTGGCTGCTTAATGACAAAATCAGAAACCTGATTTCAGCTAAGGCTTGCAAGGAAAACAAAAAGTGATTCTGCAGATGTACTACTTTCAAAAATGAAGACAAAATTTGATGAAAGGAAAAACTGATAAGGGGAGAGGCAGGGAGGAACAACATTGTAATGACAGGCAGTGCAGGAAAAGATGAAGTACTCAGCACTGACTTTGTGAGCCAATTAAGGGACCAGAATGTAATTGGAATAGTCAGCATAAATTTACCAAAAGCAAATTGTATCTTTGTCCATCCTGGTTGCCTTCCCTGATTAAAGGAGTAGCTGAGTGGATGAGAGGAGGGCAGTGGCTGACCTATACCAACCAGCTCCACAGCACAGGTGCTGCCTGCGGCAGGAATGCCTCTTTGCTGGCTCGAAAGACATCCCTGATTCTTGCCATAATACCCATAGATGTGCACCTGGGTTCTGCTCTGGGGCACATGGTGATTCTTCTTCTCCACTAGTTGCCCTGGGGAGTGGCTGCAAAGATATTTCTCACATCTCTGTTGTGGCTACAAGGAGCTGTTACATGGGGAGCACCCTTTAAAATTCCTCCTCTGAGTATGTTGGTGGCCCCCTCTGGACGCACTCCAACACTTCCGTGGCCTTCCTGTGCTGAGGGCTCCAGAACTGCACACA
>VWZE01024692.1:5723-17172 GCA_013396675.1 Eubucco bourcierii
TTATAATAGATTTAGATATCTACTTATAATAGATTTAGATATCTATTTATAATAGATTTAGATATCTATTTATAATAGATTTAGATATCTACTTATAATAGATTTACAAATCTATTTATAATAGATTTATAAATCTACTTATAATAGATTTATGAATCTATTTATAATAGATTTAGATATCTACTTATAGATTTAGATATCTACTTATAATAGATTTAGATATCTACTTATAATAGATTTAGATATCTATTTATAATAGATTTAGATATCTACTTATAGATTTAGATATCTACTTGTAATAGATTTAGATATCTACTTATAATAGATTTAGATATCTATTTCTAATTGATTTAGATATCTACTTATAATAGATTTAGATATCTATTTATAATAGATTTAGATATCTACTTATAGATTTAGATATCTACTTGTAATAGATTTAGATATCTACTTATAATAGATTTAGATATCTACTTATAATAGATTTAGATATCTACTTATGTTTATATATATATATATTTTTTTTTTTTTTTCCCCTGATAAAAGCCACTGCTTTAGAGAAAAGGAGATGAAACCTGGGCCAAGAGTGGCTGAAGCTGCTAAAGCAAAGACCTTGAGTCTATCACTGATGTCCTTTGCTGCTGACATGATCACTTTGAGGTCTTTGGGGACACCAGGTGCCTGTGGAGAGCTGAGGCTTCAGAGTTGGCTTTTGTCTGCAGAGAGTGGAGGTGGATGAGAACATTGTGACCTCCAAGCTCCCTGGAAAGCTTCACACATGTGCAGGGTGTTGTGTAGAGAGCTTCTGGGTGTGTTTGTCCCAGGCCAAGGGTGACAACAGGAGAGGTGCTCCAGAGGAAAGTGCTGAGGCAGATGCCAGTGAGGTGATGGGGATGAAGGTGGTTGCAGCTGGATTAGGGGGTTAAAAAGCAGCTAACCCTCATCTTGATGGGGAAGTGTGGCCTTGAAACCCTCTCTCAAGGTTGGACTTGGTGGGTCCTGGACAAGCTGATCCAGTTGGAGATGTCTCTGCTCACTGCAAGGGAGGTTGGACAAGATGACATTTGAGGGTCCCTCCCAAGCATTCTGTGATGTGGTGACCTGGGAGCAAGAGGTCTGCAGTGCTCTCCATCTTGCACTGATGTCTCCTTTCCATCTCCTGGTTGGCTCTTGGCTTTCCTTCATGACTGTGCCCAACTCCAATTTTGTGATCACAGAATCATAGAATGGTTTAAGTTGGAAGGGACCTCAAAGCTCAGCCAGTTCCAACCTGCCCTGTGCCATAGGCAGGGACACCTCCCACTAGAATAGGTCACTTAAGGCCTCATCCAAACTGGTATTGAAGACCTCCAGGGAGGTTGTGGAGCACAGAAGACCTCTAGGGAGGTGGTGGAGCACAGAAGAAGATCTGCAGGGAGGTTGTGGAGCACAGAATCACCCAACGTGATCAAAGATCACGTTGGGTGATTCTGTGCTCCACAACCTCCCTGNTTGATCACGTTGGGTGATTCTGTGCTCCACAACCTCCCTGGGCAACCTGTGCCAGTGTCTCCCCACCCTCAACCTGTGCCAGTGTCTCACCACCCTCACTGCAAACAACTTCCTCCTAACATCCACTTTCAATCTCCCCTCTGCCACTTCAAACCCATTGCTCCTTGTCCTGGCATTGCAATGATGCTGATGAGCAACCAAACAACTGACTGCTGGATGCTGTCCTACCCTGGAAGGAGGTGGTAGAGCACTGATGGTCAAGAGAAAGGTTTGCACCATAGCTCCCAGGCTCCAACATGGATCTGTTGACTGTCTGTGCACAGACAGAACCTATCCCACCCAAAGCACTCTGTGGTTCCACGATTCCATCCCATCTTTTGGGGAGCAGATGCAGAGATGCTGCTCGGAGAAGCCCTCGTGTGAGGAGTGGTGGCAATGCCAGCTCTGTAGTTGTCCTCTGCCGTGGGAGGGAGGCAGTTAGCTCTGATTAGCACATTTGTGATTCCAAGGAGGCCTTTCATTTGCAGCCTGGCTTCTCTTCTGCATATTTGATGCCTTTCTCCAATGGGGAGAGAGCAAATGTGAGGATGTTAGAATAATGTTGCCCCAAGGTTCCTGTGCTGATGACAGGAATTATCCCTGCCTGAGCCCATCAGGGCTTAACAAAGGTACAAACCAATTAAGCCTTGATTAACAATCAAGAGTTTCCATAATTACAGATCCAGGGTTTGTGATACTGTTTACTGCCTTTTTCTACAACAGAAGAAATCCAGTTGCAGGGATTTGTTCACTTCCATAAACCTCACTGGCAAGAGATGGGAAAGCAGAGATGGTGCTGCTGGCCCCTTGGAAGAGCCAAGTGAAGCTCAGCCCTGCCCTGTGGGTTCCTAGCAGGGTGTGGAGCCTCATTCATACAATCAGAATCATTCAGGGCTGGTAGGGACCACAAGGATCAGCCAGTTCCAACCCCCCTGCCATGCCCAGGGACACCTCACACCAGATCAGGCTGCCCACAGCCTCATCCAGCCTGGCCTTAAACACCTCCAGGGATGAGGCTTCCACCAGCTCCCTGGGCAACCCCTGCCAGGCTCTCACCACCCTCATGCTCAACAACTTCTTCCTAACCTCCAGTCTGACTCTCCCCATTTCCAGCTTTGTTCCATTCCCCCCAGTCCTGTCACTCCCTGACAGCCTCAAAAGTCCCTCCCCAGCTTTCTTGTAGCTCACTTCAGATCCTGCAAGGCCACAAGAAGGTCCCTGGGAGCCTTCTCCTCTGCAGCCTGCATAGCCCCAACTGCCTCAGTCTCTGCTCACAGCAGAGCAACTCCAGCCCTCTGCTCATCCTCGTGGCCCTTCTCTGGACACCTTCCAGCACCTCCACATCCCTCTTGTCCTAGAGCCTCCAGCACTGGATGCAGCACTCCAGGTGGGGTCTCAGCAGTGGGGAGCAGAGGGGCAGGATCACTTCCCTCATGCTGCTCTCTTGCTGCAGCCCAGGCTCTGGTTGCTCTCTGGGCTGCCAGAGCACTCTGACAGCTCAGATTGAGCTTCTCCTCCACCAGCACCTCCAAGTCCCTCTCCTCATGCACTTTGCTGAGATGATTTGGTACCTGTAGGTGGAAATGAAGGCATTAAAAGCTGCTTTTCCTGACACCCAACACAGCAGAGCCTTGTCACGTCCCTGCTACTCAGCACATAGAATTGTTTCAGTTGGAGGAGACCTTTAAGATCATCAAATGTCTCTGGTGAGGAATGACTGAGAGAATTGGGGCTTCTTAGTCTGCAGAAGAGCAGCCTGAGGGGCTGGGGAGGGACTGTTGGTAAGGTCTTGTAATGATAGGTAGAGGAGGTTTGAACTGGCAGAGGGGAGATTGAAAGTGGATGTTAGGAGGAAGTTGTTTGCAGTGAGGATGGTGAGACACTGGCACAGGTTGAGGGTGGTGAGACACTGGCACAAGTTGAGGGTGGTGAGAGACTGGCACAGGTTGCCCAGGGAGGTTGTGGAGCACAGAATCACAGAATGTGATTGAATGGGACCTCAAAGCTCAGCCAGTTCTAACCCCCCCGTGCCATAGGCAGGGACACCTCCCACTAGCACAGGTCACTCAAGGCCTCCTCCAACCTGCCCTTGAACCCCTCCAGGGAGGGAGCAGCCACAACCTTCCTGGGCAACCTGTGCCAGTGTCTCACCACCCTCACTGCAAACAACTTCCTCCTAACATCCACTTTCAATCTCCCCTCTGACACTTCAAACCCATTCCCCTTGTCCTGCCATTCCAAGCCCTTGTCAATAGTCCCTCCCCAGCCTTCCTGGAGCCCCCTTCAGATCCTGCAAGGCCACTCCAAGCTCTCCTGGAAGCCTTCTCCAGGCTGCAGAGCCCCAACTCTCTCAGTCTGTCCTCACAGCAGAGCTGCTGCAGCCCTCTCAGCATCTTGGTGGCCTCCTCTGGACTGGCTCCAACACTTCCATGTCCTTCCTGTGCTGGGGGCTCCAGAACTGCACCCAGGACTGCAGGTGGGGTCTGAGGAGAGCAGAGCCAAGGGGCACAATCCCCTCCCTTGCCCTGCTGCCCACACTGCTCTTGCTGCAGCCCAGCACACAGTTGCTGTCTGGGCTGCACTCACACTGCAGGCTCATCTTGAGCTTTTCATCACCCCAGACCCCCAGGGCCTGTTCCTCAGGGCTGCTCTCAGCCATTCCCCACCCAGCCTGTGGTTTCCTTAGGTTTTCCTCAGGCTGAAGCTCCAGCCCAGTTGAGTTGTGTTCAGAGACTGGTGAATCCCATGGCATGAAGGGGAAGTCAGCAGCTCAGTGAGGTTGTGTGACTCCTGAGTCTGGTTTCAAAGCTCCCAAGGTCTTTGGTAGGTTATCTATAAGCAATCAGAAATCAGGGAGTGATTTGTTGTTACTGGGAAATGCTAATGCAGATTCTAGAGAGGATTCATTAGCTGAAATGGTTTCCCTGCATGGGAGTTGCTGACAGACTTCTGGGTGCAATGCTTCTGGCTTTAGAGGGGTGTCTGGTGGTTTTGGGAGCAGGGGAGAACCCAAAAGAGAAACATTCTGTAGCAGTGGTTATCTGAGTCCTCCTTGCCACATTTTCCCCCTTGATATCTTACCATGACAGGGGTTGGAAGGGACCTCTGGAGATCCTAGACTGGAGATTGGGAAGAAATTCTTTGCAGTGAGGGTGGTGAGACACTGGCACAGGTTGAGGGTGGGGAGACACTGGCACAGGTTGCCCAGGGAGGTTGTGGAGCACAGAATCACCCAACGTGATCTTTGATCACGTTGGGTGATTCTGTGCTCCACAACCTCCCTGCAGATCTTCTTCTGTGCTCCACAACCTCCCTGGAGGTGTTCAGCACCAGGATGGATGAGGCCTTGAGTGACCTGTACTAGTGGGAGGTGTCCCTGCCCACAGGGTTGGAACTTGCTGGTGTTGAAGGTCCCTTCCAACCCAAATCATTCTCTGATCACCCAGTCCAACCCCTCCCCACCAGAACACGTTGCCCTGGACAACATCTGTGTGAGTTTGGAATGACTCCAGAGTTGGAGACTCCTTCACCTCTCTGGACATCATGCTCCAGTGCTCTACCACACTCAAAGTAGAATGATAGAATGGTTTAGGTTGGAAGGGGCCTCAAAGCTCAACCAGTTTCAACCCCCCTGTGCCATAGGCAGGGACACCTCCCACTAGTACAGGTCACTCAAGGTCTCATCCAACCTGGCCTTGAACACCTCCAGGGAGGTTTTGGAGCACAGGATCACTGAATGTCATTGACTGATCACTGTCATTGACAGAGTCACTGAATGTCAGGCACAGGAAGGACATGGAAGTGTTGGAGCAGGTCCAGAGGAGGCCATGAAGATGCTGAGAGGGCTGCAGCAGCTCTGCTGTGAGGACAGGCTGAGAGAGTTGGGGCTCTGCAGCCTGGAGAGGAGAAGGCTTCCAGGAGAGCTTGGAGTGGCCTTGCAGGATCTGAAGGGGGCTCCAGGAAGGCTGTGGAGGGACTATTGACAAGAGCTTGGGATGGCAGGACAAGGGGAATGGGTTTGAAGTGGCAGAGGGGANACCAGGTTGGATGAGACCTTGAGCAACCTGCTCTAGTGAGAGGTATCCCTGCCTATGCTGGGGGGTTGGAACTAGATGATCTTTGAGTTCCCTTCCAACCTAAACCATTCTGTGATTTGTTTGAGACAGTACCAGACAAGGCCAGAAGAGCAGACCAAGCACTGGGCAGGCAGCATGGCCACAAATCCTTCTGTTCCTCTTGGCAGAGGAGGTAATTCCAGGAGCAAATTAGGCAGTTGGTGTTGCTGCCAGCTGCACAGGGCTGCTGGATAGCCAAGGTGGCAGAGCTCATTTCCAGCCCTGCTGGGATGGAGAGAGCTGTAAATTGCAAAGGGGAGAAAAATGTCACAACAGAGAGATGAAGACAGTGGGGAGGGGAAAAGAAATCAAAACTGGTTTCTTTCCTTGAACAATTTCCAGTGGTATGAGAGACCTAGTTCTGAGCTAAAAAAGGCCCAACCTTCTTACTTGTGTTTCACAAGTGGCACTAAGGACCTGAGCACTCTTACTGCTGAGGTACAGTTCAGAAAGGAGAGGGAAAAAAACCCCACCTCACCCTTTGCCTTTGTTTTCTCCTTTCCAGTTCCTTCCTGCTGCTTGCACAGGCTCCTGGGCACTGTGGTGTCATTCATCAGCCACTGCTGCTCTCCCCACAGCTCATTCCCAGAAAGCTGCAAGGAGGAACAAGGTGGGTGGAAAAAAAAAATGAGGCTGTTAGGGGGACCAGCAGAGTAGAGGGAATGTGGTCAGCTGTGGAGCTGCCAGGGAGCCTCAGCTCTGCTTGGTGTTTGCATCATTTCTCTCTCCTTTATTGATTCCTTTGTGTCTGTTAATGGAGTTGAGCTTCCAGTGTGTGATGAGTGTTAGTGAAGCTTCAGCCTCTGTCCAAACACTTCTTTTGGTGAGTTTTTTTTTAATACTCTGGTGGTTGTGGCTCTCAATTTGGACTGAGGCTGACAGTGTACCAGGTGTGATGGAGTTCCTGAGTGCATAGAGCAGGCTCTGTCCAGCTGCCAAAGCAGTGACCTAGAATCATAGAATCAGTCAGGGCTGGAAGGGAGCACAAGGATCAGTCAGTTCCAACCCCCCTGCCATGCCCAGGGACACCTCACACCAGATCAGGCTGCCCACAGCCTCATCCAGCCTGGCCTTAAACACCTCCAGGGATGAGGCTTCCACCACCTCCCTGGGCAATCCCTGCCAGACTCTCACCACCTTCATGCTCAACAACTCCCTAGCATCCAGTCTGACTCTGCCCATTTCCAGCTTTGTTCCATTCCCCTCAGTCCTATCCCTACCTGACAGCCTCAAAAGTCCCTCCCCAGTTTTCTTGTAGCCCACTTCAGATCCTGCAAAGCCACACTAAGGTCACCTGGGAGCCTTCTCCTCTGCAGCCTGCACAGCCCCAACTGCCTCAGTCTCTGCTCACAGCAGAGCAGCTCCAGCCCTCTGCTCACCCTCGTGGGCCTTCTCTGGCCACCTTCTAGCCCCTCCATAGCCCTCTTGTTCCAGGGGCTCCAAAACTGCACATCTCTAAACTACAGAGGGAGAGAGAAAAGCTAAATCTCATTTGAACAGCAGTGGTCACCTGGGAGCCTTCTCCTCTCCACACCTGCACTGTGATGTTCTCTGCTGCAGCCGAAGTGGGCACGGAAAGCTGCAGGGCATGGGGTTAGGTCAGGGAGCTGCCTTTGTTACCAGGGCAGGATATTGTTGCACCTCAAACCCTGGATTCTCTTTTGGGCTCTCCACAAAGGGCACTGAGGGGTCAAGAAAAGGGCAATGAAGTTGGTGAAGGAGAACAGGCCTGATGGAGCAGGTGAAGGAGCTGGGGATGTTCAGCCTGGAGCAAAGGAGGCTAAGGGGAGACCTTTGGCTCTCTACAACTCCCTGAAAGGAGGTTGCAGCCAGCTAGGGGTTGGTCTCTTCTGCCAAGGAACAAGCGGCAGGACAAGAGGAAATGACTTCAAGTTGCCCCAGGAGAGGTTCAGGTTGGACAAGAAGGACAATTTCTTCCCCTTGAGAGCTGTCAAGGGCTGGAACACATTCTGCTCCAGGAGCAGCTGAAATGAAAGGCAGAAGCTCTTCAAGCAGCAGAGAATCTGACCTAAAGCAACCATCAGGCTGTTGTTGGTCACCACCTACCTGCCTGGCAAGCAGCTCTGCTTCACCCCAGCAACTGCAATGTGGCAACACCCAGGGACACATCTACTGAACCCTCCAGCCCTTGGGCTCTTTCTTTCCTCTGCAGCCAGCTTGAGCTATTTACAGAGGAGAGGGCTGTGATGTTTAAAAATACAACAGAGTGGATGTGCTTTGAAGCAGGCAGTGAGGAATGTGAGAATCTGAAGTGGTCACCTCTGAGTGCCTGCCGCCTGGACCCCAACTGCTGTGTGCTTGGCCACTTCCTGAGGACACAGCTCTGGTGGTTGCTGGGGGAGAGTGAGAGCTTTTTCTGGTTGTCTTTGGGTTGGCTGTTTGAAAAGGAAGGCAGGAGGAATGCCAGGCAACAAAGCCTTTACCTGTTGTGTAAGGTAAAGAGGGTTTGTGGTGGATAAATGGTGACCTGAGCTCCAGGGAAGCAGCAGCAGCATAAGCCCTGTGGATGCTCCTCCTGCCTTTGTGTGTGGCTCCACAAAGGAGGATCAAGTGCTCATTTTGTTTGGGGTCATTTGCAAGGACAGATCTGCTCAAGTTTAAGTTCTGATGGGAAAGGATAACCTCAACAAGGACACAGCTTTAAGAGGACATCATCTTCCCTTGGAGGAGGAGAGGCAAAGAGCCCTGGGGCTGAGAGCCTGCAGAAAAGCAGCCCCAGAGGGGCTCTGCTCAAAGCTCAGCAAGAGCTAAAGGGCCTAATGGGGGGCAAAAGGATGGGGGCAGACTCTTGCCAGTGGTGCCCAGTGGCAGGACAAGGGGAAGTCAGAGAATCAGAGAATCAAGCAGGTTGCCAGAGCCCTTCAAACTCACCCAGCCCATTCTAGCACCCAGCCCATGCCAATCAACCAGACCATGGCACTAAGTGCCTCATCCAAGGCTTTTCTTGAACCTCTCCATGGAGCCCAACTGCTCCTTCCTAACCACCCAGAAACCTGTTGCTCCTCCAGCCTGTAAAGCAACCCTGCTCCAAAAGAGTGCTGTGAAATCAGCTAGATCAGGTTCTGCCCTGCAGCCAGCAGCCAGTATCTGCTGCAGGGTCCTTTACATTTCAGTGTAGTGCCTCATCCAGCACAAACTGAAACCAAAAGGTTTTGCTGGAGCTTAAAGAGAAACATTTTGCCTGTGAGGATGCAGAGCCCTGGAGCAGGCTGCCCAGAGAGGTTGTGGAGTCTCCTTCTCTGCAGAGCTTCCAACCTGCCCTGGGCATTGTGCTCCTGGGCAAGCTGCTGTGGGTGCCCTGTTTTAGCAGTGGGGGTTGGAGTGGATGATCTCCAGAGGTCCCTTCCAAGCCTCACCACGCTGGGATTCTGTCAATTACAAACCCTTCCAGTTCAGCAAATGGCCACCTGGTTTTGGCAGGGGACTTGGGACACTTGCTGGAGGGGTCCTTCTTGGTATCCATTTTCTTGCACCAGGGGAGGTCTAGGTTGGACATCAGGAAGCAAACCATTGAGCCTGCTCTGTCATCATGTTGCAAAACTGCTTTTTCACATCCCAGAATCCCAGCATGGTGGGGGTGGGAAGTGGTCTCTGGAGATTATCCTGTCCAACCTCCCTGCTAGCACAGCTACCCCTAGAGCAGGTTGCATGGGAATGCATCCAAGTGGGTTTTGAAAGCCTGCAGAGAAGGAAAAGCTTGTTTCTGGGGGACAGTGAGCAGCATAAAGCAATCTGAATTCCTGATACTCTTCTCAGTGTAATGAGGGTGCTGGCATGGGCTGTGTGGGCACAGCATGGGGCCCTGCACCTCACTTCTGGGAAGCACTTGGAGATGTCGAGGCAGTGCGAAGCAGCAACACAGGCTGGGCAGGGACTGGCTTGAAAGCAGCCCTGAAGAGAGGGACTTGGGGGTGCTGGTGGAGGAGAAGCTCAATCTGAGCTGTCAGAGTGCTCTGGCAGCCCAGAGAGCAACCAGAGCCTGGGCTGCAGCAAGAGAGCAGCATGAGGGAAGTGATCCTGCCCCTCTGCTCCCCACTGCTGAGACCCCACCTGGAGTGCTGCATCCATTACTGGACCCCCTGGGACAAGAGGGATGTGGAGGTGCTGGAAGGTGTCCAGAGAAGGGCCACGAAGGTGAGCAGAGGTCTGGAGCTGCTCTGCTGTGAGGAAAGACTGAGGCAGTTGGGGCTGTGCAGGCTGGAGAGGAGAAGGCTCCCAGGTGAGATTCTTGTGGCCTTGCAGGATCTGAAGTGGGCTACAAGAAAGCTGGGGAGGGACTTTTGAGGCTGTCAGGTAGGGACAGGACTGAGGGGGATGGAACAAAGCTGGAAATGGTTAGATTGAGACTGGATGTTAGGGAGAAGTTGTTGAGCATGAGGGTGGTGAGAGCCTGGCAGGGGTTGCCCAGGGAGGTGGTGGAAGCCTGATCCCTGGAGGTGTTTAAGGCCAGGCTGGATGAGGCTGTGGGCAGCCTGATCTGGTGTGAGGTATCCCTGGGCATGGCAGGGGGGTTGGAACTGGCTGATCCTTGTGGTCCTTTCCAGCCCTGACTGATTCTGTGATTCTATGTGCTGAAATCCACCCTTAAGCAACAGAAAAGCAGACATGGGTGAGATTTAAGCATGGGCTTGAGTAAGGCCATTGGAGCTCAGACAAAGCTGCCAAGCTGAGGAGCAGCAGCTGCTGGGAGGAATACACCAGCAAGATGCAGAGGAGGAGGAGGGACATCTTGGCAAGGTAGTGCAATCAGAACCCCAGGTTTTGGCTGTGCCTCAGGGCTTTGCTTTCAAGCCAATCCAAGTTAAGATGCCTCCTGTGCAAGAAGCCATCAGTCTCACTTGAAACCCAAATGCTCCTCATCAGCCAGGGCTTGGGATCTGAAGGGGAGCCAAGGGGCTGCAATGCAATGTAGGACTTCATTATGTCTGACAAAAGCAGATCAATTAAAGGTTGCTTCCCATCTGTGTCACTCCATTGGGGCTTCTGCTTGATCATCTCCTCCCTGCTCCGTGGCAGAGACAGAATATTTATGGCCAGGAATTAGGTCAAAGCCCAGGAATGGATAAATGTTTGCTGCTCTGCACAGGAGGCAAAGGAAAACTTTAGATTGCCAAACATGAAGCAAAACTCACTTCAGCTGCCAGCAGATCAGAGTCAGGAGTGAGCTTCCCCTAGGCTTGTGCTGTTTCTGGGCAGCAGGAGGGGTGGGTCTGGAGCCCTGGGTGTTGTGTTCCTCTGACATCCATTAGGTTTGCTTTTAAACTGATGGTGCAAAATAGCACTTTTAGAAGAGCTCAGGTGCTCTGCATTTGTCTGGGTTTTAAGTGCTCAACTTCAGGCCTCAGGGACCTGCACCTGAAGTACTGCTTTGAGAAGTGATGTTCTCACAGCAAAGCTCTGCCCGTGCTCCAGGGCTTAGAATTGTTTAGGTTGAAAAAGACCTCTAAGATTGTTGAGGTCAACCATCAACCCAACACCACCAGGGCAACCACCAATCCAATATCACCAACTCAACACCAGCAGGCCAACCAACAAACCAATATCATCAACCCAACACCACCAGGCCAACCACCATTCCAGTATCATCAACCCAACACCACCAGGCCAAACAACAAACCAATATCATCAACCCAACACCACCAGCCCAACCACCAATCCAACACCACCAAGCCAACCATCAATCCAACACCACCAGGCCAACCACCAACCCAACACCACCAACCCAACACCACCAACCCAACCATCAATCCTATATCACCAACCCAACACCACCAGGCCAACCA
>VWZE01024692.1:43857-60544 GCA_013396675.1 Eubucco bourcierii
TTCCCCCTCCCTGGGCTGCCCTCTCAGCCTCCATCCCACTGATGCCTGGGGTGATTTTTGGGGTGCTTAAGGAGCAGTGAGCACCACGGTGTGGGTGTCAGTCCCCTTCTGGTGCTGAGCAGCACTAATTGGATGAGGCTGAGAAGGGCTCTCATCAGTAGCAAGATTTCCTGGACAGTAAAGGGTCTGTTGTGGAATCCTGCCTCATCTGTGGCTTTGTTCTGCTTGCTCATTGTGCAGCTCCTTGTCAGGGCAGATAATGTCTCCCCCTCCCTCCCTCTCCTTCTGCCGATTCCTCTCCTCTGCATACATTTCCTGTGCTGCTTTTTAATGAATGTGAGCCCAGGAGTTGAACAGCACAAGGCAGAGAGGGCTTGGGAGAAGAGTGGGCGAAGGCAGGCTGCTGAGGATCCTCTTCTTTACTACCTGAACCCTGCAAGGCTGCTTGCTCAAGAGCTTCACTTCTCATCCTCAAAAACAAAGCAGGGGTTGGAGGGGGAGGATGTATTGTTCCTGCAATGGACCCGGGGGTGGCTGAGCCATGGTTGATGGGGATGGAAGTGATACAGACCCAGATGTTGCTGCACAGAGGGTGGCAGTGACCTGAAGCCCTCCAGTGGTTTATAAAATCCCAGAGCTGCTTGGGTTGGAAAAGCTCTCTGGGCTCAGCCAGTCCAACCAGCAACCCAACACCACCAATCTCAGAGTGCCATGGCCACAGGTTTCTTGAGCACCTCCAGGAGTGAGGACTCCACCACCTCCCTGGCAGCCTGTTCTGGTCCCTGACCACTCTTTCTGCAAGGAATTTTTCCTGATCTCCAACCCAAACCTCCCTTGCTGCAACCTGAGGCCCATGAAGGGACCAGGGCCAACATGCAGCTTCAGGTCCAAGGAGTCCTCAGTTGTCCCCAGCTCTGTCATGCTGCTGTGATGCTTGGCAGGACTCCATCCTTCAGTGTTGTCTCTGCTCCCCAGGATCAGGGCCCCATGGGGATGTTGCCTCATCTCTTGCTTACTTCTTTCCTGTTGGGAGCCCAGCAGAGCACTGGGGATGCCCAGCTCAGCTCTCCCAGCTGCAGAAAGCTGTTTTGGAGCATTTTAAGCAGCTGTTTAGGCAGATCAGGGCTGTCAGTCCCCTCCAATTCCATTTGCTGCTTCCAGGTGATGCTTTAGGAGGGAGGGAAACGATGGGAAAGTGGCTGCCACTGGGCAAGCTGCCTTGGGGATGGCTGTGCCAGCTGTTGTTCTGCTTGGAGATGGCATCAGTCCCTGGGAATAGGGGTGAGGGCATCTGGCTGTGGTGAGACAGGGAAAATGAAGTTAATTATGACACTGCAGAGATGCAGATTTCTTAATAGAAAGCTTTTGAAAGGGAGAGCCTGGGCCAGCTGCGTGTCTCTGGGGTGAACTTCAGGCTGTTTAACACAGCACAGAGCCAGAGGACACTGGTGGGGCCACCTGAGACCTCAGCTCTCTCCAGATCTGCCTCTCTTTAGTTTTGTTCTTGGAAATCCAAAAGCACAGCTGCTTCAGGGAAGGGAAACCCACACCAAGGGCTTTGTGCTGTGCAGAGTGATCAGAGCTGGGGGGGAGGGTGGTGAAGTGGAACAGGAGGGTGCCTTGAGGTGCCAGCAGATGCAAAGGGCAGCTCTGCAGCTCCCCAGTTTCCATGCCCCACCAGCCCAGATGAGCTGGGCTCAGCCAGATGGGTCCCAGTAGTTGTGTGGCCCCTGCTGACACACATCTTGTGACTCCAGTGTGTGTTGGAGGGTTGATGCTTCCTTCTGGCTGTGGTGGGATGGGTGGGAAGGACTTTCCCACGTGCAAGCAGCAATTCTGAGATGTTTAGTGTGGGATTCAGCCCCCAGTGCTTCTCAAGAGCTGGGCAGCTCCCAGCAGCACTTAGGACATGAGTGGTTCAGCAGAGGCAGCTCCAGCACATAAACAGGGATGAGAGCATCTTGCTGTAGGATGAGTGCTGGTGAACACCTTCCTTAGACCAAAGCACCATTCCTGGTGGCCATGCCCATGCCCAAGGTTGTCTGGGCAGCCCTGTGAGCCCCTGGGTGAGTTGCAGAAGCTTTTGCAGCAGCAGCCACCCAACCTCTGTGCTCAGCATGGCAGAGATCAAAGAATGCATCAGGTTGGAAGGGACCCTTGGAAGTTACCTTGTCCACCCCTCTGCAGTCAGCAGAGACATCTGCAACTAGAGCAGGCTGCTCAGGGTCCCATTAACTTTGACCTTGAATGTGTCTCCACCACCTCTCTTGAGCACTCTGCTCCAGTATTTCACCACATTCATTGTGAGGAACTTCCTCCTCATGTCCAACCTAAATCTGCCCTGCTCCACCTTCAAACCATTGCCTCTTGTCCTATCACCACAGCCCCTTCTAAACAGTCCCCTCCACAGCCTTCCTCTTCAGGCACTGGGAGGCTGCTCTAAGGTCTCCCTGCAGCCTTCTCTTCTGCACTCTGAACAACCCCAACCCTCTCAGCCTGTCTTTGTAGCAGAGGTGCTGCAGCCCTCCCATCATCTTTGTGGCCATGCAATGTCCTTATCCACTCTGGTCCCTAGGCAGCACCTTGAGGGAGGGAGTGTGAGTGTGTGTCTGTGTGTGGCACCAGGATCACTCAGTGAGCCTCAAAGGGCAAGAAAATCATCTGTCCAGAAGCCTTGCTGCTTTCCCTGGCTTGTCACAGCCAACCACTGCTAATCAGTCACTGTCTTGCCAGGTAATCACAGGGCTTTGATGTGTGTTTGTCACCAGCTGCTTTGGGGGAGCAATCTGGCTTCCCAGCCCAAAGTCATTTCAATTTGTCCTCCTTCAGTTCTCTGGGGTTGGGTTGTTTTGGTTTGTTTTGTTTGGGGTTTTTTTTGGGTTGCCTGTTGAATCATTAAGGATAAACTGGCTTGAATTGGGTAATTTCAGGATGAAGGGGGCTTTGAAAAGGTGTTGGGAACAGCAGGGACACAGGGCATGGTGTGGGTGTGTGGTCAGGAGGGCGCGAGGCGGTGCGTGCCGAGTCTAATACCAGCCTCATACAACCTGGGGGCTAGGAGCAGAGATGTCACTCAGCTGCTGCTGCTATTTCACTGCCAAAAGGTGGGAGCAGCTCTTAACAACAACCAAAAAAAATCTTCCCTGAGCCTTTCCTGCTCTGTTTTGCTTCCCTGCCTGTGTCTGGGGAGGTTGGTATAGGCTGTCACTGGTGCCAGGGCGTGGGGTGGGACTGGAGGGAGCTGCTCAAGGTGAAGAGCACTGTCTGCATCCCAATTAGCTGGAGCTAGGAATATCAAAATTGAGAGGCTCTGAGAAGCAGAGAGCTCCTAGAGATCAGGAGATTCTGGAGTTGTTCAGTCTGGGGAAGAGAAGGTTCCAGGGAGACCTTCTGCTGGCCTTGCAGTGCTTAAAGGGATCCGTCAGAAAGCAGGGGACAGACTTGTGAGCAGAGCCTGCTGGGACAGGACAAGGAGGGGATGGTTTGAAACTAAAAGAGAGATTCAGAGTGGAGAGAAGGAAGAGAACTTACTCTGAAGGGTGGTGAGACCCTGCCTCAGGCTGCCCAGGGAGATGGAGGATGATGCTCCATCCCTAGAACCACTGCAGGTCAGGTTGTTTGGGGCTCTCAGCAACCTGCTGTAGTTGCAGCTGTCCCTGCTGACTGCAGGGGTTTGGGTGACCTTTAAAGGTCCTTTTCAACCCAAACCATTCTGGGATTCCATGATCACGCTCATGGCTCCCCAGGGCTGAAGTCTTTGCTCTGGTCCTTCTGCCCCTGGTGTCTGCAGCTCCATTTTGGGTTGCAGGATTGCTACAGCCAGCTGGAACTTAGCCTTAGGGCATGTGGAGCTGCTTGCTGCTCTTCATCTTTGCTGTGGCTGGGTGGAAGAGTGGGAGGGATGATCAAACAACAGGTTTGCATCTCACACCGAGGCTCAGCCAGGCACAGAATCCAGCCTGGTGAAAAACAGGACCTCCATGTGGAAGGGCTGTTTCCAACCCAGCTCCTTCTCTCCCAGATTGCAGGTTGTCCTTGCTGAAGAAGCACATCTCTGTGCCAGGTAGTGCTGCTTGAGATCCACTTAGCAGGGGGAAAAAAAAAAAAAAGAAAAATTAGGAGGGAGAAGTTGAGTGCTGAAGTGATACCCAGACAAAAACCTGATACCCAGATGGTTTCCCTCTGAGGCTGGGAGAAGAGAGGAGAAGAGATTACTTTTGTGATGAAGGTAGAGCAGGATGGAGGGCTGAGAACTGCCCTGTGGGAGATGCTCCATTAGGAAATTGCCTCTGTGATTGAGTACAAGAAAGTGGCTCAGCAGGGAGCTAATGTTCTACATGGAGGCCGCAGGTTTATCCATCAGAGCTGTGCCAGGGTAGGGACCTTCGGTGCTTCCTAAAGCCCCCAGAGTTTAATTGCTCCTTTTTTGTTGTTATTATTATTATTATTTTGGGTACAGCTTAAGGAAGGGAACACTCTCAGTTCCCAGAGGAAAGGGGTGAGGGGAAAAAAAAAAAAAGAGGTTAATCCACTGAGAAGTGATTAATTGATTTGTTTTTTGGTGGTTGTTTTGTTTGTACTGAACGTTCTGGAGATGTTTGGGAACATTGGTTGGGTGGGATAATGGCCACAGGCTCTCAGCCTGCAGAGGAAGTGGAGCTAGAAGTAATTAATTAGGAACAAACTCATTTCAACCCCATCCCCCCCCCCCCCCCACCCACATTTTCAAGAGAACAAANCCCCCCCCACACACATTTTCAAGAGAACAAAATCAGCCTTAAAAAAAATAAATAATAAAAAGACAGAAAAGAAAAAACTGCTTGAAGGTAGGTTGAAAAGAGGTTAAGTGGTGAAGTGTCTACTGCAGCAGGTCCTTGTGTTGGAGGGAGAGAGGGAAGGTGAATCTGCTGTCACCTTGAAGTGCAGATGATGCCAAGTTGGGAGCAAGTGTGGGTCTACAGGAGGGCTCTGCAGAGGGACCTGGGCAGGCAGGACAGATGGGCACAATCCAGTGCCAGGAATTTTAATGAGTCCAAGTGCCAGGTTCTGCACTTTGACCACAACAACCCCAAGCAGTGCTGTAGGCTGGGGACAGAGTGGTTGAGAGCAGCCAGACACAGAGGGACCTGGAGGTGCTGGGTGGCAGCACCTGAACATGAGCCAAGCAGTGTGCCCAGGAGGGCAGCAGAGCCAGTGGCATCCTGGCCTGGCTCAGGAGCAGTGTGGCCAGCAGGAGCAGGGAGGTTCTTCTGCCCCTGTGCTCAGCACTGCTCAGGCCACACCTTGAGTGCTGTGCCCAGTTCTGGGCCCCTCCATTCAAGAGAGATGTTGAGGTGCTGGAAGGTGTCCAGAGAAGGGCAGCAAGGCTGGGGAGGGGCCTGGAGCACAGCCCTGTGAGGAGAGGCTGAGGGAGCTGGGGGTGTGCAGCCTGCACAAGAGGAGGCTCAGGGCAGAGCTCATTGCTCTCTGCAGCTCCCTGCAGGGAGGTTGGAGCCAGCTGGGGTTGGGCTCTGCTGCCAGGCACCCAGGGACAGAAGNGTGATTCTGTGAGGAAGGAATCATAAAATTGAGTGGCTTGGGTGGGAGGAGACCTTCAGAGCTCATCTGCTCCAACTCACCTGCAGTCAGCAGGGACATCTGCAACTGGAACAGGTTGCCCAGAGCCCCAAGCAGAGTAATGGTTCCAGGGGTGAGGCACCTTGAGGGCTGAAGTTCAGATCATAGAATCAGAGAATGGTTTCGGTTGGAAGGGAGCTCAAAGCTCAACCAGTTCCAACCCCCCTGTGCCATAGGCAGGGACACCTTCTACTAGAACAGGCTGCTCAAGGCCTCATCCAACTTGGTCCTGAACACCTCTCTGGGCAACCTGTGCCAGTGTCTCACCACCCTCACTGCAAACAACTTCCTCCTAACATCTACTTTCAATCTTCTTTCTGCTGCTTTAAACCCATTCCCCTTGTCCTGCCATTCCAAGCCCTTGTCAATAGTCCCTCCCCAGCCTTCCTGTAGCCCCCTTCAGACACTGCAAGGTCACTCCAAGGTCTCCTGGCAGCCTTCTCTTCTGCAGGCTGCAGAGCCCCAACTCTCTCAGCCTGTCCTCACAGGAGATGATTGGGGTGGGCTCAGTGCTGAGTGCAGTTGTGAGTTTGCTGTTCTCAATCAAGGTCACAAAAAGCTTTTTAGGGGTCAGATCAGAGCCTGTAGTAGCCCAGCACACATTAAAGTAGAAACACTGCTGTAGTTTATGGGTTTAAGTGTTCCCCTCCAATGAGTTTGCTCTCCATTAACACACATCATCTCCTGCCCTCTCTGGCAATGCTTCTGCTAAGGTCCTTAGTACAACCAATGAGAGATGAGCTGGAGGGCTAAAATGTTACCTGCTCAAGCTCTTGTTTTCACCCAGGAGAGGAACATCCTAGAGCTGAAATGTTTGATTCAGTCTCAAAGCCACCACTGAGCTCCCATTTTTATGAGCCTGTACCTTTGGGTGGGTGATGAACTCTTTCTTTGCATCCCTTCCCTTGTGTAAAGGGAGATGACTGCAATCAGGGCCAGCTGAAACTTCTCTTGCAGCAGTCAGCTCATGCAATAAAGTAATACAGAAGTGATAAAGTAATACAGAAATAATTAAGTACTACAGAAATGAGCAAAAAAGCTCCTCCTGAAGTAGAGTTGATTTTGACTTCATCCATGAGCTGTCCACTTTCTTTAGAAAGAACCATGGTGCTTCAGCAAGGTCAAGTGCAAGGTCCTGCATGTAGTTTGGGTCAGTTGTCATCAGCAGCACAGGCTGAGGGGTGATGAAGTTGAGAGCAGCCTTGTAGAAAAGGGCTTGAGGGTGCTGGAGGATGAGAAGGTGAACAGGAGCCAGCAATGGGCACTGGCATCTCAGAAGGCCAAGGGCAGCCTGGGCTGCATCCAAAGCAATGTGGCCAGAGATGGAGAGAGGGGATCCTGCCCCTCTGCTCTGTTGAGACCTCAACTGCTCTGCTGTGTCCAGCTCTGGAGCTCTCACCACAAGAAGGACATAGATCTGATGGAGAGGCAGAGGGCCACAAAGATGATTGCAGGGCTGGAGCACAAGGACAGGCTGAAGCCTGTCCTGCTATGAGGACAGACTGAGAGAGTTGGGGTTGTTCAGTTTGGAGAAGAGAAGGTTCCGGGGAGACCTTAGAGCAGACTTTCAGTACCTGAAGAGGACCTAGGAGAAATCTGGGGAGGGACTGTTCAGAAAGGCTTGTGGTGATAGGACAAGAGGCAATGGTTTGTAGTTGGAGGAGGGCAGATTTAGGTTGGACATCAGGAGGAAGTTCTGCACAATGAGGGTGGTGGAAATACTGGAGTAGGGTGCCCAGAGAGGTGGTGGAGGACCCCATCCCTGCAGACAACCAAGGTCAGAGTTGATGTGACCCTGAGCAACCTGCTCCAGTTGCAGGTGTCCCTGCTGATTGCAAGGAGGGGGGTAACAAGGTAACTTTCCAACCTGATGCATTCTGGGATTCTATATTTTGATCTCTGCTGCAAAGCTCATTCTTTCTTTCTTTCTTTGGCTGCCTCAGGGCAGGTCTGACCACCTCACTCACCTTGGTTGGACAACTCACGTTAGCCACAGCCTTTGGCTGAGAGCCCACAGCAAATGGCTAATCAACTTCCTCCTGACCCGGGTGATGCCTTTCAAATCAGCTTACTGCCTAAAACTCTCACCAGTATTTATGAGAGTGAAGCCATCTGTGATGAAATCCTACATTAGCCTCACTGAAGTCATTTGTCAGCAAGCAGGGTCTGAGTTGACAGCCTCAAGCTTTTGTGGCCCTCGCAGCAGAGGGGAATAAGCTGCTCCTGCCCGTGGAGCTGCCTGCCAGGGCACTGCCTGTGGTGCTGCAGGAGCTGGGCTGAGCTGTGTTGAGGGTGTGGGAAGTAGGAAGGAAGGGTTGGTAGTCTTGTTACAGGAGAGAACTGCATCACCTCCCAGGACCACAGGATGTTAGGGGGTCTGAGTCCAACCCTCCTGCCTGAGCAGCACCATAGAAGCTAGCTCAGGTCCCACAGGGCTTGAAAGTCTCTAGAGAAGAAACTCCAAAACCTCTCTGGGGAGCCTGTGCCAGTGCTCTGTGATCCTTACAGTCAAGAAGTTCTCCCTCACATTGAAGTGGAGCTTCCTGTGCTGTAGCTTATACCCATTGTCCCTCGTCCCATCATGGGGTGCAACTGAGAAGAGTTTGTCCCCTCCCTCCTGACCCCCAGGCCTCAGATATTCATAAACACTGATCAGATCCCCTCTAAGTCTTCCCTTCACCAGACCAAACAGCCCCAGGTCCCTCAGCCTCTCCTTCCCAGAGCAGCAGAATGTCCTCTTCAATAGACTTCAATGCCTCACCCATAGCAGCCAGGTTGGGTTCTGTGATGGTTTGGGAGTTCCCTGACCCCCCCACCCCTTTGTAAAATCCCCCAGACTAGACTCAGGCAGCTGGAAGTTAAGGCCTGAAGCTCTATTTACAGCTCAGCACAATGTACAAGCAGAGATAGACACAGCAGACAGGAATAGTTACAGACATAGGCAAGTTAAAGGTAACACAGAAACACAACTCCCCTCCCAGAAATCAGAGACCCCAGGAGAGGCTCCCAACCACCCTTCCACCTTCTCCCCACCCCTATACCTTACCCCAAGGTTTGCCTTATGTGCAAGGTGAGCTTGGAGGATGGGCCAGGGGGGTTAGAAGGAAAGTGGTTAGTGAGGTTGCTTGGCAGAGAGGAGGAAAACAGAAGCTAGACAGCCCCAGAGAGTCTGCAAGCCTGAGTGGCTCTGTTGTCTATGTTTTGAGTTCTTGTTATTATCCATCTCAGCAAGCCTCTGAGTGAAGCACATCTCCACTGTTTCCCTTTCACAGCCTATGGTATAATTTTCTCCATTAAAATATTCCAATTAGCCTCAAACCAACACAGGCTCTAACCTTGGCTCATCTCCTCCCTTTTCAGATTCACCAAGATGAAGACAGCAACCAACATCTACATCTTCAACCTGGCTCTGGCTGACACCTTGTGTCTGATGACCTTACCCTTCCAGGGTACAGACACCTTCCTGGGCTTCTGGCCCTTTGGCAATGTCCTCTGCAAGATTGCCATCTCTATAGACTACTACAACATGTTCACGAGCACCTTCACCCTGACCATGATGAGTGTGGATCGCTACATTGCCATCTGCCATCCCATCAAGGCTCTGGACATCCGCACGCCCCACAAGGCCAAGGTGGTCAATGTCTGCATCTGGGCACTGGCTTCTGTCTTTGGCATCCCAGCAATGGTGATGGGATCTGCAGAGAACGAAAACAACGGTCAGTGATGGTGTTGGGAAGGAGGTAGGGGTCAGGAAGGTGGTTCAGGAATGCCCCTGGCTTTGTAATCCTTTCCATGGCTGCCCTGGTGTGGTGGTTTGGGTGTTACCTGCACACCCCCTCCACTCCTCCTGAATTAAAATCATGGAATGAGTTAGGTTGGAAGGGAACTCAAAGCTCAGCCAGTTCCAACCCATCTGTGCCATAGGCAGGGACACCTCCCACTAGAACAGGTCGCTCAAGGCCTCATCCAACCTGGTCCTGAAGACCTGCAGAGAGGTTGTGGAGCACAGAAGACCTGCAGGGAGGTTGTGGAGCACAGAATCACCCAACGTGATCTTTGATCACGTTGGGTGATTCTGTGCTCCACAACCTCCCTGGGAAACCTGTGCCAGTGTCTCACCACCCTCAGCCTGTGCCAGTGTCTCACCACCCTCAGCCTGTGCCAGTGTCTCACCACCCTCAGCCTGTGCCAGTCTCTCACCACCCTCACTGTAAACAACTTCCTCCTCACATCCACTTTCAATCTCCCCTCTGCCACTTCAAACCCATTCCCCTTGTCCTGCCATTCCAAGCCCTTGTCAATAGTCCCTCCCCAGCCTTTCTGTAGTCCCCTTCAGATCCTGGAAGGCCACTCCAGGGTCTCCTGGAAACCTTCTCTTCTGCAGGCTGCAGAGCCCCAACTCTCTCAACCTGCCCTCACAGCAGAGCTGCTGCAACCCTCTGATCCTCTTCCTCTCCTTCCTCTCTTTCTTTTATTTATTTATTTTTTTTGCTCACAGAAATCGATTGCCTCATCAAACTCCCTTCTCCCGTGGATTACTGGGATCCAGTGTTTGGCATCTGTGTCTTCCTCTTCTCCTTCATGATCCCTGTGCTGATCATCACCATCTGCTACAGCCTGATGATCAGACGCCTCAAGAACGTCCGCGTCCTCTCGGGCTCCAAGGAGAAGGACCGAAACCTGCGGCGCATCACCCGCATGGTGCTGGTGGTGGTGGCAGTCTTCATCATCTGCTGGACCCCCATCCAGATCTTTGTGCTGGTGCAGTGCTTGGGTGCCAAGGCAGAAAGCGAGCTGGAGCTGGCCATTTCCTGCTTCTGCACCGCTCTGGGCTACGCCAACAGCAGCCTCAACCCCGTGCTCTACGCCTTCTTAGACGAGAACTTCAAGGCGTGCTTCAAGAAGTTCTGCTTCCCCACTGCCTTCAGGACCGAGCTCCAGATGTCCAACAGGATGTGCAGCATCGCCAAGGATGTGGCCTATGCCTGCAAGAACTCGGAGGGGACTAACAATCCGGCCTGACTAGGCATGGAAATCCCCATGGTGGCTGTCACCCAGCAGAGTCCGACCACCCCCACGTCAGAGCTGACTCAGATAACAGCTCTCTAGCAGGACCTCAACGCTGAGAGGCCAAAACCTGAGGCAACAATTTGGTTTTTTTGGGGGTTGGGAAAATTGGATCCTGCAGGAGCATGCAGAAAAAACCCAAATGTGTGAACCCAGCTGGTGCATTTGCAATTCCAATGCAGCCCTGTTGGGAATCAGCCCTTGGTTTCCTGCAAAGCCCTCGTGGTTTGCAACATCCCTGGGACTTTTGGGAGCCGAGGGTTTAAAACAGGCATTGCTCCTGCTGCCCACGCTTCTGCTGCTGGGAGACAGACCAACTGCAAACTGTTCCACTTCTTGGTTCCCTCCTGGAGCTGCTCACAGCTCATGAGGTTGGCCCTGCGCAGGTTTGACTCCTGCGGCATGGCTCTGAAATTCGACTCTGCCGAAGCCAAAGCCGGCAGCAGCCATCAGACAAAACCCCCAAGATCATCTCCAGGATGAGTCATCGGGGAAGGATGCAAGGAGAGAAGAGAGAGAGAGTGAGGAGGGAGCTGATGGAAAAGGGATTTCAAATTACCCCCTGTCTGGGAGCCAGGGGAGGCCAACCTCAGCTCCTGCAGATGGGATCCGATGGAAAGCACTCCGCCTGCAGAGGGGAGCAGGCTGCTGAGGGTGGCCAATCAAAAACTGCTGACTGTAGCTTGGAAGAGGAGGAAGAAGAGGTGGATGAAAGGGACACAACTCCTTGTTTACATGCTGCTATTACTCCTTCTTGAACTCTCTGATTCCATCAGACTGATGGATGGAACTTGTCTGTAAATACCCCTCTGTAGTGCCAGAGGGACAGCTAGGCTGTAGGATTTCTTCTTGCCAAGCATGCCTTGGGGACCTTCCTCAGTGACAAGGAGGGAGGAGTGATGTGGCCTATCTATTAAACACCCTGGGGAAAGCCCTTTTGGTGCAGTCAGAGTGGCAGCTCCTCCAGAAGCTGTGGACATTTCCTATAGGAAGGGGTAGCCCAAAGCAGCCCCCACACAGCCTGCTCCACACACACGAGGTGCACAAAGCATACAAAAGGTGGGGGGGTTGGGGATTGCTTTTTTTCCTCCCCTTTAATAATGAAATGAGATCCATGATGCTGAAAGCACTTGGGAAATGCTGCTGAGGTACCAACCACACAGGGAGATTCTTTTTTTCCTCTTCCAGTAGCTTGGTGGGAAATGAACTGACTGAGAATTCTCTGGCTGAGAATGGAAGTGTACCTGAAGAGCTTTGGCTGCTGGGGAGGACAGCAGGTTTGTGTTGCCCCACAGCTGAGGACAGCAGGCCTGTGTTGCCCCACAGCAGAGGACAGGAGGTTTGTGTCACCCCACAGCTGAGGACAGCAGGTTTGTGTTGCCCCACAGCTGAGGACAGCAGGCCTGTGTTGCCCCACAGCAGAGGACAGGAGGTTTGTGTCACCCCACAGCTGAGGACAGCAGGTTTGTGTTGCCCCACAGCTGAGGACAGGAGGTTTGTGTTGCCCCACAGCTGAGGACAGCAGGTTTGTGTTGCCCCACAGCTGAGGACAGCAGGTCTGTGTTGCCCCACAGCTGAGGACAGCAGGTCTGTGTTGCCCCACAGCAGAGGACAGCAGAGGACAGGAGGTCTGTGTTGCCCTCCCCAGCAGAGGACAGCAGGTTTATGTCCCCCCACCCCAGCAGCACAGCCCCCTGGGGAAATTTGGGCAGTGCTGGCTGGTGGGCAAGCAAAAGTATCACCCCTCTAGTTGGAGATGGGAGCTCAGCTCCAACCCCAGAAGTGGCAGCATGGCCTAGACTGTACAGATTTCATGTGAATATTTTTCCTGTGGCCTGGGCTCTGAAGTTTCTGTATTTTTCATGTATCTCTTTGGCAATATTTGGATGCTCTCCTGGTCTTTAGTATCTGCTGTACAAAAGAATCCAATGTTCTTTTTCTAGGTAGGGTCTTTTCCCTTTTGGTTGGGCTGAAAATAGTGATGCAATTCCCATGTATAGGACCCAGATCCCCTGTAAAGTGCTGGAGCTGGGAGGGTTTGTGGGGGTTTTTTTAATGCTCATGAACATTTGGTTGGGAATTTGGAGGGATAAGCAGAGAAAGCTTTGCCATTAGAGCTTCCCCTGAATGCTGGAGTGGGAGGAGGATGTCTGGGCACTTCAAGCACTTTGCAGTGGGTGTTTATACCCCAGGAAACCTCCTATGACACCCCCACACCCCCCCAGGCATACCAAGAAGAATCTCTTGAGAGGCATGCTGCTGGCAAGCTGCATCTGTGCCCTGGGGAAAATGAGGTTGGGAGGGTTGTTGGGTTTGTGAGTACAATAATAATGTTGGTTGAGGAGCAGCCTTGAGTCTTCCCAGCCCAGCACCTGTGATATGGTCTGGCTGGGTGTAGCTGGGCATGAAGGTGGGCACCAAGTGCCAGATTTTCCAGGCGTTGGCGTAGGTTGCTCAGGTGGTGGAGGCACCATCCCTGGAGGTGTTCCACAAATGTGTGGACATGGCACTTGGGGACGTGGCTTAGTGGCCACAGTGGAGTTGGGTTGATGGTTGGACTTGATCTTAGAGACCTTTTTCCAACCTCTCTGGCTTTTTCTTGCAGTGCCACGAGGGAGCAGGAAGAGGGTTTGTTGATGGCTGGCAAAGGAGCAGCCACCCTCCTTCCCTCCCTCCTTTCCTCCTTCCTTCCCTCCCTCCTT
Organism: Eubucco bourcierii; assembly: GCA_013396675.1. Taxonomy (NCBI): domain Eukaryota; kingdom Metazoa; phylum Chordata; class Aves; order Piciformes; family Ramphastidae; genus Eubucco; species Eubucco bourcierii. The sequence goes on from VWZE01024692.1 coordinate 57,243, forward strand.
TCCTCCTTCCTTCCCTCCCTCCTTTCCTCCTTCCTTCCCTCCCTCCTTTCCTCCTTCCTTCCCTCCCTCCTTTCCTCCTTCCTTCCCTCCCTCCTTTCCTCCTTCCTTCCCTCCCTCCTTTCCTCCTTCCTTCCCTCCCTCCTTTCCTCCTTCCTTCCCTCCCTCCTTTCCTCCTTCCTTCCCTCCCTCCTTTCCTCCTTCCTTCCCTCCCTCCTTTCCTCCTTCCTTCCCTCCCTCCTTTCCTCCTTCCTTCCCTCCCTCCTTTCCTCCTTCCTTCCCTCCCTCCTTTCCTCCTTCCTTCCCTCCCTCCTTTCCTCCTTCCTTCCCTCCCTCCTTTCCTCCTTCCTTCCCTCCCTCCTTTCCTCCTTCCTTCCCTCCCTCCTTTCCTCCTTCCTTCCCTCCCTCCTTTCCTCCTTCCTTCCCTCCCTCCTTTCCTCCTTCCTTCCCTCCCTCCTTTCCTCCTTCCTTCCCTCCCTCCTTTCCTCCTTCCTTCCCTCCCTCCTTTCCTCCTTCCTTCCCTCCCTCCTTTCCTCCTTCCTTCCCTCCCTCCTTTCCTCCTTCCTTCCCTCCCTCCTTTCCTCCTTCCTTCCCTCCCTCCTTTCCTCCTTCCTTCCCTCCCTCCTTTCCTCCTTCCTTCCCTCCCTCCTTTCCTCCTTCCTTCCCTCCCTCCTTTCCTCCTTCCTTCCCTCCCTCCTTTCCTCCTTCCTTCCCTCCCTCCTTTCCTCCTTCCTTCCCTCCCTCCTTTCCTCCTTCCTTCCCTCCCTCCTTTCCTCCTTCCTTCCCTCCCTCCTTTCCTCCTTCCTTCCCTCCCTCCTTTCCTCCTTCCTTCCCTCCCTCCTTTCCTCCTTCCTTCCCTCCCTCCTTTCCTCCTTCCTTCCCTCCCTCCTTTCCTCCTTCCTTCCCTCCCTCCTTTCCNCCTCCTTCCCTCCTTCCCTCCTTCCCTCCTTCCCTCCTTCCCTCCTTCCCTCCTTCCCTCCCTTTGGAGCCCTTGGTTGGGTTTTTAAGTAGATTTATGTCCTCTGGAAGACAAATCTACCAATGTTTAGCACTCTTTTTCTTTTTTTTATCTACTAAAGGTTTTGTTACAATGACTGTGCTGCAGTAACCTTACATAATCAAGTGCTCAATGTGTCTTCACTAAGCTTTTGGGTGATTCTGTGGCTCTTGCAGTCAATGTGTTTAAGCAATTTTGGTCTGGTAGAAGAAGAGCAACAAAAACAAAACAAAACAAAAAAACTAACAAAAAAAAAAAAAACCACCAAACTTGAAAGCAAGGGGAGAAAAAAAAAAAAAAACAAACCCAAGCAAATAAAAATAAATAAAGCTTTATTGTGTTGTGCCTATGGGGTTCAAAGATGTGTGATCAGCTGGCCAGCTGAAGTGCAGGCTCTGGATTTGTGGTCAGAGGTGGTTGTGTTGGTCTGACTGTCCCCCATGCTGCAGTGTAAATGACAATTTCCTAGGTGGCTACTTGTGTGCTTCAATAAAGGGAAAATCAAAACCCTTCTACCTGCAGTCTGAAATGTTTTGCTGTGTGGAGGGAGGAGGTTTCAGCTCTGGGGTCTTTGCACAGTGCCAGCTAAATTCGATGCTGAGAGTGTGTTGTAATGCAGAGACACCAAATGTGCTTTCACAGGGGTCTATGGGCAACCTGGGAAGAGATGTGAGAGTCCAACCAGGATCCTGAGGGTCCTGCAGTGTCTCTGCAGTCTGAAATGCTTTGCTGGCTGGAGGGAGGAGGTTTCAGCTCTGGGGTCTTTGCACAGTGCCAGCTGAATTTGCTGAGTGTGTGTTGTAATGCAGAGGCACCAAATGTGCTTTCACAGGGGTCAAAGGGAACCTGTAAGTGACTTTGTGGGCAACCTGGGAAGAGATGTGAGAGTCCAACCAGGATCCTGGGGGTCCTGCAGTGTCTCTGCAGTCTGAAATGCTTTGCTGTGTGGTGGGAGGAGGTTTCAGCTCTGGGGTCTTTGCACAGTGCCAGCTAAATTCGCTGCTGAGAGTGTGCCACAACGTGGAGGCACCAAATGTGCTTTCACAGGGGTCAAATGGAACTTGTAGGTGACTTTGTCCATGGGCAACCTGGAAAGAGATGTGAGAGAATCTAACCAGGATCCTGAGGGGTCTGTGAGGAGAAAAGTTTGAAAGACCTGAGGCTGGTGAGCCTGGAGAAGAGTGCCCTGAGAGGGCATCTGCTCATTGCTCAGCAGGAGCTGAAGGATCTGTGGGGGGCGAGAGGATGGAGCCAGACTCTTCTCAGTGGCACCCAGTGGTAAGACAAAGGGGCAAAAGGCACAAACTGGAAGCCAGGAGGTTCCATCTGGACAGGAAGAGAAACTTGTTTGGTGTGAGAGTGCAGAGACTTGGAGCAGGCTGCCCAGAGAGGTTGTGGAGTCTCCTTCTCTGCAGGCAACACCAGCGTGGGAGGAAAACAGGAGATCTTCTCAATGATGATCAATACCCAAAGGGTGAGGGGCAAGAGGATGGGGCCAGACTCTTCTCAGCAGTGCCCAGTGCCAGGACAAGGGGCAGTGGGTACAAACTGGAAGCCAGGAGGTTCCATTTGAACAGGAGGAGGGGGTGAGGGTGTAGATCCCTGGAGCAGGCTTCCCAAAGAGGTTGTGGAGTCTCCTTCTCTGCAGAGCTTCCAACCTCCCCTGGCCACTGTGCTCTTGGGCAAGCTGCTGTGGGTGCCCTGCTTTAGCAGGGGTGGGGTTTGGACTGGGTGATCTCCAGAGCTCCCTTCCAACCCTCACCATGCTGGGGTTGTGTGAGTTACAGAACTGCTGTGGAAAGAAAGCCAAAGCAATATTCTGTAGCCAGGAGGGATGGATCAGCCAGCGAGGTGTGCAATGAGGACTGCTCCTTCTCCCTGCACAGAGATCAATATTCCTGCCCAGGCAGGTAGCTATCAGGAGAGGCTTTGTCATGAGCAGTGGTGATCATCTTCTTCTTCTTTTTTTTTTTTTTCATTTTCTTCTTAAAAACATGAAGAAAATTGGTGAGAAAAAGCACTGAAATCTTTATTTCTTTTCTAGTTCAGTTAATTAGAAGTACCCAGGGGTGAGTTCTTACAGCAAACCCATAAACCAAAGTGCTTTATTCAGTATTGGAGGATTTATTACTGCGGGAAGGTTTGTTGGTTGGTTTTCTTTTTAATCCCTGCTGCTGCTGGCTGGAGGCAACTGCTGGGAAGGACAAAGAATGGACAAGCTCAGGGGCTGAGCTGTCTCCTGAGGAGCTCCTTGGCTCATTGCTCTGACACATAGGAGCAGATCTTTGGAAGGATGATTTGCTCTGCT
>VWZE01024692.1:63745-76274 GCA_013396675.1 Eubucco bourcierii
AGCAGAGCTGCTGCAGCCCTCTCAGCATCTTTGCAGCCTCCTCTGGACCTGCTCCAACACTTCCATGTCCTTCCTGTGCTGGGGGCTCCAGAACTGCACCCAGGACTGCAGGTGGGGTCTGAGGAGAGCAGAGCCAAGGGGCACAATCCCCTCCCTTGCCCTGCTGCCCACACTGCTCTTGCTGCAGCCCAGCACACAGTTGCTGTCTGGGCTGCACTCACACTGCAGCCTCAGGTTGAGCTTTTCCTCCCCCCAGACCCCCAGGGCCTGTTCCTCAGGGCTGCTCTCAGCCATTCCCCACCCAGCCTGGAGTTGTTCTTGGCATTGTGCCTACCCAGGTGCAAGACCTTGCACTTGGCCTTGTTGAATTCATGTCCCCATCTCTTGGTCAGCTTGTAGGGAAAGAGCTCAGCAGGGAGCAGCCTGCTGGCTCCCTTGCAGAGCTCCAGGTAGTGTAATTACAGCTGCAGCGTTTCTATCACCAGGAGGCAGCAGCAGGCTGGGTCCCAGGAGAGGTTTTTCATTGCACTGAAATGTGACTTTATTAATTACAAGCCTCTGATCTCATTTGAGGGTGAAGTGTATGAAACTGAATCCTGGTTTCTCTGCTTCCCTCCTTCAGCTGCCTTAGTGAGTGTTGTGCAGGGGATGGGTTGGACCTTAGGAGCTCCCAGTGTGGCTCATTCTTCTGGCAGGAGCTTTGCAGGGCAAGTGGTGGAGCTAGAGGAGGTGACAGGAGAGGAAGTGGGAGACTAACCTGGAAGCATCCAAAGCCAGGCTGGATGAGGTCTTGAGCAACCTGGGCCAATAGGAAGCATCTCTGCCTATGGCCTGGGGGTTGGGGCTGGGAGATCTTGAAGGTCTCTTCCAACCCAAACCAGTCCAGCACAGGATCCCAGGATGTCAGGGGTTGGGAGTGACCCAAAGAGTTCATCCCATCCAACCCCCCTGCCAGAGCAGGAGCAGACAATCCAGCTCAGGGCACACAGCAACACATCCAGACAGGCCTGCAAAGGCTCCAGAGAAGGAGACTCCACAGCCTCTCTGGGCAACCTGTGCCAGGGCTCTGGGACCCTTCCAGGCAGGAAGTTGTCCCTTGTGTTGAGCTGGAACCTGCTGTGCTGCAGCTTCCATCCATTGCTCCTTGTCCTATCCCAGGCAGCAGTGAGCAGAGCCTGTCCCCCCCTCCTGACCCCCAGCCCTCAGACAGTTATAAACATTGATTCAATCCCCTCTCAGCCTTCTCTTGTCCAGACTAAGCAGCCCCAGGTCCCTCAGCCTCTCCTCAGCAGGCAGTGCTCAGTCCCCTCCTCATCCTCACAGCCCTCCCTTGGGCTCTCTCCAGCAGATCTTTGACCCTCTTCAACTGGGGACCCCAAACCTGAAGGCAGCACTCAAGGTGAGGTCTCAGCAGGGCAGAGCAGAGGCTGTGATCTATGGCACAAGCATCAAGAAGTCCTGATGAAAGACACAGCAATAGACTCACCCACTCATGGAACTGTTGAGCCTGGAAGAGACCTTTGGGCTCATCAAGTCCAACTGCTCACCTTAGGCATCTTCAGGAAAGCTGAAAATGGGGATGATAACCCATTCTGGAGGGCCTTGCTCTCCAATTATAGTTCATATTCCCCCTCTCTAGCAACTCCTCCTTCTCAGGTGGGATGCTTAGTGGCAGTACCCAGAGACCCAACCCCTACTCAGTGAGGGGACACCGTGGTGGGCCCACCATGAGCTCCAGTTGCCCAATTCCTCTCAGGGGGAAGCTTTCCAATGCCTCTCAGTTTATCCAGTGAGCAGCAGGCTTGGCTGGAGGCCCTCCTGGGACTTCCTTTGTTGTTTGTTTTTTTTTTTTCCCTCTAGATACCAAACATTATTTTTTGTGAGAAGGGAAAATAGCCACTAGAGCAGCCCTTGAGGCTTGGGGCTGGTGTCTGCTTCCACTTGAGGAGCTTTGTTAGATAATTGGGATACTTTCTGGAGAGAAAATAGAGCAATTTAGGCTCCTAATTAAAAGCTATTCAGACGGCTTTGATCTTTCCCTCTGCATCTTCACTTACCAGACACAAGTGCCAGGGAGAAAATCTTGGCAATATTTACTGCCACTGTTCCTGGAGTTTGCCTCTAAATGATCTCCTCTTCCTCCCTTCCAGCCAAGGGAGGAGGGGGGAAGAGCAAAGCTTTCCAAGAGGGCTTTCTTTGGAAAGACTTGGCTTAGTTGGAAGGTGCCTCCTGTCCTGTGCCTTCATGATCAGAGCAAGTGTGGAGCTCCTCTAGAGGCCTCAGAGCTGCTCTAGACCAAGGGTTTGACACCCAACTCTGGCTCCAGGCACAGCCTTGGCTGCAGAGGTGGTGTAAGACCCACAGTTGTCTGCCCTGGGCAGGGGACAGGATGGTGCCAATGATGTCTGCCCTGGGCAGGGGACAGGATGGTGCCAGTGCTGTCTGCCATGGGCAGGGGACAGGATGGTGCCAGTGCTGTCTGCCCTGGGCAGGGGACAGGATGGTGCCAGTGCTGTCTGCCCTGGGCAGGGGACAGGATGGTGCCAGTGATGTCTGCCCTGGGCAGGGGACAGGATGGTGCCAATGATGTCTGCCCTGGGCAGGGGACAGGATGGTGCCAATGATGTCTGCCATGGGCAGGGGACAGGATGGTGCCAGTGCTGTCTGCCCTGGGCAGGGGACAGGATGGTGCCAATGATGTCTGCCATGGGCAGGGGACAGGATGGTGCCCTATGGCCCACAGTTCCTCAGGTGACCTCCTGACTGTGAAAGGGACCCCAGCTTGGGAAATCTCCCTCAGGAGCTGGCCAGATGTCAACCCTTTAGGTGCTGAGACCCTCTGAAGGCACAGAACAGGGATGGTTGCTCCCAGAGCCAGCAGGAGAGGCTCGCCCTTCCCTTGGCTTTGCAGTGAGAGCACCTGGGGCACGTCAGAACCAACTGTCTCTAGTTAGGATGGCACCCAGGGGCTCCCAGCATCCCACAGCCAACAGGGGGAATGCTGTGGGTGAGTTGAAGTTAAGAAAAGGGACAAATTCACTCTCCTTTTTGATTACACTTACGATGGATTAGACTCCAGAGTCCCTTCTATGTTCCAAGTGGGTTTTGCTCGCTGGTTTTGAAACTCTCTTTCCATTTCTTTCCCATCTAAAGGCACATCTGAGAGCCAAGCCCCCAGCCCTCAGTGGGGTGTTGTTTCTTTGCTCATCCCAAATTGTGACCAGCAGCAGGAGACTCTGTGAGCACCAAAGAGATTACAGCTTCCAGGGGACCAAGCTGCAGCACAGCTCGGATGAGGACAATCGATCCTAGCAGCCTTTTATTACTTGCTGCAGCATGAAGGCTTAAAGCAACAGGCACTTCCAGGCCCTGCCTCTTATCTCAGCAGCCTGTGGTGGGAATGAGCCCTGGAGGAGACCTAATTCCTGGGTTTAGGATGAAAAATGCCTTCTGCTTCCTCTCCTAAGGGATAACGAAGTAGAGTCCTCCGTGGGTATCTGTCCTCATAGAATCACAGAAAGCATTGAGTTGGAAGGGACCCCCAAAGGTCATCTTGTCAACCCCCCCCCAGCAGTCAGCAGGGACATCTCCAATTAGATCAAGTAGCTCAGGACCCTGTCGAGTCTGACCTTGAATGCCTCCAGGGATGGAGCCTTTGCCACTTCTCTGGGCAAGCTGCTGCAGTATTTTACTGCCCTCATGGTGAGGAACTTCCTCCTAATGTCCACCTCCTGGGTGCAGCCAGAGCAGCTAAGGTGATGTCCTTCCTTGGAGAGAAGAAAAAGCAGGACCCTGCTTCCTCCTTCTGTGCTGATGCAGTGGGCAGGAGCAAACAGAATACCTGCAGCTCCTGCTGTAACCAGGGAGCTGTGAGGTTACCTGGCACCTTTGCACTCATTAAGACATCCCAGATTATTCCAGAAGGAAATTTCCCCACCTTTGGGCTTGACCTGGCTTCCCTGCTTGATGCATACCTCTCTGGGAAGGGATTCAGGGTGGCAGTGAGAGTGCAGCTCCCTGATTCAGCCTCCTGCAACCCTGAAGCCTGGTAGGGATGCTTGGTGGAGAAGGGAATTCACTCCCTGGATTGCTAAGGGTATTTATTTACCTGCTTCCAGTCTTCAAGGCAGTGAGCTCTCTTTTGGGCTCCTCACTCCAAGAAGGGCATTGAGGTGCTTGAGTGAGTCCAGAGAAGGGCAACAAAGCCAACAGAAAGGTCTGGAGACCAAATCTGGTGAGGAGCAGCTGAGGGAGCTGGGGTGGTTCAGCCTGGAGCAAAGGAGGCTGAGGAGAGACCTTCTGGCTCTCTACAGCTCCCTGAAAGGAGGCTGCAGCCTCCCATATTAAGTGTTAGGACAAGAGGAAAGAGCCTCAGGTTGTGCCAGGGGAGGTTTAGGTTGGACATATGAAAAATTTATGCCCTTAAGTGTTGTCAAGGCCGGGCTTAGGCTGCCCAGGACAATGGTGGAGTTCCCATCCCTGGAAGGGTTTCAGAGCCTCAGGTTGTGCCAGGGAAGGTTTAGGTTGGACATGTGGAAAATTTTATTCCCTTAAGGGTTGTCAAGGCCTGGCTTAGGCTGCCCAGGACAGTGGTGGAGTCCCCATCCCTGGAAGAATGTGGTGCTGAGGACCATGGTCTAGTGATGCTCTGGCAGTGTTGGGTTAAAGCTTGGATCTGATGATCTTGCTCTGGGCAGCAGGGCAAGGGAGGGGATTGTGCCCCTTGGCTCTGCTCTCCTCAGACCCCACCTGCAGTCCTGTGTGCAGTTCTGGAGCCCCCAGCACAGGAAGGACATGGAAGTGTTGGAGCCAGTGCAGATGAAGTGATGAAGATCCTGAGAGAGCTGCAGTAGCTCTTCTGTGAGGACAGGCTGAGAGAGTTGGGGCTCTGCAGCCTGGAGAGGAGAAGGCTTCCAGGAGACTTTAGAGTAGCCTTCCAGGATCTGAAGGGGACTACAGGAAGGCTGTGGAGGNACCAGCCTGGCTGTGAGGCTGAGCAGCTGCAAGAGATGCAGGGATGTTGAGCTGAAAGCAGAGAGTGCCCCTTAGTGCTGCTGGGCTGAAGTGCAGAGAACCAGAGAGAGGTTTTAGGATGGGCAGGGACACCTCTCGCTAGCCTCAGGTTGCTCAAGACCTCATCCAACCTGGTGCTGAACACCTCCAGGGAGGTTGTGGAGCACAGAAGAAGATCTGCAGGGAGGTTGTGGAGCACAGAAGAAGATCTGCAGGGAGGTTGTGGAGCACAGAAGAAGATCTGCAGGGAGGTTGTGGAGCACAGAATCACCCAACGTGATCAAAGATCACGTTGGGTGATTCTGTGCTCCACAACCTCCCTGGGTAACCTGTGCCAGGGTCTCACCCACCCCCACTAGAAACAATTTCTTTCTCCTCTCCAGTCTCAATCTGCCCTCTGCCAGCTCAGAGCCACTATCCCTCATCCTGTCACTCCAAGCCCTTGTGAAAAGTCCCTCCCTAGCTCTCCTGTAGCTCCCTCCAGGTACTGGCAGGCTGCTCTAAAGTTTCTCAGGAGCCTTTTCATCTCCAGGCTGAGCAGCCTCAACCTGTCCCAGTAGAGGAGGTGCTCCCAGCCCTGTGGCTTTTCTACCTGGTGAGTTGCCTTTGCTACAGACCTAGTGCCAACGAGCAGTGGCAGAATATCTGTGCATGGGGTGGCATCATTCCAGTTAGCTTTCTGTGCTCAGAGAGTCTCTCCCACCCGAGGAGCCCCTTGCCAGCAGGTGGCAACCGTGCCAAAGCAGTGCGTGCCAGTGGAGCCCTCCAGGCTGGCTCTGCTGCCTGCCCTGGCTTGGGCTGCTCCGAGGGGGCATGCAACACCTCTGCACTCCCTCATCTGCTGCTGGCACCTGCCTGCTTCCTGGGCAAAGGTCTCTTAGGACCACAGCTCCCAGCTTTCCTTCCACAGGCAGCCACCCCCCTGGTCCTCAGGGCTCCAGCTGCCAGGTCCTGCCCACTCTTCCCCAAATTATTTGAGCCATTTGAGCCCAGTTTCAGGGGCACAGAGATCTGCTGGAGAGAGTCCAAGGGAGGGTTGTGAGGATGAGGAGGGGACTGAGCACTGCCTGCTGAGGAGAGGCTGAGGGACCTGGGGCTGCTTAGTCTGGAGAAGTGAAGGTTGAGAGGGGATTGAATCAATGTTTATAACTGTTTGAGGGCTGGGGGTCAGGAGGGGGGGACAGGCTCTGCTCACTGCTGCCTGGGATAGGACAAGGAGCAACGGATGGAAGCTGCAGCACAGCAGGTTCCAGCTCAACACCAGGGGCAACTTCCTGCCTGGAAGGGTCCCAGAGCCCTGGCACAGGCTGCCCAGAGAGGCTGTGGAGTCTCCTTCTCTAGAGCCTTTGCAGGCCTGCCTGGATGTGTTGCTGTGTGCCCTGAGCTGGATTGTCTGGTCCTGCTCTGGCAGGAGGTTGGACTGGATGAACTCTTTGGGTCTCTCCCAACCCCTGACATCCTGTGAGCCTGTGAGGAGACAAAACCAAACTCCAAGTGCTCCTCACCACCTCCAGAGGTAGCACTGAAATGACTTCTTCTTCATCATCACCATCATCACAGCGGTTGAGTCCCCACCCCTAACATCCTGTGAGCCTGTGAAGGTGGCTCAGGAGAAGTAAAGTGAGGATGAAATGCTGTGGGATGCTTAATGCTGTCAGTGTTGGCTTTGGGAGCGAGATGTGCCAAGGGGGTTGGGAGGGCTGTGCAGAAGGGACAGCTCAGGGAGCTTTGTGGCACATCAGTGATGTATTAAGAATTCTCTTCACCCAGGGGTGCAAATAGCAGTTTGCACAGCCTGGATGTCTGGATCTGAACATTCATGCTGTGTGCTGCAGGAGCCCTGCTGGGCTCATCCTGCTCTGAAATATATCAACCCTGCATCCTGAGTGGGCAAAGTCTCAGTCCTGAACCTGCAGAAAAAAAGTGGTTGCAATCCAGGAGCAAACCTTTGCAGCAGGCATTTTTAGCATCAGAGAATTGTTTGGGTTGGAAGGGACCCCAAGGATCACCTGGTCTGACCTTTCCAGCACAAGGGGGAACTTCTTTGCTGGAAGGGTCTCAGAGCCCTGGCACAGGCTGCACAGAGAGGCTGTGGAGTCTCCTTCCCTGGAGCCTTTGCAGGCCTGTCTGGATGTGTTCCTGTGTGCCCTGAGCTGGATTGTCTGCTCCTGTCCTGGCAGTGGGGTTGGATTGGATGAGTTCTTTGGGTCCCTTCCAACCCCTGACACCCTGGGATCCTGTGACACCCCACATGTGGTATCCACCTTCCAGGTGGAGCTGATCTCTTCTCCAGGTTGCCTCCCAGTTGCTTCTCTTGTGAATGGGACTTGCTAAGCATCAACCCCACCCTGACCTGCTCCTGCCAACACACACTGCAGGGACTGGATCAGAGGATTCCTTGGCTTTGCTGATGGCTGCAAAGTGCACCTGGTGAGAACCAGAACCAAGCTCTTGTGGGCACCAAGTCTAGGGGTTAAAACTGTGGGCTTCAGGCCCCGTCACTGTGGTCTGTTCCTCAGGAGCCTGGCTGAGAGTGGACCTTTAACTCTCTAGCAAGTTAATGCTGCAGCTGGTGTAAGTGCTGAAGGTCCTGAGGAAGTTCCAGCTGGAGGGAAGCAGCTCTCCTGCAGTCTGCTTCCAGAAGGCTGCCTAAGCTCAGCACTTTGCAGTCCCTGCTCTGTGGCTGATTCAAACCTTTGCCTCCTGGGTGGACCTTGGACTCATGCTGCATGCAGCCTTATGCCAAGTCCCATTTTCTGGCCAGACCTTGGATAACTGCTGTAAGTTGCTTATCTCCTGGATGAGTTTTGGCTTGTGCAATATTGCTGGCTTCTAATCCTGGTTCTAGCCCTAGTTTTGTGTTGTGGTTTTTTGTTTTGTTTTTTTTTTTTTTTCCCCTCTTTTTCATTTTCTTGATGGAGTTTGGGCAGCTGGGAGCCCAGCTTGGTGCTTGTGGATCTGGGGAAAGCTGGAGGAAAAAAATCTTTTAGCTGAAGCAGCCTTCCTTAAAGCAGTAAAAACTAAATACTCAGGGCTGAAGGGTGTGAGAAGAAGCTCTTCACAGACCTCCCACTTACTGCAGCCCTTAGTGCTGTCCTCAGCTGGGCATTAACTACCCTCTAGGGCAAGGGCTGCGGGTGGTGTGGTGTGCAGAGAGGTGTTTAGGGGAGTTAGTCTCTGGTGTTGCTTTGGCCAAAAAAAGTCTGCTCATGTTTAACAAGGTGGCAGATGAGGACTCAAAATAGCAGAGCTGTGGCATTTGGCTGTGTCCTGGCCGTGGCGGAGCTCTGCTGAGGGCCGCGCTGGGCCGTGGCGGAGCTCTGCTGTGGGCCGCGCTGGGCCGTGGTGGAGCTCTGCTGAGGGCCGCGCTCGGCCGTGGTGGAGCTCTGCTGAGGGCCGCGCTGGGCCGTGGCGGAGCTCTGCTGAGGGCCGCGCTGGGCCGTGGCGGAGCTCTGCTGAGGGCCGCGCTCGGCTGTGGCGGAGCTCTGCTCAGGGCCGCGCTGGGCCGTGGCGGAGCTCTGCTGAGGGCTGCGCTCGGCCGTGGCGGAGCTCTGCTCAGGGCTGCGCTCGGCAATGAGCCTTGCTCATCTCTGTAGGTGGGTGGTGAAGGTAGGACTTCACATTTCCTATCTTTCAGTCATGGAGGTGTACTCACCCCCCTGGAAGGAGAGGCTCCCTTGCTGGCAGAAGGGTGATGGAGTTTCAGCATGGTTGGGGTAGTTCTTAAAGGGTTTTTTTTCTTTTGTGATCTCCACACTCCTCTTTTCACGGGAGGAGAGGAGAACCCAAACCCTGGTTCTGATGAAGTGTTTTCACTCTTTACCTATAAAAATCTAATTGCTGTAAGTCCCTGAAAGCAGGTTGGAGCCAGGTGAGGATTGCTTTCTTCTCACATGCAGCAAGTAACAGGGTAAGAGGAGATGGCCTCAGGTTGTACCAGGGGAGGCTTAGGCTGGATATTAGGAAAGAGTCCTTCACAAAAAGGATTGTCAAGCCCTGGAACAGGTTGCCCTGCCCAGGGAGGTGGTGGAGTCACCACCCTTGGAGGTATTTAGAAGACCAATGGATGTGGTGCTGAGGGATGTGGTTTAGCAACAGTGGTGGGATTGGGAGCTGCAGGTGAGCAGCTGGACTTGATGATCTTAAAGATCTCTTCCAACCTCTACAGCTTTATGATTCTGTAAGGAGCTTGATCTGTAGTGGTGCTCACCTGCGGCTTGCAAACCACCTTCATTTTGTCACCAATCTACACCACTTTCTTTTGCAGCAGGGAAAATGCAGTATCTATATCAGGAAAGACACAGGACAAGCAGTTAAATCTCTCTCCAGTGAAAGAAGGACCAGTCTCTTTTTTTCTTTTTCTTTTTCTTTTTCTTTCTTTTTTTTTTTTCCCACACAGGGTTATTTTATTAATTACTCTTAAATAAATAAATAAATGTATCTATTTGACACTTGACAGGAACAATTGGTTTAAAAATAATCTCAAACACAAACTCCCACAGTTGCCCTGGTATAGAGTGATGCTTAATGCTTTTTTTTTTTTTTTTTTTTTTTGTNTGGTGTTTTTTTTTTTTTTTTTTTTTTTTTTTTTTGGGGCCCCCCCCCCCCCCCCCCCCCCAAATTTTTCCTTTTTTTTTTTTTTTTTTTTTTTTGGTTTAAATTTAACCTGTGTTAATAATTTAGGAAAGAGGTTTGGAGTGAGGGGTGGCAGGTGGACAGCATCAAAAGCAGAGTTCTGACACATATAGAGATGAAAATGCTTTGTTTTCTCCTCCAAATATTCACCTTGCAGCCTCTGATTTATTGTTAACTAATTGCAAGGGCTGTGAGCTCTGCTCCATGACAGTCCTCCAGAAAATGTGTATAGGCACAGTAATTTGGGATATGGTTTAATGGTCATGGTGAGGTCAGGTCAGTGTCTGGACCTGATGACTTTAGGAGAGTTTTTTCGACTGAAACTCTGGGGTAATGAAAAGCTCAAGATGAGCCTGCAGTGTGAGTGCAGCCCAGACAGCAACTGTGTGCTGGGCTGCAGCAAGAGCAGTGTGGGCAGCAGGGCAAGGGAGGGGATTGTGCCCCTTGGCTCTGCTCTCCTCAGACCCCACCTGCAGTCCTGGGTGCGGTTCTGGAACCCCCAGCACAGGAAGGACATGGAAGTGTTGGTGCAGGTCCAGAGGAGGCTGCAAAGATGCTGAGAGGGCTGCAGCAGCTCTGCTGTGAGGACAGGCTGAGAGAGTTGGGGCTCTGCAGCCTGGGGAGGAGAAGGCTTCCAGGAGACCTTAGAGTAGCCTTCCAGGATCTGAAGGGGGCTCCAGGAAGGCTGTGGAGGGACTGTTGACAAGGGCTTGGAATGCCAGGACAAGGGCCAATGGGTTTGAAGTGGTAGAGGGGAGATTGAAAGTGGATGTTAGGAGGAAGTTGTTTGCAGTGAGGGTGGTGAGACACTGGCACAGGTTGCCCAGGGAGATTGTGGCTGCTCCCTCCCTGGAGGTGTTCAAGGTCAGGTTGGATGAGATCTCGAGTGGCCTGTGCTAGTGGGAGGTGTCCCTGCCTATGGCAGGGAGTTGGAACCGGATGATCCTTGAGGTCCTTTCCAACCTTACCATTCTATGAAACACTTCTATGGTTCTAAAACCCAGACTTGAGCACTGCATGGATCTGAAAGCTGCTCTCCAGCTTGCCTGTGCTGGACAGCAGATGGCAATCAAGGACCGCAGCGTAGCACAAGTGGAGCTTTCAGCCCTTAACGCTTCCGAGTGTGTGGTTAAGGATACGAACACAAAAACTTCTCAAAGTTGGGAGGTGCAGAGAGGGGAGGACAACGCCGGAGCTGCAAGTAAGCAGGACAGAACGCCTGAATGACAACGCCAGACAGACACCAACGTTACATCGGAACAAAAGGGAGACCATTGCACATCCATCCACCACCCCCCTGGGTCTGCAAAGCTGCCGTGGGGAGGCTCTCCAAGCCCCAAGCTACCCTTCAAGAAGTTCTGCATTCCAGCATCTTCCGGAAGCTCTTCCGAAAGCTGTCGTCCAGGAAGGCATAGAGGAAGGGGTTCAGGCAGGAGTTGGCGTAGCTGAGGCTGGTGATGAAGTAGGAAATCCCAATGACCATGGAGGTCTGGGGCAAGTCTGTGGTCAAAGCCACAATGGTGGCCAAGTGGAAGGGTGTCCAACAGAAGAGACACACAGCCAGGACTATGAAGACCATGATGGTGACCTTCTTCTTGGCTTTGTCCAGGGCTTTAGCGTTGGAGTTCAAGTGCATGTTCCGCAGCTTGTACAGCATCATGGTGTAGAGGATGCAGATGGTGGAGACCGGAATGGCAAAGCCGAGGAGAAGGGTATAGATCCTGCTGGCTTTGAACCAAAACCTCTCAGGCTTGGGGAAGTTGAGGCCACAGCTTTTGATCTCCAGGTCGTCTATGTAGACGTTGGCAAAGATGATGAAAGGGAGGACTATGATGGTGACCAGGAGCCAGATGCACAAGCTGACAATCCTGGCCGCTCGGTAGGTGCGGTGGGGCATCCTCTTGGACCTGACTGTAGCCAGCACCACCAGATACCTGTCTATGCTCATCACTGTCAGGAAGTAAATGCTGGAGAAGATATTGTAGTGGTCTATGGACAAGATGACCTTGCAGAGGACTTCTCCAAAGGGCCAGTAGTGGAGCAGGTGTTCGGCGATGTTGATGGGCAAGACGAGCGTGAACAAGTCATCAGCTATGGCCAGGTTCAGGATGAACATGTTTGTTACTGTCTTCATCTTGGGGGCCTTGAGGATCACATAGATGACAGCAGTGTTGCCTGTGAGCCCAACAGCACAGATCACTGAGTAGATCACAGGGAGGACAATGTAGAAATCTGCTCCTGACTCTTGGAAGGTTAAGTTGAACCTCATACTGTTGTCCAGGTAGCAGCTGTTGCCTGCGCTGCCACAGGTGCCGTTCAGATCGTTCCAAAGAGAGCTGTTTCCCATGCTTGTTGGCTACAGATGGCACTGGGAGCCCTGCTAGCCCAGGAAGGAGAGCTTTTTCCTCCCGTGAGAAACAGCTGCTATCTCATTTAGAAGTGGGTTAACTCCAAAGAGGGGGTTGTGAGGCAGCATGGACCATCTGACTTACCTCCACCGCTGGAGCAGCTGCGTTTGTAAGAGATCAGAGAGGTGAAGGAGGTGGGGGGAAATCCCCAACAAGTAAAACTCCATCCACAAAAGAATTATAACTCCTTACATAAGTCAGGGAATTCCTTGGAGAGCATCCCAGCGAGCTTTGGCTTTTCTCCGCTGGGCAAGTTAAGCGGCTCCGGTTCGGCTGTCCGCAGCGAGTCCTCCTCGGGGCTGGCAGGATCGGGGAGAACAGAGGCAAAGCTTTGTGCCCGCAGGGGCTGAGGAGCAGCTGCTGCTTCACTTGCACAGAGCTGAGGTTTTTCCACGCCGGAACAGAAGAGTCGCAGCGGTTAATTAGTGCCTTTGGCTGAAGTCAGGTTCTTCGCTGAGATCTCACGAATTGAG
>VWZE01024695.1:0-34121 GCA_013396675.1 Eubucco bourcierii
TTGCTGTCTGGGCTGCATGCACACACTGCAGGCTCAGAGTTTTGTTTCTTTCCTTCTGTACTGTCAAAATCTCACCTAGGTGCAACTTACAGAATGAACAGACATCTCTCCAAGAAAGTTCCTTACTTTTGCCACAACTTATGGAAGGCTTTATAGCCAAAAAACTCATGGCAGAGACTAGAGGCTACAAACCCACACTTATTTTATCTGAATACACTGGAGGGTTTGGTTTTTTTTTTTTTTCCCTTCTTTGTACAATTTCTTACATCCATCTTTCCTTTCTGGTCATAAGAGACTTAATGTGGCATTTGAGTCTACAGGTCTTTCTTGGGAAACAGTCTTGGTTTTTGGTCTTGCTTGCCCTGTAATGCACATTACAGTGATGTGGGTGCTAGCTATCTACTCCTTTTGTGTTCTTGACAAGTTTCCTAATTCTCTAGAAAAAAAAAATCCTAATGTGATTAAACAGATCAGAAAACGGAGAGATTTCCCACAGCAGCTTTATGAATTAGGTTTGTTGATTTACACAATCAGGTCTGTGGCCAGAGAGGATTTCTAGATCAGCAATTGTCTTTCATCATTCATATTATCAGTGTAGCTTTCCTGGTTTCTATTGAGTTTGGCCATGTCTTGCTCCTTAGCACTGCTCTGGTGAGCTCAGAGCTGCTATGAGGTTGCAAAAGTTCATGATCCCTCTTTGTGGGGAGACTGTGGGAAAATTTGTAGTCTGAGCAGCCTGATCTAATTAAAGATGTCCCCACTCGCCATGGGGGGATAGGGCTAGATGACTTTTAAAGGTCTCTTCCAACTCAGCACGTGATATGATTCTATGATATGCACAAGTCTATGGTACCAGATGAGATGTGTTAAATGCTGCTGAGAGAACTGGCCAATGCCATTGCAAGGCCATTTTCTATCATGTTTAAAAGGTCATGATAATCCAGAATGTTCTCAGTGTTTGAGACTAGGTAGAATCATAGAATAGTAAGGTTGGAAGGGACCTCAAGGATCATCTAGTTCCAACACCCTGCCATAGGCACAGACACCTCTCACTAGTACAGCTCACTCAAGGCCTCCTCCAACCTGGCCTTCAACACCTCCACAGAGGGAGCAGCCACAACCTCCCTGGGCAACCTGTGCCAGTGCCTCACCACCCTCACTGCAAACAACTTCCTCCTAACATCCAGTCTAAATCTCCCCTCTGCCACTTTAAACCCATTGCCCCTTGTCCTGTCATTACAAGACCTTGTCAATAGTCCCTCCCCAGCCTTCCTGTAGGCCCCCTTCAGATACTGGAAGGCTACTCTAAGGTCTACTCAAAGCCTTCTCTTCTCCAGGCTGAAGAGCCAAGGTAGATGTGACTTCTTCAAGAAAGGCCTGAATGAGGATAAAGCAAACTAAATTCAGGTCAGTCTTACTACTGCCCATGGTAAAGTAATGGAAGAAATCCTCTTGGAAACCATTTCAGGATACACAAAGAACAAGGAGGTAATTTGGAATAGCCAATGTGGATTTACCAAGACCACCATACACTTGAGCAATCATCACTTTCTTATGAGAAGTCTGCCCCATTGGACAAAGCAGTGGAATTTGTATATCTTGGCTTTACCAAGGTCCTTGAAGCAGCTTCTCTTAGTTTCCTTATAGCAAAATTTGTGAAATATGGGCTTTATTAGTGGACAGTAAGGTGAGTGGAAAACTGGCTGGCTTGCTGGGCTTGGAGTGTATTTGATCAGCAGTACAGAGTCCAGCTGGCATAGTGACACTCCTCAGGGATCAATACAAGGGACATGACTGTTTAGTATCTTTATTAATGGCCTGGATGGTGAGATGGAGTTCAGTTTGAGATATATAGCAAAGAAGAAAAGAGATGTTTCTATTCCCTGCTGTAACAGAGATAAAGAGAGAAGGATAATAGATCTTTTTGAAAAGCAGAGGCTGGCTTCCATTCAGAAATTTATTTTGTAGTTTAGAAAAAAATCTAAGCTGAAGTAAGAATAGGAGATACTATTCTGCACTATTGATAGTATTAGGTTATTGAAACAAAAAGGAATGAACTTATCACCAGACCCTGTGCTGTACAAAAGTACAACACAAAAACCTATTGAAGTAAGCCTTCTGGTTTTAAAAGTTCACTGTCTACAAGACAAAATGGGGGGGAAGGTAATTTCTATACTTCACATGTGGAGAATGGCCATGCAGATTTCCCGAGCCCAGCCACAAAGAGTATTGTTCTTGTGGAAACTCCATCCATGACTTTATGTATAATTATGTGCAGAAATTCAGAATACTTTGCCTAAGTAGCTGTTGAACTGTTCTGATTCTAAATCCTGAGATTTTCCACTTTCATTTGACCCAGAATAGTTCCATCTCTTTCACAAGCTGATTTCTGATGCACATATGCTGCCTTGAATTGATTTTCAGGCCCCTGTGTGCTGCTTCCTAGATGATCACCATGTCTTTCTTATGGAATTTGTCAAAGAGGAACTTTTGGATAATCATTCTTTGTGTCATTCAGGGTCTCACAACTGCTGGCATTCATCTCAGAAAGTGTTTTTTTGCTTCTTGCTTTCACTGATTCCTCCAACTTAATCTGAGTAGACACGACTCACTTGAAACATGCAAATTTCAACTGCATTGCTGGGAATTACTATTTTTTCATATTTCAATAAGAACTGCACATTCCCAGATGTCCTCTGGAACCTCTATTCCCTCAGCACTGAGAAGCAGAGGCTTACAGAGAGGCTCACATGTCTTTTGAGTGATGGGTTCTTCTCATGGCTCACTGAGTAGCTTCTTTTGCTGCTTTTATCTCACTGTACCTCGTTTGCCCTCCCAGCAATAGTTGCCTTCTCCTCAAAAGAACTGTAAGGATAAATGAATACAACTGTATTTTGATAGCAATTGCAGCAATCTAACATGTTGCTCTTTTCCTCTTTTTTACCTTAAATATAAGTCTATAAAGTAAAACTTAGAATCATAGAATCATAGAATGTTAAGGTTGGAAGGGACCTCAAGGATCATCTAGTTCCAAACCCCTGCCATAGGCAGGGACACCTCTCACTAGTACAGGTTACTCAAGGCCTCATCCAACCTGGCCTTGAACACATCCAGGGAGGGAGCATCCACAACCTCCCTGGGCAACCTGTTCCAGTGCCTCACCACCCTCACTGTAAAGAACTTCCTCCTAACATCCAGTCTAAAAAAACCTCACAGTATGCTCTTCTGCCAGCCACCTGCTTCTTGGGGAGATCAGAAGATGGCAGAATACAATCTTTTCACCTTCTCCCAGGTGACTGTTGCTCAGAAGACCCTACAGAATCATAGAATGGTAAGGTTGGAAGGGACCTCAAGGATCAGCTAGTTCCAACCCCCTGCCATAGGCAGGGACACCTCCTACTAGTACAGCTCACTCAAGGCCTCCTCCTGGCCTTCAACACCTCCAGGGAGGGAGCAGCCACAACCCCCCATGCCAGCCTGTGCCAGTGCCTCAGCACCCTCACTGCAAAGAACTNAGGCCTTCTCTTCTCCAGGCTGCAGAGCCCCAACTCTCTCAGCCTGTCCTCATAGCAGAGCTGCTCCAGCCCTCTGATCATCCTCGTGGCCCTCCTCTGGACCCACTCCAACACTTCCATGTCCTTCCTGTGCTGGGGCCTCCAGAACTGCACACAGTACTCCAGATGGGGTCTGAGGGGAGCAGAGTAAAGGGGCAGAATCCCCTCCCTTGCTCTGCTGGCCACGCTGCTCTTGATGCAGACCAGGACTCGGGCTATGAAAAGGCAAAACCTGTTCTGACAGAACACAAAGCATGCAAAAAAAAGCCACGTGTGAGAATATATTTTAAGCTGCTCAGAGAGAGACTTCTACCACCTACCCCTAAGCAGAGAGGCAGGACAGGAAAGTTGCTATGGAAGGCAGTATGTATGGGTAGCCCAGGCCCAGGGTTCAGCAGCTGCATTTTAAATGAATCTGCTGAAGAAGGGCAGAAAGTAATGGCGAGGGAATAAACTGGTATGGTGCCTTGCGAGAATTAGGAATTTAAAACAGAAAATAATTATTGTCACCTTGGCAAAGTAACAGATGATTAGACTGCAAAATGTTACTGGCAAAAATAGTTGACTATAATGGAACACATGATATGAGATCAAATGGAGGGAGAGAGCTTTGCTGAGGACACTTTTTTTTTTGGCAAGCGGTGGGCAATTCTAATTGCAAATGACAATAAACAGGACTCTTTAGCAGTAGGAAATGGGAATACCTTGGGTTATGAGTAAGATAAAAGCACTGACAAGTACCCTCTTTCCTTTGTGATATACGCAAGAGATGTGTCATTGCAAAAAAGCACCTACACTAGAATCCACTTTTATTATAAAGTCAGGAGTCTGCCAGGTGGTAGCTGCCATGGTGAATGCTGAACTAGAGAGAGGAAGTAATGCATCTAAAATTCACGTTCAGGCTGCTTCAGCCACTTCTTTCCCCTTGAGGTCTTGGTGGTGAGGAAAAATAATACCAAAAGAAATTCTTGCTCTGTGGAGTAGTTCACTATTACAGACTGGATTAACGTTTAATTTCTTTCTTCATTTTGCAGTTTATGATTTTTCCTGTTTAGACTTGCGAAGGGCACCCCTGCAGCACTGGAAGGTGCCACAAGCCGTGAGCGGAAGAGCGGCAGATGCGCCTGAGGGGGATGCAAGCAGTATCCGCTGCCCCCACGGGCACGGCAGGGGCCGCAGCTCGCCCCGAGGACCGTGCATCTCGACTTGGCAGACTCCGCGGCCTAGCGGCTGCCGTGGCCGCTCAAAACCCTCCTCGGCCTCAGGGCCCCAACACAGGCCGGGGGCGGGCCGGGGACGCGGACGGAACGGCGCCGCGCCCGGCACAGGGTCCGCCTCCTCTCCCGCGTTGTCCGCTGGTTATTCCCGCCGCTCCTCCGGGGTAAGGGAGCAAGGGACAAGGGACAAGGGGCGCCGAGCCGGCGCGGGAATGGGCAGCGCGGAGCGGGGAGTACAGCGATCGGGCTGTGGCCTCACTGCGGGAAGAGCGGAGTGGCGGCGGCGGCCAGGGGGAGGGATCGCTCTCTGCGTGTACAGCCGATGGCGGGAGGGCGAAAATGGAGGGCGCTGCGGTGCGGCGGGGAAGGGCTTGCTAGTGTGGGAAAGGAAAGGAACGCCCCGACCCTAACCGAGTCTGTGGCTTTGCGTGCTGCTTCAGCGGCCCCTGGGTTGGTGCTGCCATCGGAATGGGGGTGACTCGCTTTCGCATGAACGTCCCTCGACTCCGGCCCCACCAGGGTGGTGGGAGACAGCAGGCCCCAAGGGCTGGTCGTGCTGCGTGGTTTTCCTTGCCCTTTGCACCATAGGAGTGCATAAGTGTGAGGGAGAGAATGTTTTCATGCTGCCGTTTGTTAACTGGTCAGATGTTATTTGCCTTACCAGGACTTTTTTGTGTGCCGACCCTTGAGGCCTCTTCCGTTTTAGTTGTCCTTACTGTCTATGCAAACTAACAGAGTCGCCGTAGCGAGTTCGCTACAAGTGCACTTTCCCATGACTCTTAACCTGTATTTTTCACGGTTTCCTGCGGATATAAGCCACCTGCTTCTCCATGAGGCCAGTGTTTCTGCTCTCCCCCAGACTTTTAAAAAGAGGTGATTAATTTCTGTCAAAGATTATTACAGTCCTCAGTATTGTGGTAATTAGCGGCTGTGCACATACAGCAAAGTGAAGGTGGGACAGGCTTATCTCCTGCATGGTCAGCACACGGAGGCAGCAGCCTGGCCACTGCTCACGGGCAGCTCCGGGCTAACCACATCACATTAAATTTCTTGACGGTAGATAGATAAATATTGAGCTACAGTTGCGTAGCTAAATGTTATTGGAGCTTTGGATCTCGATGAAAGCAGAGAGGCTTTGTCAGTTCCGCTCACACTAGTTCAGCTCCCTCCTCCATTTCTATGAGGAAATAGTTAACGAAAGATCAAAAACATTAAACAAAATCTTTAAATTGTAGTCATGTTTTCTGTTCTCTCATAACTCAGTAATAAGTGCAGGAATGTTTAATTTTCAAATTTAACTTGCTCCTTTTTTTTTTTTTTCTCCAGTTAAAACCATGGCACTGAAACAGGTTTCCAGCAACAGGTGCTTTGAGGGTTTCCAGAAAGTATTTGAACATGACAGGTAAACACTACAAAATCAAACTAGATGTTTACCAGTGAATCCATGCTATCATTGCTGTCAGTGTCTGCAGGAAAATTGTGTCTTCTCACTAATGCCTGTATTTCAGTGAGGACTGCTGTCTTCTGCTATTTTGGCCGCCTTGTTGTATTTCTCTGTTAATGTTTAACATGTCTAGTATACTTAGTGCTGCAGATCTGAGGTGGGAAGCCAGTATTTTTACCTTTGAAAATGAAGCTCCATTACTTTTGGTTGTCTTGTTTGCAGCACAGAGATCCGCTCTGTATGAAGTTCCATTCACTCTTACTGGACATTTCACTTCTATGCACTCTTTAAAAAGTGCTGTGAGCAGACAGGTTTAGTTATGGGGGTTTTTTGTTTGTTGGGTTTTTGGTGTTTTTTTGTTTGTTTTGGTTGCTGGTTTAATTTCTGATCCAAAGGAAAAAAAAAATCATTACTTATATTAGGCAAGCTTTTATTGACAGTTTTAGGTTCAGTATTGATTGGGCAATTGGTTAGTCTGAGCACTTTGCAGATTGAAAACCACTCTTGCAGGGTCATGCTATGCAGTCTCCTGTTCTACAAGTCATGTGGATGTCTTCTTCAGTAAAAGTCTGAAGAAAAGGACCTTGGAGTCTGGGTTAATGAAAAGCTCAACATGAGCCTGCAGTGTGCACATGCAGCCCAGACAGCCAGATGAGTCCTAGGCTGCATCAAGAGAAGCGTGGCCAGCAGGGCAAGGGAGGGGATTCTGCCCCTTTACTGTGCTCCCGTCAGACCTCACCTGGAGTACTGTGTGCAGTTCTGGAGCCCCCAGCACAGGAAGGACATGGAAGTGTTGGAGTGGGTCCAGAGAAGGGCCACGAGGGTGATCAGAGGGCTGGAGCAGCTCTGCTATGAGGACAGGCTACAATAGTTGGGGCTCTTCAGCCTGGAGAAGAGAAGGCTTCCAGGAGACCTGATAGTAGCTTTCCAGTATCTGAAGGGGGCCTACAGGAAGGCTGGGGAGGGATTATTTACAAGGCCTTGCAATGACAGACCAAGGGGCAATGGGTTTAAAGTGGCAGAGGGGAGATTTAGACTGGATGTTAGGAGGAAGTCCTTTGCAGTGAGGGTGGTGAGGCACTGGAACAGGTTGCCCAGGGAGGTTGTGGCTGCTCCCTCCCTGGAGGTGTTGGAGGCCAGGATGGAGGAGGCCTTGAGTGAGCTGTACTAGTGGGAGGTGTCCCTGCCTATGTCAGGGTGTTGGAACTAGATGATCCTTGAGGTCCCTTCCAACCTTACCATTCTCTGATTCTAAGAATGACTTCCCAATTCAGTAGACAAAGATCAAGATAAATTTTGCTGGGATTCACAATTTTTTAAGCTGTTTCTGAAAAAAAGGTGGTTTATTTGTAAGTTTCTTCAGGTGTATTCAGAACAAGGTAGGAGGGTTATCTGTTTTCCATTCAGGAGGTTATGTCTGAGTTTTTACTGAGTTGTTATAATTCATTGACCAAATCTCTCTTTGAGCAAACTTCTTTTTTTTTTTTTTGTAATGTTAAGGACCTTGTTAATTGAATAGTGGGGATAACAAGGAATATTTTATTAATACAGTGCAGAGCTAAAATGCAAAATGAAATTTGGAATCTACTTGCCTCCAAAAGCAGAAACTGGAAGGTGTCCTGTGCTCTACTGGCTCTCAGGTGAGTATTGTGAATTTTAGTAACTTTAAAAATATAGTATTAAGAATGCTTAAGATACTGTGCTACAGTTACTGAAAACATGATGCAGAGGTACTACAGTGGCAGCTACTGCATTCTGTAAAAGATACCTCTTTTAGATACTTTGAGTGTGCTATGATAAAATTGGATGCAGTCAACCTCGGGGGTAGCCTACTAGATTGTATTGCAAAATTCTCAGTGTTCAAAATGTTCTACCCTTTTTGTTCTAAAATGTGCATACTTTTAAGCCATGTATCTGAAAGTTTTCCTGAAAGGCCTTCCCACTGGGGACACCTCCTATTTCCCTTTGTCAGTAACAGACTACTTCAGCCAACAGAGTAGAGGATAAAATCTAGACTGTAGGAGTCAGCAAGTTAGTCCTCCAGACCCCACCTTCTTCAGAGTGCTGTTTTGCAGGGAGCATCTGGTGAACTTGCAAAGTGAGGTACTGTTAGCTGTCGTGGTGCAAGTACATCTAGAGTGAGGTAACCCTGTGGAATCAGAAATGACCAGAAGCTGAAGTGGGTTGTGTGGCAGCAGTGAAGTTGTCTCATCCACAGCATTATTTCTTCAGCTCTTGCAGTGTCCTATCCATTTATTCTCTTGCTAGCTGTAAAGCAAGCTTGAATGAGACTGTATGGACAAACATGTGCTCCCAGTTATCCTGGCTTTATTCCTCCACCCACAGAGCACCAAAAGTGGATAAGTAATATTAAGGCAATGTTTCAAAACCGTCAGAGAGATGTTGGTGAATGGCTTCAGAATTAATTGATTACAACCTTTTTTTCCATTATTCACCATGAAAAGCAGAAGCTCTGGTAACTTTAGGAGTTCCTTTATTGAGGCTTTTGTTAAGGAAGGTGAAGAACTGACTGGTGGAGACTACATTTGTTGTATGTATTCCTTTCACAAAATAACTAGTAAATGCATTTTGTAGAGTGATAGTGAACTGCATAAAAAAATGTTTGCTCTTGAAGTTGTAAACATCAAAATTGGGTGAAGAGCTCCAAGTCATGCAGCACATTTATTTTCAGAATCTTAAACCATGCTGTCTTGGCTAGTGTGTCAGTCAAATTAGGTTATTTGCACCTTGCCCTCAGAGAACTAGAATTATTAACCCATTTTACATGGCACAGTGAAGAAAAATTGAAATAGTGATGTGCGATATTATTTATTTGTAATTGGACTTCAGTCGGGCCTGCTGTTGTACAAAGGACATGGATTACTCTTGGTTTTGGAGCTAGTCTGCTTGCAGGCTGTCTAAAGGATGCAACATTTGTCAGGTCACCTGTATAATTCTGTAATGCAAACAGCTGAAATGGCAGTAGAAAGAAAAACACAGTTGCAGGGTTAGATGTTAGACGTTAACAATGTCAACCTTAAGCTCAGTGCATGTAGTTCCTGGATTTAAATACAGGTGGAGGAAATTGTATGCCACGCATGTAGGCATTCAAGGGGATGCAAAGTACACACTGACCTGGTTTTGATCAAATGTTATTGTCACTGGATGTGAAAGTGCATCTGTGTCTGCTTCTGTGTAGTAGTGTTAAGTATTACTGAACTTAGTGAAAAGACTTTTCCATGTTTATGGAGATAGGAATCTCTCTTGTTTTTCAAAACCTTTTCTGTCAAAAAGAGTTTTTGAAACTGGTATGCTGTGAGCAATGTGTGATGGTATTTTTATTTCTCTAGGGTTAACTTGCACAGAACAGAATTTTATAACAAAAGCTGGCTTTCATCAAGCTGCAGCTGAACATGGCCTTATTGTAGTTGCGCCGGACACAAGCCCACGTAAGTTTTAACAAGAGACATGATAACAGTCATTACCCAGAAGTACACTGTCTTTATCTTCAGAGAATGGAATGCTGCAGTTTGGTACAGTGTGTTGCCCACCTGAATCAGAATATGATCTCAGTTCTATATCTTGCAGTTTTCTAGATGATATTGTTTATGTTCTTGATATCGTGGTAGTGAGGGTTTGACATTTGAAACTCTTTTATTGTTGCGGTACCAAAACTAGAACAAAGGGGTCATTGAGTTCAGCACAAATGAGGAGAGGGAAAACAAGAGACATGTGCTACCAGAGACAGTTGCCTGCACTTTGTGCCTTGTTGAGACTTTAAAAACCCTGCAGATATGTCTTATCTTCCAAAGCTGGTTAAATGCATGTCTCCAGAGAACTCTGATACTTAAAAAAGCAAACCAGAAACTTATCCCCATTGCAGCTGCAATAGATTAGTGATGAATGGCCTTTTTAAAATGATGTGCTGTGACTTGTATAAGGCTGAGTTTATATGTGGCATGGGAAACCCCAGAATGGTGGAACTGCACTTATGAGAAGTGTGGTCTTCTGGGGATTCAGTGTGTTTTCTTTAGTATTTGCTGGCTGCTAAAGTCTCATGAGTGCTGTATGAATAGGTGGCCATCATCCTAAGCTTTATTGAGTCTCATCTGAATGAAGTTTGCAGATGACACCAAGCTGTGTGGTACAGTTGACTTGCTAGAGGGCAGGGATCCATCCAGAGGGACATGCACAGGCTGCAGAGGTGGGCCCAAGCCAACCCCGTGAAATTCAACAAGGCCAAGTGTAAAATCCTGCACCTGGGTAGGCACAATCCCAAGCACAAGTCCAGGCTGGGTGGTGAATGGCTGGAGAACAGCCCTGAGGAAAAGGACCTTGGAGTCTGGGTTGATGAAAAGCTCAACATGAGCCTGCAGTGTGTGTGTGCAGCCCAGAACAGCAACCGAGTGCTGGGCTGCATCAAGAGCAGTGTGGGCAGCAGGGCAAGGGAGGGGATTCTACCCCTTTACTCTGCTCTCGTCAGGCCCCACCTGGAGTCCTGTGTGCAGTTCTGGAGCACAGGAAGGACATGGAAGTGTTGGAGCGGGTCCAGAGGAGGCCACAAAGGTGATCAGAGGGCTGGAGCAGTTCTGCTATGAGGACAGGCTGAGAGAGTTGGGGCTCTTCAGCCTGGAGAAGAGAAGGCTTCGAGGGGACCTGATAGTAGCCTTCCAGTATCTGAAGGGGGCCTACAGGAAGGCTGGGGAAGGATTATTTACAAGGTCCTGCAANAGGTGTTGAAGGCCAGGTTGGCTGAGGCCTTGAATGAGCTGTACTAGTGGGAGATGTCCCTGCCTATGGCAGGGGGTTGGAACTAGCTGATCCTTGGAGTCCCTTCCAACCTTACATTCTGTGACTCTGTGAAATGATTGGCAGGTTCCTTTTAAAATTTATTTTATTCAGAGTTTCCCTAAGTTTCTTTTAGCAGAATCAGTGTTGCCTTTGTCGCCTGGCAGGACTTTCTGAATTTTCAAAGGCAGACTTTTATGTCCAACATGTGTAAGCAGTCTCAGTCCCCCCAGGTGCTTGACTGTTAACTTACAAAATCACTTAGTGTTCAAGGGCATGTCACTGGAGCAAACTCTACTTTGATCCTTTGAAAAATTTGATTGCACAATGTGGGAGAGTGATAGGTATCTCTGCACAAATTGTCAGGGGCTGTCAAATTGCATGTTGGTTTGCAGTGTAATCTGACAGTGGTGAAAGCCCATGTAATTGTGGGTTGCAGAAACTAGGAACATTGTGGAGAAAAGGAGGGCATCATTTCCTGTCACATACACTTTGAAATACTACATTCTGTTCTGCAAACCAGGCTGGTAAATCATGGGCTAATCAATGGAACAGTAAGAGGATTGGATGGGTTGTACTGACTTTCAAGGAGACTTCTGCAAATCTAGTTTGAAAGTGTGGCCTTGGAAAACGGATACAGCCCTGTAGTTATTGAAAGAAGAAATTGCTTGAGTTTTATAAGGGGTGTGTCGTGGGTTTAAAGAGCTGACAGAGTGAAGCTCTCAAATGAATTGGAGAAAAAACAGAATTGTATTTGGAGAGAGAGTTACAGACAGATTACAAAGCAGATACATAAGCCATTAGCGAACCCCCTGAATCTTCCCCCACCCCAAAACTAAACCTACAATCCCCAGTGCTCCAGTCCTCCCCCCACCATGCCACTGCCATCCTCCAGGGGCCTAAGCACAGCCTCTGGAGGCCCCAAACAAGGCCTATCCTTACATGTTTATCCTGATAAGGGAGCTCCTGCCTGGCGCAGGGCTGGAGCGGGAGGAAAGGAAAACAAACTGGCCTTGCTGTGAGCTTATGAAGAGATAGCAGAAGGATGGGATTGAAGAACAATCTTCCAGTCCCCAGAGGACTCTTTTTAACCTTATAGTTCCCAACCTGGGACAGGGGTCATATATGAGAGCAATGAAATTAATTGCAGAAAAGGCAGAGTTATATAGTTAAAAAGTGATAGGAACAATAAGTGTTATGATGTTACTGATTCTTAATAAGGGAGGTGTAGCAGACATTATTCCAAGCACTTAAGCTGGTCTGGGTGCACCATTGAGTGATGAAGGTCTGTCCTTCCAGTGGAAAGAAAATTTTCTGCAGTTTCTCTTTCTCACATAGTTTCTTATACTTGATAGGAGGAATTTAGAAACTGAAATAAGCTGATAGCGCCCATTAACAGGTGTCAACTTTTGAGTAAGGCCCTGGGTAAATTGTATGAAACTTTACAGAGATAGATGAAGAGAGATCTGTATGATATGTTTGTTTATGAAGGGGTACTGAAGCAACTTAGAAGTTCTATACATGTGCAGCATTGATGAATTAACTCTTTAAAAGGCTGTACTAATTAATGAAAATCCAGATTGGCTTATAGTTGGATGGGTAGAGACACATTGATTGAGAAACTCATGTCCTAAGTCTCTGATTTGTGTGTCAAGTTCTCCAATTCTAGACATCTGCAATTCCAGACACCTGCAATGCCAGGACAAGGGGCAATGGGTTTAAACTGGCAGAGGGGAGATTTAGACTGGATGTTAGGAGAAAGTTCTTTGCAGTGAGGGTGGTGAAGCACTGGCACAGGTTGCCCAGGGAGGTTGTGGCTGCTCCCTCCCTGGAGGTGTTGAAGGGCAGGTTGGAGGAGGCCTTGAGTGAGCTGTACTAGTGGGAGGTGTCCCTGCCTATGTCAGGGTGTTGGAACTAGCTGATCCTTGAGGTCCTTTCCAACCTTACCATTCTATGATTCTATGATCTAGTAAAAGGGAAGACAGTAATTATAGTAAGAATTTTCATGACAGGTGGCTGCAATATTGAAGGAGAAGATGAAAGCTGGGATTTTGGCACCGGTGCTGGTTTTTATGTAGATGCCACTGAAGATCCTTGGAAAACAAACTATAGGATGTATTCCTACATAAAGGATGAGGTAACTTTGCTACTGGTCTTCTCTGGTATTGTTGGCTAAGATGCAGAATGGGTAAGGTTCAGTCGTGCCTTTTGTTCCTACCACCAAAGCTTGCCATCTTGATAGCCCATGGATGATTTGTTGTTTTCTTGCTTTCCTGTTTTATAAAAACAGTTTACTGTTTCTTTTTTAATCCTTGATTATTTTGATGGTTGGATTTATCCAGTTGTTAGCCTTTCCCTCACCAGATGCCATCGCAGAACTGAGGAAGCAGAGAATCTCAGCACAGAGATCATAATACCTGGCAGGGTTTGAGCAGGAGCTCCTTGAATGTACTTTTCCTGGGAGAGGTGCCACAGGCTTGGCCTACTTTTCTAATCTTAACTTTTTTTTTCACTTGTACAGTCTCTACTGCTTCTGGAACAATCCACTGGATTTCACTGCACCAGTACTTGAGCTGAATTGCTTGTTTAGACCATTTTCACTGCCTGTCTTGGGGAGAGTGTGGTAGTGGTTTTGTTCTTTTTCTTTTTCTTTTTTTTCTTTACCTGAGTATAAAAGTAGATCCTAGAGATACCTATTAGAAAGGTGAGTGTTCAGTTTACATTGTATGTAGTAGTATAGTCTGGATTGATAATGAAATTGAAGGGAATATGGGGAGCAAGTGACCTCCCGGGAGCAGTCTGTCATTCCAATCACTTACAAGAGCATGCACAGGTTTAAATATTTTATGTTCTAGTTCAAATTGCTTTCAGGCCATGATCACAAATATCAAGCTAGACCAAAGAAGTGGGCTTCTTGGCATTATGTTAGTTATTTGTGTCCTTTTTTTCCTAAACATACTCAACTTACTTTAATATTTTTATTGTTACTGTTCCTTTACAGCTGCCCAAACTCATAAATGCCAATTTTCCAACTGATCCCGAACGGATGTCGATTTCTGGGCATTCCATGGGAGGTCATGGAGCTCTTATTCTTGCTCTGAAAAATCCTGGAAAGTACAAAGTAAGAAATAATACAGCTTAAATTAAGTATACTAAAGCTTGTAAAGATTTCTGTACAAGTCAAGAAGGAAAACATAATACCAAGTTCTATTACAGCATTAAATCTATAAATAGCTTCAGTGGTAGCAGTTCATTGATACCTAATATTAGAATATGCAAAATTGCTGGAAACACCACTCAGGAATGAAGGAATGATGAGTGTCAGTAAAATTAAAAAAAAAAAAAAAAAAAATAGNACAGTTAAGAAGAGTTCATTTTCTTTTGAGTAAAGCTACAGCTCTTCAAAACCAGTTATTTTGGACTCTGAACAAGCTCCTTCTAGCGCTGGAGTTACTTCATGCTGTCAGTATTGTTTAGGAATCTGCTCATGTGCTCTGTCTTTTTAAATCTTGCCTTGTTAATCTTGGAACCTTACCAGCACTGCTTCTTGCCACTATTATATGTGTGTTTCCCTAGAATTTATTGCAGAGTCTGGTAACTCCAATTGATAGCAAGTGTACCTGTAAGCATTTGAATTGCACATGGAGTAGTATCTGGAGGACATACACCCTGACTGTTTTTCCTTTCCAAGATTTTCATGTCAGCTTTTCTAAATATTCATTTATTTATTGAGTATTCAAGGTATCTGAAGTTGCATTCATTTGTGTTCTACTTGAGCCTAAATCAAACATACTGGACCTGATTGGAGTTTCCTTTTATACTCATGAGGATTTGAAAAAAAAAGTCATTGTTTGATTTGCAGATGTGCTTGTGTAAAGTGCATCTCTGAGGGAGGATCAAGTGGTGGTGTTAGAAAGATGCAGGACTCTGCCCTTGTGAATCAGTCCATAGGGCTGTCAGGGCCGTGGACTGGTCAGTCAGCTGCTGCAAAAATGCAACTACAATTTTGCAAAGAGCATAATAGTGTCATTAGCTTGGCCTTATAAAAGAGTTGGATGTAAGATAAAGCTTTGTTTTTTATCTCTTGTCTTTATCTTTTGGAGCCCATAGTTCAGCAGTTTCCATTTTCACTGTTGGCACTTAACTGCACATTTTACAATCTAAAAGAATTAAGCATTAAATTGAAAATACTAAAATCTGAGAGGACTGGTTGTGGCTCAGATGGTTTGCTACTATTTTTTTGCAAGACATGAGAGTGGAAATACTGGTGTCCTAGTGCTAAATCCAAAAAAAGAGTGTAAGAATAGGGCTTGGACTCTTGATAGAAGGCCAAGTGTAAGGTCCTGCACCTGGGTAGGCACAATCCCAAGCACAACTCCAGGCTGGGTGGGGAATGGTTGGAGAGCAGCCCTGAGGAAAAGGACCTGGGGGTCTGGGTTGATGAAAAGCTCAACATGAGCCTGCAGTGTGCACATGCAGACCAGACAGCAACCGAGTGCTGGGCTGCATCAAGAACATTGTGGGCAGCAGAGCAAGGGAGGGGATTCTGCCCCTTTACTCTGCTCTTGTCAGACCCCACCTGGAGTACTGTGTGCAGTTCTGGAGCCCCCAGCACAGGAAGGACATGGAAGTGTTGGAGTGGGTCCAGAGGAGGCCACAAAGATGATGAGAGGGCTGCAGCAGCTCTGCTATGAGGACAGACTGAGAGAGTTGGGGCTCTGCAGCCTGGAGAAGAGAAGTCTTTGAGGAGACCTGATAGTAGCCTTCCAGTATCTGAAGGGGACCTACAGGAAGGCTGGGGAAGGATTATTTACAAGGTCTTGCAACGACAGGACAAGGGGCAATGGGTTTAAACTGGTAGAGGGGAGATTTAGACTGGATGTGAGGAGGAAGTTCTTTGCAGTGAGGGTGGTGAGGCACTGGCACAGGTTGCCCAGGGAGGTTGTGGCTGCTCCCTCCCTGGAGGTGTTGAAGGCCAGGTTGGATGAGGCCTTGAGTGAGCTGTACTAGTGGGAGGTGTCCCTGCCTATGGCAGGGGGTTGGAACTAGCTGATCCTTGAGGTCCTTTCCAACCTTACCGTTCTATGATTCTATACCAGTACCAGGAGCTATGATCTGAAATGTACTTCTCTTCACCCCTGAACCTGGAGATACCTACATTTGTGAGACACTCTTGCATGTTTAGACTGGCCAAGCAGCTCCATGCCTCAGGAACTTTTGTTAGGTTCTGCCAAAATCCTGTTGGGGACCCTCGGACCATGGTGACCCAGCACTAGACTTGAGATCCTCCTGTGCTGCTTAAAGTGATTCAAGCCAACATCTCCCAACAAGGAAAGGAATGGGGCATTAGCCCTTCCTTTTGAAGCTTGGCTTAGGAGCAAAAAGCAAAGTGAAGCTGTGAGACTAGGATGAACATATAAAGGAAAGTAGGATAATGTTCAGGACATTTTAGAGGGTTAGTGGGGAAAGTCCTGGGTTCTAGCAGTAACTGGAAAATATTTTTTGAAAAGGCTTGCAGTTTGCTTGCCAGTTGACAGAAATTATCTTTCTTAATTCTTGTGGTTTTTTTTCATGCTTTCTTTCTCAACAGTCTGTATCAGCCTTTGCTCCCATCTGCAACCCCATTCAGTGTCAGTGGGGGAAGAAAGCCTTTGGTGGGTACCTGGGATCAGATGTAAGCAAATGGGAGGTATGTGTTGCAACTTGCAGTCATTCAATAACATGTGAATGAATGATCTGTAGATACATCACAGCAGGACTCTGGAACAGAACTTTGGGTGCCCCTGAGCTGGTACTGCTGTTTCACTAAACCCCTAATCATGGATAAGCATTTTATGTGTTTCTGGTGGTTATGACTTGCCTGATGGTACTTATAACAAATGTAATGAGAAGATTGTCATCAAATAGACTAAATTCCTCCTTGTTTAATGAAGATCTTAAAATCTGGTCTAAGAAGCATTGTGAGCAGTGTGAGGTCTTCCATACTACATGGAAGCAGTGAGCAGTTTGGACGTGGCACTTGGTGCCATGGTCTAGTCTTGAGGTCTGTGATAATGGGTTGGACTTGATGATCTTTGAGGTCTCTTCCAACCTTGGTGATACTGTGATACTGTGACTGGAACTGTGACCTGTTTCTCAAACATTCAGTTCTCAGTATACAAAACATCTGGGGTTTGTAGTAGGCAGAAAAGAGAAACTGCTACAAACTGTACAGAGACTTAGAAGCCCCACGGCATCTGCAAAGGCACCATTTTGGGGGCAGCTTACCATTGGATCCTGGAAAATTGGTATCTTGTGGAACAGGATTAAACAAGAACAGGTTAGGTTTTAGCTCCAGGATCCTAATTTTGGGGTACAAGTAGTCATGGATGGATGGGTAAAAATATTGCAAAAATATTGGTATGCATCTTGCTGCACTGCCTGGGCAGCCCTTTGGTGTTTTTAAACTCAGCACAACTGTTGTGCTGTGTTCCTAGGATTAAATCAGAAGAGCTCTCTCTGACCCGGTGCTCTTGATTTCCTCATAAATAAATACAATCCTTGTAAATTGGATGAAAAGTATCTCTTAGGAAGATGTCCAGGCCTGATTAAAACGTTGCAGGAATGGAGAGCATTAGCTCCTGTCACAGTTAATAGTTTGTATATTTAGAAATCACAAAGCAAACTTGCTTACACTTCACATAATGTATTCATCTGGGGGGTTGAGGAAATGTTTTCTGGTCTCTTAACTTTGGAGTTTTTCTACAAACCCTGTACAGTACATCACCAGCAGACATCAGGAATAAACTTAGATCTGTCTTTGCACAGATACACAGCCTCTGATTTCCATGTTTCTGCTTTAAATTGCCATGTGTTACATCAGTGTTTTGACCTGTAGGTGCCCAAATAGTTGCATGGAGATACGGAGCTGTTTTCCAAGATCTAGTTTCTGTAGGAGTATGTGAGTTGGTACTAGATGATTACACTCCTTGAGTCTATATTAGTTCAGCTCTGGGCTGGACATTGTGTTTGGTCCAGAAATAATGACAAACTGCCAGCTTGATAATTACTTAGATCACACCATTGGCCTTGTTTTAAAATGTGAGTATTACTTTTCACTTGCCTGGAATTTCCCCAGGCTAGAATTTTCCTCTCTTGGAGTCAGCAAATTTGACCCAGTCACGTAACTGAATGCTATTTCTTTGCTGTTTCTACAGGCATATGATGCTACACAACTTGTGAAGTCCTACCCAGACTCTCACCTGGACATCTTGATTGATCAAGGCAAAGATGACCAGTTCCTATCAGCAGGGCAATTACTGCCTGATAACTTCATTGCAGCCTGCACAGAGCGGAAAATTCCAGTTGTCTTCAGATTGCAGCAGGTAAATTGCTTCTGCAGTCTATGGTTGTTGGGTTGTTGATTTGCAATTTTTGAGTCACTGTGACAGATGATGAGGAAATTGTCTCTTCATGGGGTGTCACTTACCTGTGACTGTGCCCCTGAGCAGGTGAGGAAGAGCTTGAGTAGTGATGGTTGCCTTAGCGTCGTCAACCATCAAGGAGTGCAATATCCATCAGTTCAGCTGCACATCACCACTAGGTGGAGTGATGATTATAGTTTCAACAGACTGATCTGTTGATGATAATTCAAGTTGGCACTGGTCAGCAGAAGCAGCAGCATTAAGGCTTTTTAAGAAGTATCACAGTCAGAACACAAGCAGTGACAGATGTACTTTTGCTGGATTCCTCATCTGTGCTGTGGGTACCATGTTTAGCATAAATCTTTATGACTTAGTTTACATGTGTTTCACTGAATTGGGAAAGGTGTGCAACTGCCTGAACTCTCAGATACAGTTAAAGACCCATGTGGAAGGGTTTCTCTTTCCTATAGTGCAGTGGCCCAGAACTGTCCTGACATCCTGGAGTTTTTGCAAGCAACTGACAGCTTAGTCTGATGCAATGAGGGTCTCAGTTATGAGAAGTGAGAGGGGTTGTTTTCTCCAGATTGTCATAGAATGGAATAGTAAGGTTGGAAGGACCCTCAAGGATCATCTAGTTCCAACCCCTTGCCATAGGCAAGGGACACCTCCCACTAGTACAGCTCACTCAAGGCCTCCTCCAACCTGCCCTTCAACACCTGCAGGGAGGGAGCAGCCACAACCTCCCTGGGCAACCTGTTCCAGTGCCTCACCACCCTCACTGCAAAGAACTTCCTCCTAACATCCAGTCTAAATCTCCCCTCTGCCACTTTAAACCCATTGCCCCTTGTCCTGTCATTACAAGACCTTGTCAATAGTCACTCCCCAGCCTTCCTGTAGGCCCCCTTCAGATACTGGAAGGCTACTCTAAGGTCTCCTTGAAGCCTTCTCTTCTCCAGGCTGAAGAACCCCAACTCTTGTAGCCTGTCCTCATAGCAGAGGTGCTCCAGCCCTCTGATCATCTTTGTGGCCTCCTCTGGACCTGCTCCAAGACTTCCATGTCCTTCCTGTGCTGGGGGCTCCAGAACTGTACCCAGTACTCCAGATAAGGGAGTCATAAGGGCTTGCACTTAAAGATATAGGTACTGCTGACAGATGGAGCAGTTCAGAGCGTTCCTTGTCATTTTAGTGTAGTAATTGAGATCTGGGCTGCATTCTCTTTATTCTCCCTGTGTTTTACAAGTAGGGCAGTGCAAGAGAGGGAAATTGCTCTTGTAAATTACATCCTACCCTGCAGCTGACATTGGCTCTTCTCCATCTCTAATGTACTGGTGCCTGTAAATCTGGGCATGTATAAGTTGGGGGCTGTCCCACTGGAAAGCAGTTCTGTGGAGTCCTGGTGGATAGCAAGTTCTGCATGGGCCAGCAATGTACCCTTGTGGCCAAGAGAGCCAATGGTATCCTGGAGTGCATCGGGAAAAGTGTGGCCAGCAGGTCTAGGGAGGTTCTTCTCCCTCTCTACTCTGCCCTGGTGAGACCACACCTGGAATACTGTGTCCAGTTTTGGGCTCCCCAGTTCAAGAGAGGCAGGGACCTGCTGGAGAGAGTCCAGTGAAGAGCCATGAGAATGATAAGGGGACTTGAGCTTCTCCCCTACGAAGAGAGACTGGGAAACCTGGAACTGTTTAGTCTGGAGAAGACTGAGAGGAGATCAGATCAATGTATACAGATATCTGAGGGGTGAGTGTCAAGTGGATGGGGCCAATCATCTTTTGCTGCTCAGCAGCAATAGGACCAGGAGCAGTGGCCACAAATTGGAACATAGAAGGTTTCACCTCAACATGAGGAGAAACTTCTTTACAGTGAGGGTGACAGAGCACTGGAACAGGCTGCCCAGAGAGGCTGTGGAGTCTCCTTCTCTCCAGACTTTCCAAACCCACCTGGATACATTCCTATGTGAATTACCCTAGGTGATTCTGCTTGGCAAGGAGGTTGGACTCAATCTCTGAAGGTTTCCTTCAACCTCTGAAGTTCAGTGATTCTGTGATTGGGGCAGATTAAGGTACTTTGTTTAGCTTCCCATTGTTCATCGATACTTAACCTTTTATGTATCCTTTACAGCCTTTATACAGGTATTTTTGATTTCTTAAAACCACATCAAACCAGAATAGTCATAAACTTTCCTGGAAGACAGTGTAGGCTGATTGTTTTATCATGAACTGCTGATTTCTTTGGTTTTTTTCTAGGGTTATGATCACAGCTATTTTTTCATTGCAACGTTTATTAATGACCACATCAAACACCATGCAAAATACCTCAATGCTTGAACCATTTGGATGTAAGGATCATCTCTCCAGTAGGAATCAAGGGATAGAGGTGAACTAAACAAAAAAAAAAAAAAAAAGAATTTGCTGAAGTATTGTCTGTAAAATGAAGCTCTTCTGATTGTACACTAAGGAAAATAAAAGTCCCACTTAATCTGCTGTGTGTGCTTTAGAGTATTTCAGATGCTCTTGCATCCTTTGAACAATCTCTCAACACCCATGAGGATGCATGCTGCAATCTAGGTCAAAATCTGAATCAGCAGATGAGTTTGTTTCAGGCTGTGGAGGTGGCTGTGTGCCTGGGACCTCAAGACCGTTTCTAATGCAACTGCTCAGAGACTATGAATAAGTTTGCCTCCTTAGCTTAAATATCAGGGCTTGCTTCATCACTCAGTGCTGAAGGAAGTGATTAGTGGCACAACCAATCGAGTGGCTTAGTTAATCTGGGGTGGTCAGTGTGCTTTTCCATGACCTGTCTAAATACCTTAGACAGAATAGAGGCAGAAGCTTGCTGTGTAGAGTGGTTTCCTGTCCTGTGCATTATTGACATCAAACAAATAATCTGAGGAGTATTGGAGATGATAAAGAAGTCTACAAACCCACGTGAAAGAAGCAGTCTGTAGGAAAGGAGGTTGGTTGGTTGGTTGGTTGGGTTTTTTTCTCTATTTAGCTTTGGTATTGTGTGTGAAAGGCTTACACTGCATTTCTGGGTTTCTTAAACTTAACAGGTCTGAGAGGAAACTGATGAACAGATCTGAAAAAAAACAGTCCCTATCTATAGCCCATCTGGTATCTCATTGTTGAAGTTAAGTTGACTGTGCTCATGTTACAGAAGATGGAAGAATTTAAGCTCGACAGTTATAGATCTGGAACAGTTCCTGGTAGTCTGATGTTGCCAGCTGCCTTGTGTGGGGCAAGAACACAGATAGTTCCAGTGAGCTGTTTATCTTGCATGCAAGCAATCACTTCTAAACTGCTTTCCCATGGTTTGACTGAACCTGCATCATTGCTTAAACCTTGACTTGCTCTCACCAGTGGAAGTATTAGGGTAAGTATAGGGTTCATTTGCTTTTGTAAGCAATGCTGAATGCTCTCCTGTTTGGGTTTATTTTTTTTTTTAGCCCTTGCTGGATTCTGGGTTGCAGGGAGGCTCATACTGGGAGCTTGTCTTTCTGTTGCTGGTGACAGGCTTAAATGACATGTTGACTTTTATTAGTGTTGCATCTACCTGTTTCTGAAGGAAGCTTAGAAGGCCAGGAATATGTGGCTGTCACCAGGGTTGGAAGAGACCTGAAAGATCAACAAGTCCAACCTGATACTGCAGACCTCAAGACCAGACCATGGCACCAAGTGCCACGTCCAAATCTGCCTTGAACACCTCCAGGGACGGTGACTCCACCACCTCCCTGGGCAGCCCATTCCAGCAGTCAATGACTCTCAGTCAAGAACTTTCTCCTCACCTCCAGCCTAAACTTCCCCTGTCCACACTGAAGAGTTCTCTGAAATGCTGAATGTGAGTTGTCCACGCTGTAGATTTACAACATACACTAACTCTTCCTTTCTTATAGAGCAGGGCAGCAGAGTAGACCTTTTAAGCCAAAAATGCTATACATTCAGTTTTTTTCCACTCCTGCAACAGCAAAATTGGCTCAAAACCTTGTTTAATGTGTGCCAGCTTCTTCATAGCTGTTCCTCCCTGCCCAGCAACCAGCTAACTAGCTGCTTTGCCATTGCCAGTGAATGAATCACTGGGCTGGAGCAGCAGTGGGCTGTGCTTGTACTGCAGCCTTGTGTCTGGTGCTGCCAACAGAGCAGCAGTGGAGTCAGGGTGGTCAGCATGGTGCAGGTACTTCTAATGATAAACCTTCCTGATTGTGATTTGTCAAAGCTAGTATTGTTTGCCTAAGGTATTCTGCTAATTGTCTCTAAGGAAAAGGGGCATACCACTTTTTTCATTCCCTAACAGGAGTGTCTGCAACTGCATGTTGTATTAGAGCAGATGAACAGGCAGCTTTAACCCTGTAACTTGCTATTAGTGCTTTTAAACTGCTGGGTTAACAGTAGGAAGCAGCCAGCCCTGT
The DNA here is from genome assembly GCA_013396675.1 of Eubucco bourcierii. Classification (NCBI taxonomy): domain Eukaryota; kingdom Metazoa; phylum Chordata; class Aves; order Piciformes; family Ramphastidae; genus Eubucco; species Eubucco bourcierii. The sequence goes on from VWZE01024695.1 coordinate 22,809, forward strand.
ATAGGAGGGGAAATGCCCACTTTTGTGCTCGATAAATTTATATGGCATAATGCTAAGTTTCCTTTTATACTGTGGGGATGGCTGTGGGGAGCTTTATTACTTGTGTCCTTCATTTAAAGTTCAGCAGGAGCTCAGTTACCATATCAGCTTCCCCAAACACAGCTTCCCAACTACAATTTTGGAGCTGAAAATACCTGTCATATTTTCCAGTTGTTGCTCCTAGTAATTGACTGCCCTCCCACACTGTTTGCTTTCTTGATAAGACTCAGTACTTACATGCACTGCTGCTTTCCTCTTTATGAGTAGGTGCAGATTCAGGTGTGTGTCTAATGGGCTCTTGTGAGGCCAGGAGGACTTGCTTCAGAAAGCAGTAACCTCAAGTCAGCCAGGAATGGAGTGCACCCTCAGCAAGTTTGCAGATGACACCAAGCTGTGTGGCACAGTCGACTTGCTAGAGGGCAGGGATCCATCCAGAGGGACCTGGGCAGGCTGCAGAGGTGGGCCCAGGCCAACCCCATGAAATTCAACAAGGCCAAGTGTAAGGTCCTGCACCTGGGTAGGCACAATCCCAAGCACAAATCCAGGCTGGGTGGGGAATGGCTGGAGAGCAGCCCTGAGGAAAAGGACCTTGGAGTCTGGGTTGATGAAAAGCTCAACATGAGCCTGCACTGTGTGTGTGTGTGCAGCCCAGACAGCAACCGAGTCCTAGGCTGCATCAAGAGCAGTGTGGGCAGCAGGGCAAGGGAGGGCATTCTGCCCCTTTACTCTGCTCTTGTCAGACCCCACCTGGAGTACTGTGTTCAGTTCTGGAACCCTCAGCACAGGAAGGACATGGAAGTGTTGGAGTGGGTCCAGAGGAGGCCACGAAGATAATCAGAGGGCTGCAGCAGCTCTGCTATGAGGACAGGCTGAGAGAGTTGGGGCTTTTCAGCCTGGAGAAGAGAAGGCTTCGAGGAGACCTGATAGTAGCCTTCCAGTATCTGAAGGGGGCCTACAGGAAGGCTGGGGAGGGACTATTGACAAGGTCCTGCAACACAGGACAGTTGTGCAAACCTGAGAAGACCGAGGGCACCTGAATCAATGGTGGGACACAAAGTAGTGTCTTGATGAGACTTTTGTCAGGTGTCAGGCATCGCATTGTTGGCAGCACTGAGACCTCAGCTGGATCTGGCCCTCAGCTGCTTGCACTTAAACAGGCTCTGCCCTTGGGGAAGAGCAGCACCAGAGCACTGCTGCGAGGCTCTTCCTGCCTAAATGACACTGATTGCAATGCAGCAGCCTGCTCTGGCTTTCAGTTGCAGCAACTACAAAGGCACTCGAGCTTCCTTAACAATCAAAAGCAGGATCTCTCCAGATTATTGCAGAAAGATCCTTTTCTTCCAACATTCACTAGTAAAGTGAAAAGATACAGCCAGAAAATCACCTGACTTCTCTGCTTCACTAGAGAAATGAAAAAATAACAGAATCTGGATCTGATGCAGAAACTTGCCTGGGAAAGAGAAAGGTTTATACTATGATCTATAAGCAGCAGTCCCTACTACCTGTTTCTGCAGAGACAGGAGCAAGGCAAAGCAGCTTGGCACAGCCCTGTCACACTGGGCTACCCCAGGTCAGAAAATACTACTGATAATTACTACTTGGCTTCATTAGAATAATCAGGTTTTGTTTGCGGAAACAAAAGCCTGCAGAATATTGCAGAACGCTGCTGATACTCAATACCATGCTGCCATCATCCCAGCTTCAGAATGAAAATGCTGGCTGGAACAAAGTATTATGGAGCTTGAAGTTCAGATTGTAACATAACATGTTCTGGTTGCTGCTTCTGGTTTTGGTCTTTTCTGTTGGGCAAGCTGCAGGTTGGGTTATGAGCAGAGGTCAGGGGATGATGTCTGCTGCTTCCGCATTTTGCTGCGCTTTTCTGCAACTAGGCTAAGGTAATTGTGCGTTGCGTTAGCTCACTTCCAGTAAAAACCTTTATCTCAACTCTGTCTCAAAGCAGAGGTTACTGTGTGTTATTTTCCCTCCCATCTGTGTGGGGAGAGAGGGGGCCTTGTGAGAGCAGGCTGTGCTAACCTAGGACATCTCTGCAGAGTCATTGGCTACTGGAATGGGCTGCCCAGGGAGGTGGTGGAGTCACCGTCCCTGGGGTGTTCAAGGCGGGTTTGGACGTGGCACTTGGTGCCGTGGTCTAGGCTTGAGGTCTGTGGTAATGGGTTGGACTTGATGATCTTTGAGGTCTCTTCCAACCCTGGTGATACTGTGAAGGAAGAAAAAGAAGAATTCATGTGGTGTGAGCAGGAGCAAACTGTAGGTGGAGTCTCTTTTCTCTCCCTGAGCTGAACCCAACAGGTCACCCTGCCCCAAGGAACAGACAGCAGTTAATCATAGAATCATAGAATGGTAAGTTTGGAAGGGACCTCAAGGATCATCTAGTTCCAGCCCCCTGCCAGAGGCAGGGACACCTCCCACTGCTAATCAGCTCCTGCACTGGCAGGAGATCTTAAGCAACAAAAGCAGCGCAGCTGCAATAAGCTCATTTGCAGGCAGCAATACCAAATCACCAACCCAGCAGCCACCCACTGGATTCTATCCCTAGTTTAGCTGCAAAATTCCTTTATTTGCATCACATTATCATCCTTCTCTATCCCCAAACCCTCACCCATCATTCTCAGTGCTGCTCTCTCCAAACAGCATCTCTTGTACAAGAAACTGTCAGTCACAGGGATGGTCATTAAAGGGTTTCTACAAAGAATAAGAGTTTTAATTTTAACTACAGTAAAGATTTTCTTATATACATTCTGTTCACTGCTGAGGGTAATATTGATTTGCCATGCATATTTTATTGCACATATAAGTAGTGTACAAAGAGTGAGGAAGATTCTCTTTTTAGCTGTACAGGTTAAGACTGCATAAAAGAGGAAAAAAAAAAGCTATATTACAAAATATTTAGAGCTTATTTATTTACAGCAAATACTGAAAGACACTAAGCAGAGGAAAAAACCCAAATTTTAATTATGAAAACCCAAGATTTGTCAAAAGAATAATTACAAAGCTTCGTGTTGCCATATATATACACATTGTAAAAAAATACTCAGGAAACCTGCATTTTATTCCTCAAGAAATCAATATTCCTATTTTTATACTCCATCTTTGAATGCCTTTAAAATTTCATAAACTCTGACTTGAAAACTTACTTTCTTTACATTGCTCGTGCTTTTTGACAAAACAGGTTATTTGTGCAGCTCTGTAAAATACTAAAAATACATTTTAATTTAGTGTTAAAGTGCACAGTACGTTTTATAGGAAACAATCTGCTAGCTGCCAATCAAAATGACAATTTTAAGTCAATCTTCCCTCTACAAAATAAACACTTTTTGCTTTGGTTGAAGTAACTGGATATGCCACTCATGGTACAGTCCCCCTGCCTGTGAGCCTGCTTTCCTCCTCCAAACAGGTTGCTGTCAGTTCATACCAGCACATTGGCAACTTGTGGTGTTGAAATGCATAGTCTGCATTCAAATACAGCATTAACTACTCCAAATTTCCTATTGGAATACTGGTGTGTCTGTGAATGTAGTTGAATTCAGTGATCTTAAAGGTCTTTTGCAACCTAAATGGTTCCACTATTCTCTGTGTAGCTTTGCCTAGATACTCATAGTAGTGACAAGTAAGCACCATTCCTCCAAAGAGTCTTTATGCAACAATTCTCTCCACATTCTCTTGCTTAAATGTTTTGTCCTCCCACTGCCCGGTCTCTTTTTTTGCCATTCTGTATTTCAAACGACCTGTGTTGTGCGCACCACTGACTCCTGACAGCCAGAACCTTTCCACCACCTGCATCTTTCCTGTCCTGCTTGCTCAAGTTACATCACTAAAGCTTCCCCTCCGAAAAGAAAAACAGATGTTCCAGATGGCATGAGAAAAGACTGTGCTGGAACTCTTTGTTCGAAAACGTGTGGTGTTTTAATAATAAATCATGCTTCTAAAAACAGCTTCAACTATTTTAAAGTAGTGAGAAGAGCTTTATTTTCTATTGCTGACCTGGCATTAGAGGTCTGATCCTGCAGATATTAACTACAGAAAGTTGTGCTGAAGTCTGCAAGAAAATGTGAGACCGTAGGGAGAAGCACTTTGGCCAGCAGGTTTTATGTGGAAGATCAGGTCTTTTGAGGTTGCCTTTGGCAATTTTCATAATTTTTGTCTCTTCCTGAAGGAATCATTGAAAAAAAAACCAAAAAAACAACCAAACTTTTTGACTACCTGGAAAAATCTTCTGCTAATGTGCTTGTGCTGCTTTTCATTATTTGATCTGTAGTGCTGTAGTCTTCCAAAGAAAAATCAAGTTACAGTGCAAAATCGGATTCCGAGACACATGATCCTAACGCGCATCGTTCATTTCCCTGTGGCAAAAGTTAAATGCCTTGTGCATAGTAAAATAAGCAATCAAAAATACTTGTTCACATTTCTTTTTCAAGTTTACATCTTTCCTTTTTTTATTTTTTTTTTTTTAACTTCCCCTCCCCCCTCTTTTGAACCATTTATATACAGATAAAATGGGTGTGCTCTCGGTTTCAGCCAATTTAATCTAGTGGGGGAGAAGAGTGCTCCTGGAATGTAGGAAAACTCAAATGGAATGCAGACTGATTTTTACCAATGTTCCACAAATTGAAGAAACAAAGAATGCCATTCCAGCTAGCTGTTCTTTTAATAAGAAGCACCTATTTTGTTTGCTTTTCTATCTTACATATTAGAAAATAACAATTTAAGGAGATCTAGAGCTACTGCACACCAAGTAGAATAAAAAATAACGAAATATTTATATTAAAATAAAGTGTTTAACCACAAAAAAGCAGTAATAAAATACAGTTTCCTAATTTACACTTTGCATCCAAAGGATGAATAACAACTCACTCATAAATAATATTTATATAAATATCTTGTGTCTGGATAGCTTTAAAAGGCAAGAGCCTGAAGCAACTGCAGAAAAACCTAATGTGGTACAAGTCTGATTTACTCTCCCTTGCTCCACCCCCCTCCCTCCCCACCCCCAATTGATTACAATGATTCTTAGTTGAATAATATAAAGGTATCTTGCTGCAAGACAGCTGTGTACTGCACACATTTTTAAGTGGCAGAGAGGTGGCTGTTTAAGTACTGTACAAAGTGAGCTATAAAAGCAGTGAAGCGTCAGCTTGCTCTAGAAAATGTTTCTGCTTAGTAGTTTGACGTACGTGTACAGACACTTCAAATCAGAGGTGTAAGAATACCCTTGGAGCACTGGGGTTCTGGTTCTTTTCAATGCAGTTTGGAAAGATGGGCAGTGTTTTGATTCTCTGATGGCACAGTGGAGCTGGGAACAGCAGAGAGAGCAGCTTCATGTGAATAAAGCTTGTTTCACTGTAGTTACGTCTAGCAATGCTTGAACTGTTATGCTCACTTTTACCAAGCCCTTTTCTTCTAGGATGTGATGTGGTAGGCAGAGCTTCTCCTAGAAAAAGACAAACAAAGGAGCAAAGATTAGGATGTTCGACACCGCAGAACCTTGCTTTGCAGGATCACAGTGGGAACACAAAGCCCAACAAGCAGGAACTGTTTCCCATTTTTAATTAAAAAGAACTTCCTGTTACTTTGACAAAGTCTCTGATTTTGCTCTCTTTATACCTACGAATTAGTGAGAGATCTGTTAATATTCTAAGTGTGAGAAACAAACCTGTTCTGCATTCAGTACAGTATGTAAGCATCTTAACTATGAGTAAAGGTCAGCAAGGGCTCACTGAACTTCCACCTGCATAGTGAGGAGATGTGGCATTTGCCTGTTATTACATAGGGGTGGGTTTGGGGACAAAAGGCTGGCTTTTATCACTCAAAACCAGTTCTTCCACTGAGCTCTAGACAGGTGGTTCTTGGTGCCAGGATATGCACCTTTGAAAGCCATCCATCATGAGCAAAGCATTTCTTGGCCAGTGATTAGCACCTGAAGTTTGAAATAGACAGGAATCAACTTCATTCACAGCAATCACAACCAAGGATGAAACCTACAATTCTTCACAGAGGTTGTTGCACCAGAAGACTGTCAAAGAGCAAATACTGTATCTCCTACAGGTAAGAAGTGAATAAATAAGCCCAGTGAATAAATACAGAAAGCTTGGCTGAGAGGTGTGAGCCTGTCTCGTGACAATACCGCTCGTCAAAAAGTTTGTTCCTAACGTAACCGGATATTCCCATCCATGAAATCCATGACATTGTGAAATCAGGCAGCAAGTTTACAAATACAAATGGAAAAGCTGGGCTACATCACACAAACCATAATTACAACTGTGATACTCATTGCCACAACATGGAAGTCAAAAGTGTAAGTGGGATGACAAAAACATACAGATAGAAAAAACCCCAAACAAGGCTATTAAAGAGGAACACGTGGATACGGTGTCTGCCTCGAAGTCCTTAAACTGCCATGCCAGGCAGCCTGCAGTTTGAAAAGAGACCATCTACATGATCTAACCCTAAGCATCTATACATGAGACTAGGCTTTTTAAGATGAAGGGGGTTGTTCTGATACTCTCAGTATTCAATCTCCCTTAGCTTCTAAAACTGATGCACTTGAGATTCTGTTTTAATTGACTGCCTCTCTTCTATTGAATATTCTTGCTTCGGTAAGTTCAGCTAAGGGTCTCTAAATGCAATTCGCGGTCCTTTGTCACACCTCTTCGTATTCACATTGATTATATCTCCAATTTAAACATCACTAATCTCATCAAGCTCCCTTGTCACAACACATTTTGTTCAGTTCTTGTCATAGAATCATGGAATGGTAAGGTTGGAAGGGACCTCAAGGATCAGCTAGTTCCAACCCCCTGCCATAGGCAGGGACACCTCCCACTAGTACAGCTCACTCAAGGCCTCCTCCAACCTGGCCTTCAACACCTCCAGGCAGGGAGCAGCCACAACCTCCCTGGGCAACCTGTGCCAGTGCCTCACCACCCTCACTGCAAAGAACTTCCTCCTAACATCCAGTCTAAATCTCCCCTCTGCCACTTTAAACCCATTGCCCCTTGTCCTGTCATTGCAAGACCTTGTCAATAGCCCCTCCCCAGCCTATTTATCTATGATAAATTGGTCATTTAAGTGAAGACCCTGAGTTCTGCAGTTAGTTTTTTTTTGTTGTTGTTCTGGTTGAGACATTGACCTGCAAGCTGACAGAGATGGTTGCCACCAGCTTCTATTCCTCTGGAAAAAAAATCCATAGAAATACATAAATGTATTTGGGAATGCAAACTCCTAATCAATACCTGATTAGCACTGAGGTAGCTAACAAAAGAAGGTAGAGATAGTGGTATCAAATACAAGAGGGAAAAAAACCAACCAACCAAAACCAAACCAAACCCTCAAAGTATATCTACTTCAAATGTATGAGTTTTACTAAAAATATTTTGCCAGTGTCATGTCTTGGGACAGTTCACGTGAAAATCTACAATCCTCTCTGATAATTTTCCAAAATTCACCTTATTTGCCGAGACTCAGACACTGAAAGTGAAATGTTAATCTCTCCCTTCTCTCCTGCCTCTTTGCAGTGCCCTTGCACACAAGATTTTTTTTTTGTTTCACAGACTGGGTGATTCACACCATGCCAATATTTCATTAGTCTTCCATGCTAGACAAAAGGGCACTGAATAATAATGCCTGTTGAATCCAGTTGAATCCAGTATCTGAAAACTAAGTGCTCAGTAATACAAGGCTGAAGGTTAGGGATTAAAAAAAAACCCCAACATGTTCAATCCAGTTGAATCTAGTATCTGAAAACTACATGCTCAGTAATACAAGGCTGAAGGTTAGGGATTAAATTAAAAAAACAGCCTCAGAACACACTACCTTGCCAGACCTTTATGTTTGAGAATAATCTGAATTCTCCTCCTGAAACCAAATCTGATGAAAAAGCCACAGGTAAGGAGGGTTCATTTAGAAAAACTAAAATTCTATACTTAAAAAAACTTTTGTGGCACCTTACAGCACTCAGACCTGTTCTGTCCTGCTTTTGTGCTAGGAATTTTGCTAGTTTTATAAGCTCAGTTTTGCTAAAAGCATGATGAGTGCATGCCCAATTTCATATAAACTTCCCACCCAATATGTTTTGTCCTTTCCTCTTCAAGACCATGAATTATCTAACTTTTAAAAATACAGTCCAGTAATACAGATTGCATAAAGCAGCTTCTGTCCCCCTGCTGTACTGTCTCTTAAAAGTAGGACTCTCCAACTGTGTTCTAGGAGTAAGGAGTTTTACAGCATGCTGCTTTTCTGTATTATACATCATTCTCTGTTAGTGCTTGAGACCCGTACAGTTAGCAACCTTCTCTTACAAAGCAGAAGGTGGAACTTGGATTTTATTTTGGATGTTATTACTGGAGAGCCTTCCAGTATCTGAAGGGGGTCTACAGGAAGGATGGGGAAGGACTACTGACAAGGTCTTGCAATGACAGGACGAGGGGCAATGGGTTTAAAGTGGTGGAGGGGAGATTTAGACTGGATGTTAGGAGGAAGTTCTTTGCAGTGAGGGTGGTGAGGCACTGGCACAGGTTGCCCAGGGAGGCTGTGGCTGCTCCCTCCCTGGAGGTGTTCAAGTCCAGACTGGATGAGGCCTTGAGTGAGCTGTACTAGTGGGAGGTGTCCCTGCCTATGGCAGGGGGTTGGAACTAGCTGATCCTTGAGGTTCCTTCCAACCTTACTCTTCTATGATTCTATGATTTTAAATATGGTTAAATGTGTGCCTGGGATGGACTTCCAAAGCTGACAATGAGACCTGGGCATCTCCTAAAAAAAATGACAAATTTCATCTTAACGTGTCACAAATCAATTCTCTTATCTTACACCCTAATCCCTCTCTCCAACGCTTTGTAAATGGCTTTCATCAACTCTGCCTCACACTCTTCTCAAATCACAGCTTTGGAGTAATATAATTAGTTAGAATAAGGAAAAAAATCACATCCTTCCAAGGACAGAATTCAGAGCACATTGCTAATCAGCTTAGCTTTCTGCATAACAACAGTTAACCTTGGCCCAAGGTCCCAGTCTTTTTGAGTTCAATTGCTGTGAATCAGTGACAGCTGTGAAACTGCAAAACGTGGAGATTCTTAAATCCCAGCATTTTGAAACAATGTGCCTGACCAACCAAAAGAACAACTCACCCATGACTCTTAGAAGAATCAACTTCACTCACTTCACACCTTTGGTAAGATTTTTGGTTCTCCTACATCAGCACCAAACTCATAACACTTCAATATACTAGTAGGAATCGTCTCTCCAAAAGTACCTGTGTTGAAACCATCACTCAACAAAACCCAGAAAGACAGGCAGAAGAATTTGGCTACTAAAAATCCATCTAAAAATCCTTTAAAACAATTGCAGGGAGAAGGATTGCTACTCACTTTTCATTGGGAAATTTACACCTTCATGGCAAAATTTAGACAGACTTTCATTGCAAAATGTATTGAGGCCCTCAGGGCAAAAATCTATTGAGGCCCTCAGGGCAAAATCTATTGAGGCCCTCAGGGCAAAATCTATTGAGGCCCTCAGGGCAAAATCTATTGAGGCCCTCAGGGCAAAATCTATTGAGGCCCTCAGGGCAAAATCTATTGAGGCCCTCAGGGCAAAATCTATTGAGGCCCTCAGGGCAAAATCTATTGAGGCCCTCAGGACAAAATCTATTGAGGCCCTCACGGTAAAATCTATTGAGGCCCTCACGGCAAAAATCTATTGAGGCCCTCAGGGCAAAATCTATTGAGGCCCTCAGGGCAAAATCCATTGAGGCCCTCACGGCAAAATCCATTGAGGCCCTCACGGCAAAATCTATTGAGGGCCTCACGGCAAAATCTATTGAGGGCCTCACGGCAAAATCTATTGAGGGCCTCACGGCAAAATCCATTGAGGCGCTCAGGGCAAAATCCATTGAGGCGCTCAGGGCAAAATCTATTGAGGCCCTCACGGCAAAATCTATTGAGACCCTCAGGGCAAAAAGAAGATCTAAATGGGTTTTGCACTTCTTTTTTTCTCCCCGAGAACACCGCTTTGTACAGACACACAGTGGTTTTGAATGAATAAGGATGTTTTGAAACTCATCATGAAACAAAAGAACAAACTCCCTTTGATGGAGAGGAAAATAAAAATAAAACACAACAAGGAGGCAGCAGCCAGGAGGCTGAGTCACAAAGCAACACAAGAAAACAGTAAACAGCTGTAACCACAAACACACACACACACACACAGGTGCATGTGTGCAAGTTTCTAACCCTGGAACAAAACATTTCATTCAGAAGGTGTAGAAGGAAAATCAGGAAGACACAAGGACACTAATCCCACAAGGACACTAATCCCACAAGGACACTAATCCCACAAGGACACGTGACATGTTACACATACGTCTCTAATATCTATTTCCTTTGGCATCAGATGACTTTAAAGTCAAGACAAGGCTCTGAATTGGTTTATGCTAGGGCAAGCAGTTTATCAATTCAGATATGGGAAAGATTTCTCAAACAAGCTAATTGTTGTCATTATATCAAATGGACAAGTAGTGAAATGGCCACATTGTGGGGACAGCAGGGCCCAACTGCAACTGTCAGCAAAAAATACAGAGAAATGGAATTCTACAGTTTGGCAAGAGCCCTTCTCTTTCTTTCTTGTGTTTGTGGAATATGGGAATTCAGATCTACAGGGGACAAAAAAGTCAATTTGTAAACCAATGAAATACTGCAATGGGCAAATTAAAACAAAAAGTTGACGTAATGCTCAGCATTTAATGTTTGGAGCCAACTACCTGAAACGAAAAGTCACTACAAGTAACATCAGGGCCTTACATTTAAGCATTTATGTCAGCATATAAAACTTTGAAATTTTGTTAGGTCAAGGGCAAGTTTCCTTCCTAAAAAAAAATATAGCAAATATTTAATTTTTTTCACATATCTAAGGCAATTTGAAAATATGTCTTCTTATATATACTTTTTACTTATCCATTATTACTGTTGATGGCTCTATGGGCCCAAATGCCCTAAAATTACCATTCAAAGTACAAGAGAAGGTTAAAAAAGAGCAAGGTAATTCAGGCTATAGGTATAGTTCAGATTTTTTTTTTTTCCTTTGATTTCCAGTGGGAAATATTAGTGTGTCTTGTAAAGTATACACTTAAGACCAAAGTCAACAGTGTGAACTCGTCCAGAGGAGGCCACGAAGATGATCAGAGGACTGCAGCAGCTCTGCTATGAGGACAGGCTACAAGAGTTGGGGCTCTGCAGCCTGGAAAAGAGAAGGTATCCAGGAGACGTT